>JAFEMH010001170.1:0-522843 GCA_022495995.1 Adenophora triphylla var. japonica | reverse complement strand
AAATGACATGAAACTTAACCCCAGTAAATGCGTTATTTGGAGTAGCGACGGGCCCAAAATTTCTTGGCCTCAGTGGTTGATCCCATCGAGGTATTGAAGCCAATCTAGCAGAAGATCAAGGCTCTAGTCGAGCATGAGAGGAGCCCACAAGTATAAAGGAGATGCGGTGACTTAATGGAAGGGTGGCGGCCACTAGGTGAAGCTTCATAGCCAAGTCGGCGGAAAGGAGTCTCTCCGCATTCTTCAAATATTTAAGGGGACAAAAATTTTTGAGTGGACGGCCGAATGTCATTCGTCGTTCCAACGGCCTTAAGGAGTACACCATTCGCCGCTCCTCATGTTGAGCTTCGGCAGAACAATAACCGGAGAGACTTTGTTTGTATACTTGTCTGTGGGTGATCATTCAGTTGCAGCAGTGTTAGTTTGAGAAGAGGAAGGGCTTCAAAATCTCGTATACTATGTTAGCAAGGCCCTGTCAGACGTTGAGGGCAGGTATTACAATGCGAAGAAGGTCGCATATGCCTTAGTCGTAGCTTCAAGAAAGATGCGAGCTTATTTCTTAGCTCATCCTATTGTGGTGCTCACAAATGCACCCTTGAGAAAAATTCTTCATAAGCCAGAAAGTTCAGGTCGTCTACTCAATTGGTCAATTGCTCTCACAGAATTCGACATCGAGTATCGACCTCGAAAGCCGTTGAAGGCTCAGGCCTTGGCAGACTTCTTAGTCGAGCTAACGTTTACCAAGGAAGATAGCAAGGTATGAGTTCAAAAGGAGAAAGCTAAATGAAAAGAGCAAGAGTCCCAGCCCATCACTTGTCTACCCGACGATTGCTGGAAGGTTTACTCAGATGGGTCGGCAACGAAGAATGTCGGTGGAGGGATAGTGCGATCGAGCGAGTCCGGGACAGTATATGAGGAGTCATTGAGGTTCAAGTTTGATGCCTCCAACAACCAAGCAGAGTACGAAGCTTTGGTTGCAGCCATCGAGTACGCCAAGTGCTTTGGAGCGACTAAAATCATTTCATATTGCGATTCCCAATTAATAGTCAATCAGGTCAGAGGGGAATATGAGGTGCTAAACTCCACCTTGATCAAATACTGCGACCTGGTGAAGGAATTGATAAAAGACTTAGAGTTTTGGGAAATTCAGAGGATTGGTCGAAAAGACAATGAGTTGGCCGACCTACTCTCGAAGCTAGCTACTTCAGACGAGCCACAAGAAGAGCCCATCTCTTACCTCGAGAACCCAGCATATGAAAGGGTCAAAATTCAATGCATATAAGACCCCTTGAGAAATTGGGCTTATGACAAGTGTTGGATCGAAGAAATGAGGGCGTACCTGGAAAGAGGCGAGCTCCCTGAGGATGATAAGAAAGCTCGAGCTATCAAAAAGAAGGCTCCGAGATACTTCATCCAAGGAGGCATGCTATTCAGAAGATCATACACTAGGCCATTGCTGAAATGTATTCACCCCCAGGAGATTACTCAGTTAATGCATTAGGTGCATAGTGGAATTTGTGGTGGACACCCGGGGGCCAGAACTTTAGCCGACAAGTTGATCACTTTGGGGTACTAATGGCCACACATGAGAGCTGACACTCATGACTTTGTTCAGCAATGTGACCAATGTCAAAGGTTTGCCAACCTACCTCATCTGCCTACAACGGAGCAAACTCCAGTGATCGCTGCTTGGCCATTTGATATGTGGGGCATCGATTTGATTGGACCCTTCCCTGCCGCCCGTGGAAACTGCAAGTATGTGATCGTCGCAATTGATTACTTCACGAAATGGGTCGAAGCAAATCCACTAGCTCGCATCACAGAGGAAAATGCCATCAACTTCATAAACGACTTCATCTGGTGTCGATTTGGGATTCCTCGAGCTATAGTATCAGATAATGGCTTACAATTCTCCCGGGCTTTCGAAGAAGAAATGAATCGAGTAGGGATCAAGCACTGGCAGTCATCTGTTGCCTATCCCCAAGGAAATGGGTAAGCTAAAGCAGCGAATAAGCTCGTCCTATTTTCACTAAAGACGGGCTTAGTTGGTCGACGCAGTAACTGGTTGGATGAACTCCCCCTTGCTCTTTGGACAGTTCGCACAACCACTCGGGGGCCTACGGGGGAAACCCCATTCGCTCTTACATATGGGTCGAAGGCCATGGCACCAGCTGAGTTGCGATTTCCTACTGCTAGAGTAACCTTCTTCGACCAAGAGCAGAACGACACTAACAGATTGATCGACTTAGATCTAATCGACGAGAAGCGAGACACAGCCTACTTGCGAATGGTCAACTACAAGCAGAAGACAAAGAGTTACCACGAGAAGAAGGTGAAGACGAGATTATTCCAAGTGGGTGACCATGTGCTAAGAAAGATCGAGGCAACAGGAAGGAGGACCCAATAGAACAAGTTATCTCCCAACTGGGAAGGTCCCTGCATTGTTACTCGAATCATCAAAGAAGGAACTTACATGATTTCTCATCCAGATGGTGAGGAGTTGAAGCATCCATGGCACGCCACTCATCTCATCAAATACTACTTCTAGTTCAGCTCCCTAGTTCAGTTCGAAGGTTAATGCAATTTCCAAGTTTGAATTTGTCATAGTTCTAGCTTTCCATTTGATGTAAGCATGCTCGTACTTCAATAAAATTCGCAGTTCTATTCCACCAAACATTATGTTACACTAATTTCAACAAGCTCGACTCTTAGTCAGCTTCATTTTAACAAGCTCGATTCTTAATCAGCTTCGTTCCTTTAACAAGTCCGACTCTTAGTCGACTTCGTTCAACGAGCTCGACTCTTTGTCAGCTTCATTCTAACAAGCTCGATTCTCAATCAGCTTTGTTCTTTTAACAAGCTCGATTCTTAATCAGCTTCGTTCCTTTAACAAGTCCGACTCTTAGTCGACTTCGTTCAACGAGCTCGACTCTTAGTCAGCTTCATTCTAATAAGCTCGATTCTTCATCAGCTTTCTTCCTCTAACAAGTTCGAACATTGGTCGACTTCGTTCTAATAAGCTCGATCTTTGGTCTCTTAAAACAAATTCGACTCTTAGTCAAACTCGTTTGCAAAAAGTTTTACAAGTCTAAGGTCAATTGAGTTACCATGAAATCAGGCCGACCTAAGGCTTAGGGTGACTTGTTTGTCCTATTACATCTAGCTCGACACTCACATGCTGGAATCAAAAGCATACAACACAATGATGGAAGGGCAGCTACGATTAAATATGACTAAGCCTCCCAAAATGGGCCAAGACTTTAGAAAATAAAAGTTACGAAGTATTATGACTCCTAAAAGCTGGGCTAAGGCATATAAACAGTTACAAGACAAAAGCAAAAATTGTTTTGAAACTTGTTTGTTACATCATCATACAAAATAAGCTCAAGAATCTTGGCCAGCGTCAGCCTGATCATTAACGGAAGCTCGACCCTCTCCATCACCTTCTTGTTGCTGGGGTCCCAAGGGTTTACCCGACTCTAAGTATACTCGTTGCTCAGGTTTATCATCTTCCTCCATCTCTTCAGCATCCTCACTTTCCTGCAAAACTACGTCAAAGTTCCTAAGGGCCAAAGCTGGAGCAACCCACGGCTCACAAGCCTCCTCCTGATCTTGTTGGGCAATGAAAGCCAAATCATTGTCAGAATAAGGAACGATCGAGTAGCCACCTCGAGCTGCCATGTCGTACTGGGGCTCGGATGCCCAACGAGCTAACTGCTCGAGGGTAACTTCAGCTGTTGAATCCACCAGAGCTTGACGTGCCATATGGCATTTGCCCAGGTCAAGAAAATCCTTGGCCTTACCAACAATGGCGTTGTAGTAGTCATCTCCATCCTTGAACTTCTCAACAGCATCCCTGGAAGCATTCTGTAGCTCCTCCTTCCATTTAGTCCTGGCAGCATTGTGTTCCTCGTTTAGCTCGGTCAAGAAAGAATCCCTCTCCTTAAGAAGTTGAGAAATCGTGGCAAGCTCCTTCTTGGTCTCCTCGTGAGCCAGACGCTCAACATCCCTCTCAGCCTTCATCTCTCCCAGCTTGGTATCTGCGGCTTTGAGGTCCTCTAAAGCTTTGTCCTTATCAGCCAGGGTCTTCTGCTTCACCATCTCCAGAGCATCAAAGGAGTTGTCAAGATCGTTGTATTTTTCTCTTAGCTCAGACAACTCCTGGGACTTCTTAGAGTATTGGCTCATGGCTTGGCTCTCCCTCTCAATAGAGGCCCTCCAGAAGCTCTTAGCTTGCTCCACCATGGTCAGGGACTGCATCAAAGAAAGTCATCTAAGTATTAACTCGACAAAGACTCAGAAACTGAATTGACAAGTTAAAAGAGAGGCGACTTAACAGAGAGAAAGAATAAAAGCTTACCTCACTCTGCACAAGGCCAGACCTGGCAGAGAACTCTTCAGGGGTCATCCCCTTATCAGCAAAATGAGCCAGGAGATCGACATCTATGGCCCTCCTCACCACGACCTGGCCAAGGCTCACCTCTGGGAAGCGGCGGCTCATGCTATTGACCCCAGCGAGGGGAGGCACATCACTCAACCTCTTTATTCGATCTTCCAGAGATTCTTGGTCAGTTGGGGAGGAGATCGGAGGAGGAAGTTGGCTTGGAGAAACGGCTTTACCTTTCTCAGTTCTCGACCTCTTCCTCGAGTTCAGAGGCCGGTCATCCTCCTCATCAACAGTTTCATCATCAATGTCCACTATATTCAAAGGGCTAGCTCCAGTTGTCCCAGCACCTGAGGTCGCAGCATTGGCATCAAGGTTTGGATTGGAGCTCGGGCTAGGCCTAATCGACCTATTTGACTCGTCACCTTCTTCAGCTGCACCCTTGGCATGGCTGCTACTCTCTCGGAGGTCCTCTGACCCAACCTCCTCCATGGGCACCATCCCCACGTTATCCTTGGACAGCAATCTGCTCCTTCTCTCAGCTTCCCTCTCCCTGTTAGCTCGAGCATTGGCGGCCCCATGAGCCTTTTTGGCTTTCTTCTTATCGGACACTCCAACAATACGCATCATGTTGGCTTCCTGCTCAGGGGTAAAAACTGTAAGAGATCAAGATGACAAAGGGTTAGATTGACATATGAGATTTCTACATACGAGCTACAAGTTCTATGTACGAGCTAATCACGTGCGAGCTAATCATTCTACATACAAGCTACAAGTTCTATGTACGAACTAAACATGTACAAGATAATCATTCTATATGCAAGTTAAACAGCTGGCGAGATAAGAGTTGCACATTCAATTCAAATTGTATGTATACACAAGCTACCAGATCAACAAGCTAGCAAGTAAAGGGCGAGTAAAGAATTACAAACAAGTAAGATCTTACCATCAGCATGCTCCCTATTGTCCTTGTAGTAGTTGGCTGTCCGTTGATAGAACTGATATTTATCCTCAAACTTACCCAAGGCATGGGTAACCCAGTCAGGATATATTGTGCCCCTACCAATGGGCACCAAGGGTTGCACTTCTCCCTCTCCAGCCATCATTCTGGCTTGGATATATTTATATTTGGTGGTACCCAAAATCTCCCAACTGATAGGCCCCTTATCAGCCAACCGGCACAGCCTCTTATACAAGTCAAAGTACCAATGTGGCTCCCAATAGTTTCCCTCTTCTATAGGTTCTGTTTCAGCATTGGGCAAAGGAAATTCCCATCCTAATCTACTCTCCACCACAACCACATGGGAATTCCACCCACTCGCCTTGCTGGGGAAGTTCATAAAGAGTTTGGGAGAGTTGGTTTTAGAGGGGTATCCCATGCTCCAGTATCAGCCCAATTCATACTTGACACTAAAGAATTCCTTAAACACCCTCATACAGGGTTCATATCTTAGGAACCTACAGACCATGGCAAAGCATACTAAGACCCTACAGGTGTTGGATCCCAACTGAAGAGGTAAAGCATTGGCACACTCTAAAAACTCATTGATAAAAGGGTCAAGTGGCAACCTCAGGCCAGCCTCGAATTGGCCATAGAAGTAGGCTACCCTAGTGGCATCCCTAGTGAAGGTCGCCCTAAACTGAGCCATGAATTCCTTCTTACTGAGAATGGTCACCTTAAAATATTCCTTACTCACCTCGCAGAAATCATATATCATACTATATCGAGATGGTAAATTCTTCTTCCCTCTCATTGGTCTCTGAGGGACATAGCCCCTTTCATTCTTCCCCGGTACAGCCAAGTCGTCAAACGGATCAACAATTCAAGGACTTGAGGAGGTAGAAGCTGTAGCGCCTTCGCGAGTTGCCATATCTGTACAAGAAGAAGGAGAAACAGGGAAGTCAGGCCTATGATCACAATCAGACGACCTACCTAAGGGTGACCTAGACTCCCCTGGAAAACCTTTCCTATTCCTAAGGAAGGAGGGTTTACTAGCATCCCTAACATAAAATAGTGATATGTGGTCAAGCAATTCATGGAAGAGATGAAAAGAGACAACATTTGAGTCGTCTATTATCAATTCACCTACGTCTTCTCCTATGGGCAGTCCTATTTCACTAAAATTCAGCCCCCACCTTGTCAAGATGGAGGCGCATTCATTCAAGGACATCTCTCTCCACTCTCCGTTTATGTGCTTGTACACTCGCTGGTTCACATTGCAATATCCATACCAAGCTCCTGGTTCACTACTGAAGGTTCTAGCCATGGCAAAATCAAAAATAGAGCAGAAATTGAAGCCCTAATGTAAGAAAATGAGAGGAATACCTTAATCCGTTTCGCAAAAAGGAGCTATAGCAAAAAACGAGAGCCCGGTTTAAATCAGTTGCTGTTCCGTAATCTTCGCCGGAGTATATCAGAGTTCAGAGAGAGTAAAAGTTCAGAATGGAGAAGGATTCTAGTATTTATATTTTCCAAAATTGGAAAGGAAAAGGGAAAATTCGAAAATTATTTTCCTAATTAAATGGGGAAAACAGTTCCCAAGATGATTTTCCAAACGTCAAATAGTAATCATTACGGAATACAGCGCTCCTCCAGTTCTGACCGTTCGTCATCAACGTCCAGGATTGAGCCACGTCATCTTTGGTCGACTAAATATCAGCACGAGTAGCGACCTGCGAGTCACAACAATCTTCGTTAAAATTTCCTTTAACTTCCTAGTCGACAAAGTCAACTCAGAAAGTTGCGGGCCACTGAACATACCAAAAGTGTCGAGTTGGGCCAAGCGAGTAAAGCCCAGTCCTCCAGCAATTATGGCCACCACACTCTCAGTGGGCTAGGCCAATTAATACATGGCTCAAGACCCATCTTATTGATCAGTCGACTTAAGTTCATTGTCCGACCTACCAGGTCCCGACCTAACTTAGTCTGACCCTGCGATCCATAACTTACTTCGGGTACGATCCAGCTCTACCCGTCAGTCAGGTCGACCCAACCCCAAATGGCGACCTCGACCTGCCAAGCAAGTGTCGACCTAAAGGTTAAAGGCGCACGCGTTTGGACCTTTCCATAACTGGTTCCCTATAATTCAGGAGCCACTCCTAGACACATTCCCACAACATGTAACTGTCCCACAAATCTCGGAGCTCATGCAGTCCTACCAAATATACCACACTCATCAACTATAAATACATTACCACTATAACGGTTCTAAGGTAACTGCAATTTTGTTATCTGAATATCATCTTTGTTCAATACATTTTTGCTCTCCAATACACAAACTTACTCTCACGCCCGAGGGTCTAAGCCGGAGACACATCCGGCTAGTCGTGGGTTCTGGTTTCAGGTCAAGGAGTCAGGTGATCAGTCCTGCCACGTGGAGGAAGATTGATAAGCACATTTCCTGCGGCATCTGTATTAATTATTTCTTTCTGTCTTTTATATTACTTCATTCACTAAAATACTTAATAAGGTACAACAATTTCAACATAAAGGATAAAATAAGAATTTGAATACTTTTAACTCAAACGTGATAATTATTTTTTACCAATTATTTTGTAGAAAAATGAGTGTTGTTTGGACCGGATTGAGTTTTATTAATGGTGCACATCAAAAACAATTTTTATAAAAGTTATATTTTGGCTCTAAAGTTATATTTTGTACACTTTAACCCCTTAATACTTTCACTTCAACATATTTTATAAAAGTTTAAGGCCAACTCAGTATTTTAATGACTTGGCATGGCACATGACAATTTTTTACGGTCAAATTGATGATCAATTGACGGAAGGACGACATCAACATAAAAAACGATGTTAAGGGGGAAAACGGATAAAAAAATACATTCAGGACGAAAACGAAAAATTGACAATAGGTTGGAGACGAAATAGGTACTTAACTCGTATTTCCACTGTTCCAAAAAATATGTTTGAAATAACTGAAGGGTTCAGAGAGTTATAATTGTTTAAAATAGTTGTATATTTTTTTGTGCCTTTTCACATAGTATTAATTATTTCCTTCTGTCTTTTATGTTACTTCATTCACTAAAATATTTAGTAAGGTACAACAATTTCAACATAAGGATAAAATAAGAATTTGAATACTTTTAACACAAACGTGATAATTATTTTTTACCAATTGTTTTGTAGAAAAATGAGTGTTGTTTGGACCGGATTGAGTTTTATTAATGGTGCACATCAAAAACAATTTTAAAAATTTATCATAATAGTTATTTTTACTAATTATGTTTAAAGTTTAATTAAGATAACCATAAATATAAAAGTAAAATTATATTAATGAGTATAATTGTTCTATTAAACAAGATTATGAGAATATTTAAAAATAAAGTGTGTGTACATTTCTTTTCGTGTGTCAAAGAATGTAAGATTATGTTTGTCTCTCTCCAAAGAAACATAGGAGAGAAACTTAGTAGTGGACGACGCAATTTCCAAAGAATCTCGTTAATCTTTTCATTTCTTTCATTAACTGAAAGTCATCATTTTTAACGGTCATCCAAAAATGTCGTGAACTACAACAAAGTATAAACATAGCATGTGAAATTGCGAAAAATAAAACTTCTTGCAATTTCGTGTAAAATTAGTGACAATAAAATGAAATTTTCCCACTTTTAAAATTAGAATAGAAATATAATCATAATGATTCCCAATTCAACATTTAAGCTATTAAATTGTCTAACCTGAAATTAATTTAATCTATTAAAACTCAGCCACACATCCCTTTCTAGTCATCTTAAGCTAATATTTTGACCCTGAATTCAAATTCTGGCTGCGTTCCTTATAACTGACGTACAACACCTACAACTTTTTTCGGAGGCTTTAATGGATTGGAATGGCAAATCTAATCAATAAAATAGACAACAAAAGTCAACATTAACAACTTTGACTTAAAAACTATTTTTTTAAGCAACATAAAAATTATTTTAGTGATATATGACTATTGGGTTTGTTCATAATGTGATATAGTCCATCTGGATGTAGATTATATTTTTATTTTTTGGAAACAAGATGTAGAATATATTTAACAGTGCTTTGATTAAATTCTTGTTAACCATAGTCTAAAAATAATGACTATGTTGGGTTTGTGTGGATATAGTAACTATTTTTATGTTTTTTACATTAAATAGCATCAACTAATTTGATCAAAGACGTTAAAATAGGTGAAGTTAATGAATGTAAAAAAAAAATAACAAGAGTGACTATATCTACACAAATTCAATAGTTGAATGACCTTAAATGCAATTTTTCATATATACACATACTCCTATAGGTAATCCTATAATGTATGACTATAGGACTATTAACCAACTTGAAACTTTATTTTATCGTTTGCCATGAAAAACAAGCACATTATATTATCATTACCATGAATAAAAACTACATTTAGGAAATGATTGAACCGAGAGAAAAATAACTTAAAATTATATTTCTTCAACCGGGATGAAGAAAATTCTTATTTAAACAAGTTGGCTTAATTATATTGAAAGTACACTTTTGAAAATCTCACCAATCATATCTCTTTTCCCATATATTTTCGGGAGTAGAATATTTGCTGAAATAGAAACCATCTTCTCTTACTTGCCATGTACAATTATTTGAACTCCTATGAGGTTCTCGAAGTTCATAATCTTTATGCCACTTCTCGTAAAACACATCAAACTTCTTATCTTTTGAACGCCACTAAAAGTGACAAAAATATTGTCGTGTTTCAAAAATCATATGCTCAGCAGTCCAAGCAATATGTTAACCAGGTTTTATAACTTGTATCCAAAGTCGAGATTTGCATCCGCACAATGTTCGGTCAAAAGATTGGTATTGTCCGTGAGACCAGATGTTATCCTGATCCACCATTTAGAATGACCATTAATAGGGAAGAGACATAATATCATAATAACAATACTACACAACACATTTCTACTGTTTAGAGACCTCATACTTTTGAGATTGTTAATGAATGTTGTGTTTCTTCATCTCATATTTATAGTTGTTCACTTAATTGAATTTAAATTAAATCTTTGAAACTAATTGGATATTCATAAATAATAAATTTATAAATATTTCATGTGTTATTCAATTGGATTATGATAATAACACTCATTTAAATCTTTAAAGATAATGTTTTTTATAAAGGAGATATAGCTTCTCTATCAAGTTCAAATCTGGCTAAGACCATGTGACTTTTATAAAATCATCAATACCTTTTACGTCCCGAAAAATAATAACTTTAGCTTGATTTTGGTGGGTATATTAGTTGAATTGATCAAGGATATATGAAATCTTGGTAATCTTAACGAAATTTTAAAAATAACTATTGATAGTATTCCCACGAATTAAGTACCTATGTCGTCCTCAACCTATAGTCACTTTTTCGTTTTCGTCCTGGATGTATTTTTTTTCGTTTTCCCCCTTAACCTCATTTTTTAGGTTGATGTCATCCTTTCGTTGGTTGACCATCTCATTATTTATATTTTTGGCTCTAAAGTTATATTTTGTACACTTTAACCCATTAAGACTTGGGATTTTACCAATAAACCCCTATTAGAAGGTGGAATTTATAAAAAAAAAAGCACCACATTTTATATTCTACCTTAGGGTGCATAATTTGAAATCCATTTTACCAATAAACCCCTAGCTCCTTTTAAAATATTTCGTAAACATTTAAATGACCAAACTACCCCTCTCATTCTCTCTCTACGCAATTCATTCTCTCTCTATACGCAATTTTGGAATCAGCGGCCGCGGGCAATGGTTCTTGCCGAAGAATGATTGAACGGGAACGAAAGGTTGCTGTTCAAATGTGGACATAATTCGGAATCTGCTCTTGCTCCATGTCTGCAACGACAACAGCCAAAAGCATCCAAAAGCACCGTGCATCATCCTCCCCTAATTTCTCCCAACTCTATGTTTTCGACTTCAATTTCATCTTGCTCTCACGATTTTTATTTCTGAAATTGATCCCTTTATGTATATTTTACAGATTGATTTCATTCTTAATCGTTGTTATCATTGATTCTTTATGGCGTTTCCTGAGTTTTGGGTTCATTTTGGTATGAATGTTAGTTGCTCTTAAGTGTCTTTAAGCTTTTATGCAGATCAACTGTTTGTAGAATTGTCTAGCTGGGTGATATTTTGTTTGCCATTTTGTATGGCTTCAATGGTGTACTAATATTCTTCTGTGAAAGAACGCAAGTCTATATTTGATTTTCACACTCAAGTTGAACCAATTTTTGTTGCGAAATTTGATGTAAAATGTTTAGGAACTAGTAATGCACATCAATTCATGAAACTGTCACTTTGTAAATAGCCATGCTGAATTCAGAAATGAGGAGAGTATCCTTCCGTCTCACTATGAATGTTAGAGATGAGGGTTTCCAACATTTCCACTCCTCCCCCAATTTTGACCCCAATCTATGCAATCCCTCTGAGATGATGATCAATTTCCCCCCATTTCAATCAAATTTACCCTCAAGTTTGTGGTTTCTGATTCTTACTTTGGTCAGGAACAATTTGGTGCAATTGGTTTGGGAAACAAATGGGGCTACTTTGGATCTGATCCTATAGAAGAAGATATGTTCGATCCAGCATCAATGGCCACAATTCCTCAGCAACAAGTGCAACTGCTTGATTATCGATTCTATTCAGATGTTGATAATGGTTGTCCCAGCATTAGGGTTCCTGCTGATTGCTACTTTGGATTTGAAAGTAACGAAGCTAGTGAGTTGCCTGTTTGGGATTTTGATGAGCTTGGGACGGATGAAGTTTCTTGGATGAACGAAATGATGATTGATAATGATCCGCCACTGCCTCCTCCTAGTATGATGAAAGATCAACAACCCCTCAATATTGCATTATACCCGTAAGTTTTACAGTTAGTAATACTAGTATTAGTAAAGCAGATAAGTGTTTAGTGTTTTCTCAAGTTAATTAATTTTCCTGAGAAAGCTTAGTTTTTTTAGGAGTTTATAATTTATTTGTTTTATTGATTCATTTGTATGGAGATCGACCTTTGGGTTTTCCTGTGCTATTAGTGTTGTCCAAAGGATTAAGTTATGCCTATTTATCTTGTATCTCATTTTGCAACTATGTAATGAAGTTTACTTTATATCATGGATATGGTCCTAAGACATTGATTTTGTTACAAATAGGAGTATTATTGGATTAAAGTTAACCATGTGAATTAGACTTCTCAGTTTATAAATGTGAAAATCATTATACAAGCTATTTACTTCAAAACTGTGAAATAGACTTCTCAGTTTATAAATGTGAAAACCATTATACAGTTATATAATAGATTTCTCAGTTATTTGTAGTTAGTAATACTAGTATTCATGAATGTTTGTGCACAACCATGAGGTCAATTTCTCAGTTATGATTGTGAGGTCACTTTCTCAATTATTGTGCATAACTGTGTGATAGATTTCACTGTTTTTATATTATTCTTTTATAAAACAACTATGGAATCTATTTCACATTTGTTGATTTTGATGTGAATAACTGTGAAATGTTTTTCACACTTCTAAAACTGAGAGTTCTGTTTTACAGTTATTTATGAATGTGAAATGGTTTGGTTTGTGACCTTTCTAAACTGAGAACTGTGAGGTCAATTTCACAGTTATTTCGCTACTTAGTATGTGTGGTTTACCCGTTATTTATATGTTATTCATGAATGTTTGTGCACAACTGTGAGGTCAATTTCTCAGTTATGCTTGTGAGGTCACTTTCTCAGTTATTGTGCATAACTGTGTGATAGATTTCACACTTCAAAAATTGAGAGTTTTGTTTTACAGTTATTTATGAATGTGAAATGGTTTGGTTTTTGACCTTTCTAAACTGAGAACTGTGAGGACAATTTCACAGTTATTTTGCTACTTAGTTTTTTGAATTGTATCTTGAGTTGAGGCTCATCCTTGCCCACAAGTTGGGGTGAAACCAACTGGTGGAAACTTGATGCAAGCAATCTGTCAACTTGATGTGTGGTTTACCCGTTATTTATCTGTTATTCATGAATGTTTGTGCACAACTGTGAGGTCACTTTCTCAGTTATTGTGCATAACTGTGTGATAGATTTCACTGTTTTTATGTCATTTTTCATAGAACAACTGTGAAATCTATTTCACATTTGTTGAAAAATAATTTTATTTTATTTATAAAATTTGAAATATATGATGAGTAAACTTGTTTGATTCGTCTTGGCGATCCGATTAAAATAGTGGTTTTGGATAATTTTTTCGACTTTTAGATTTTGAGATATTGCATTTTAAAAATTTAAGAGAAAAAAAAAAGGAAGAGAGAGAAAAGGAGAGAGAAAGAAATGAGGTAAGGCGCATGGTCAGCGCCCATACACGCGTGTGAGGGTATGAAGGGCAATTTGGTCTAGAAAAAATTTAGGGACTTTTTGGATGTTTTGATAATGTTGGTCCTTAAAGGTAGTTTTTATTTAGTTGGGGGACTATTTGTTCAAAGCCTCTTTATTTATTTCAATATTATAAAGGCATTTCCAGTGAAGAAGAGAATTGACCATCATATTACTTCGCCAAGTAATGCTGGCATTTTTTTTTAGTAGGCTTTTGACTTGACAGTTTACATCGTCTTGAGTAATGTTTGTTTTATTTTATGTTGTCTTATTGCTGTACTCCTATATTTTATATCTTTTCATTCTTTATTTACTTTCTTTGGCAGGCACTACATCACCCTTTTACTGCCCCTAACCCTGAAGATATGAATTATCTTTCTTCTACTCGTGCCTTGTCTTATGACATGGTCTACAATGGAGTTGAGGTATGTTGTTAAGTTTAACTGGTGTAGCTTTGATCTTTACTTTGATAACTCAATTGAAGAGTGTACCTGAAAAAAATGTTCTTTACCGGTTCCCACGGGTACTATCAGATTGGTGGAGGAAGCTTGAGAATCTACAAGCGGGAGGTGCAAGCAAAGGTTTTAGAAATTGTTGGTATCTCACCTGAACAGGTACAACACATATTGGCTTATTCCGTCTCTGATTTATTTTACTTGTTTCTAATTGTTATAAGACTGGAAAAGTTTTATGACCAGCTTAACTGTGACTCTTTAGCTTATTTCAACTTAAACTTGTGTAGCTGCATGAACACCTTTTGGTGCTTTATGATGATGCGCTCATGTATGCAGGCTGAAGCTAAGTTCGGCTATCTCTTGGAGGCTTTGGACATGGGGGCTCCTCCACATGGTAAGAAAGGCCCAATCTTCCGCAGTTGAATTTTGCACTAGGAAGTAAAATATTTGAAGCTGAGGGAAACAACTAGCCATATACCATACCTGATAGATCTAATTTCACTACTTGAAAATCGAGTACCGACGGATATTACATGTATCGTGGCAAAGCCACTTCGCCACTTTAATGTCATGGGGTCATTTGACCCCCTTCAGTTTTGAAGCGTGTCAATTTTAGCACCTTCAAGTTTTAAGAAAATGACTTGTTACAATTTCTAAGTAGTGTATAAGTCCTTGTTGGTGGTCCACTTTCGTTTCTATCCATGTAAAGATTTGTTAACATCTGATTTTTCCTGGTGTAGGAGGAATAGCTTTTGGCTTGGACAGGTTGGTAATGCTATTAAGCGGTGCAAACTCCATAAGGGATGTTATAGCTTTTCCAAAGACCACAACAGCACAATGTGCTCTCACTCGTTCACCTTCAGAGGTTGAATGTACGCTCGCCGAAAAATAAATTTTTGAGAGTCGCCACGCCGTTTTGAAGGAAATATTGAAAACCTTTTTGAAAATGAGAAAATGGGTTCGGGGTCAGATTACGTGTTGGGAAGAACCGAGAGTTCACCCAACACGCCTCGTTCGTAAATGAGTATTTCTATGTTCAACATCCATGATCATTCAATGAGTGTGTGCAAATGTGTGAGACAAAATACGTATAAAATGCATATTAATGCTTTGCTTTATTGATGAACAGATGGAATTACATCTTGTGAGCCACTTATTTTGGGGGCCACGTCCCAATTACAACGAGGTAAACAGATTACAAATACAAAAGGGACCTGTTGTAGTTGGCTAAGTATGTCGCATGACGCAGGACCATGAATGGCCAGTTGTGTCGCGTGACATACTAGGCCATATGCAGAGGTTTACAACTGGATTACAGAGACAAACCAATAGCAAATTCAATTCACTAAAACTATGGAACGAGCCACAAAGACCTCACAGAGATCACCTTAGGAGAGATCAACATTCGGATGGGTGTGGATATAAATGATTCACACTCATCTTCGTGTTGGATAACAACAACTTACAAAGGAAATTGTCCTCTGTAAATGGTATCTTATGTCGCACGACCCAGGGCCATGAATGGCTAGTTGTGTCGCGTGACACAACATATCATTTCCAGAGGACTTACAACAGATTTACTTACAGAAACAATAAATAGCAACAACGAGGTTAACAGAGCTGTAAAACGAGTTACTAAGACCTCAAAGAGATCAAATCACAGATGAGTGTGGATATGGAACGATCCACACTCACCTTAGCATTCAAACCCAACGCACATCGTTAATGACTAAAGGCATGCAATATTATGAGAATGAAACGCAGAATCAAAACATTTATACAACAAGGCATAACATATTCAATCAGGTTCGAGCCCAAACAGCAGATCAAGCATGGAGATGATGAAAATAGAGGGATAGGATAAGACTTAGGAACGTTACCCATGTAGTCCACGATCCTTATACCAAGTTAGGTATAAGGAGCTTTGATTTAGCTACAGAGAGAGAGAGAGAGAGAGACAGAGAGAAAGAGAGAGAGAGAGAGAGAGAGAGAGAGAGAGAGAGAGAGAGTGTGTGTTCAAGCTCAGAGAGAGAAGTTGTGAAGCTTCAAGGCTGTATGAGAAATTAGTGAAGGAGGGGTTGAATTATGGATGAGAAAAGGTGAATTGAGGAGGAATGAGTGGGTTGGTGTGTGTGTTTTGGGAGAATAACGAGCTCTCTGGGATCAATTTGGCAGTGTAACGCTAAGGGGCCGAGAAGGATCCTGAAATGAGAGGTGCAAGCCTCTATTTATAGGCTGCAAGGACAGGGCTTGTTGTGTCGCGCTACATAACGTGTCGCTTTTCCTTGGCACGCTATGTCACACGATTGGACAAGGATAACCGCTTTCCTTCCAGAACACTGCAAGGTGGCGTATTCTGGACCCTTCCTAGATAATTCCCAACAGGTCCAAGCTGAATAATACCTGAAAGGTCCTTCCAACCCAAGAAACTTATAAAAAGCCCTCGGAAGTCTCGGAATGAACCAAAACTTTACCAAAACGATCCCTAGCACACTTTTATTGATTAATAGGCACTTTTATCGGGTCGCGAGTTGGATTGGCGTACTCACAGAGGTCGACCCTCGCCAACTCCAAGAGCTTTCGTATAAGACCCAATAGTCTCCTAATTCCTTCCATTTTTTTAATCTTTTAAACCTGCTCTGATTTGTGGATGTCGTTGATTTAGAACAACATTGAGGTCTATTTTATGTCATTCTTTTATAGAACAACAGTGAGGTCTATTTTACAGTTGTTGGTTGTGATGTGACTAACTGTAAAATGTTTTTCACTCTTCTAAAACTGTGAGGTCAGTTTCCCATTTATTTATGAATGTGAAATTGTTTGGTTTTTGACCTTTCTAAATTGAGAACTGTGAGGTCAATTTCACAGTTATTTTGCTACTTAGTATGTTTGGTTTACCCGTTATTTATCTGTTATTCATGAATATTTTTGCACAACTGTGAGGTCAATTTCTCAGTTATGATTTTTGAGGTCACTTTCTCAGTTATTGTGCATAACTGTTTGATAGATTTATCTATTTTTATGTCATTCTTTTATAGAACAACAGTGAGGTCTATTTTACAGTTGTTGGCTGTGATGTGAATAAATGTGAAATATTTTGTCACTCTTCTAAAACTGTGAGGTCAGTTTCATATTTATTTATGAATGTGAAATTGTTTGGTTTTTGACCTTTCTAAACTGAGAACTGTGAGGTCAATTTCACATGTATTTTGCTACTTAGTATGTTTGGTTTACCCATTATTTATCTGTTATTCATGAATATTTTTGCACAACTGTGAGGTCAATTTCTCAGTTATGATTTTTGAGGTCACTTTCTCAGTTATTGTGCATAACTGTTTGATAGATTTCTCTATTTTTATGTCATTCTTTTATAGAACAACAGTGAGGTCTATTTCACATTTGTTGGTTGTGATGTGAATAACTGTGAAATATTTTTCACTCTTCTAAAACTGTGAGGTCAGTTTCATATTTATTTATGAATGTGAAATTGTTTGATTTTTGACCTTTCTAAATTGAGAACTGTGAGGTCAATTTCACAGTTATTTTGCTACTTAGTATCTTTTGTTTACCCGTTATTTATCTGTTATTCATGAATATTTTTGCACAACTATGAGGTCAATTTCTCATTTATGATTTTTTAGGTCACTTTCTCAGTTATTGTGCATAACTGTTTGATAGATTTCTCTTTTTTATGTCGTTCTTTTATAGAACAACAGTGAGATCTATTTTACATTTGTTGAAAAATAAATTTATTTTATTTATAAAATTTGAAATATATGATGAGTAAACCTGTTTGATTCATTTTGGTGATGCGATTAAAATAGTGATTTCAGATAATTTTTTCGACTTTTAAATTTTGAGATATTGCATTTTAAAATTTTAAGAGAAAAAAAAGGAAAGAGAGAAATGGATAGAGAAAGAAAGCAGATAAGGCAACTAAGGCAACGCGTCACGCACGTGAGAGAGAGGGGTATGAGGGGCAATTTGGTCCAGAAAAAATTGAGAGACTTTTTGGCTGTTTTGATAATGTTAGTCCTTAAAGGTAGTTTTTATTTGAGTGGGGGACTAATTGGTCAAAGCCTCTTAATTTAATCTATTAAAACTCAGCCGCACATCCCTTTCTAGTTATCTTAAGCTAATATTATGACCTTGAATTCAAATTCTGGCTGCGTTCCTTATAACTGACGTACAACTCCTACAACTTTTTTCAGAGGCTTTAATGGATTGGAATGGCAGATCTAATTAATAAATCAGACAACAAAAGTCAACATTAACAACTTTGAATTAAAACCTATTTTTTCAAGCAACATAAAAAGTATTTTAGTGATATGTGACTATGGGGTTTGTTCATAATGTGATATAGTCCATCTGGATGTAGATTTTATTTTTATTTTTTGGAAACAAGATGTAGAATATATTTAACAGTTCTTTGATTAAATTCTTGTTAACCATAGTCTAAAAATAATGACTATGTTGGGTTTGTGTGGATATAGTAACTATTTTTATTTTTTTACATTAAATAGCAACAACTAATTTGATCAAAGACGTTAAAATAGGTGAAGTTAATGGATGTAAAAAAAAAATAACAAGAGTGACTATATCTACACAAATTCAATAGTAGAATGACCTTAAATGCAATTTTTCATATATACACATACTCCTATAGGTAATCCTATAATGTATGACTATAGGACTATTAACCAACTTGAAACTTTATTTTATCGTTTGCCATGAAAAACAGCACATTATATTATCATTACCATGAATAAAAACCACATTTAGGAAATGATTGAACCGAGAGAAAAATAACTTAAAATTATATTTCTTCAACCGGGATGAAGAAAATTCTTATTTAAACAAGTTGGCTTAATTTTATTGAAAGTACACTTTTAAAAATCTCACCAATCATATCTCTTTTCCCATATATTTCGGGAGTAGGATATTTGCTGAAATAGAAACCATCTTCTCTTACTTGCCATGTACAATTATTTGAACTCCTATAAGGTTCTCGAAGTTCACAATCTTTATGCCACTTCTCGTAAAACACATCAAACTTCTTATCTTTTGAACGCCATCAAAAGTGACAAAAAATTATCGTGTTTGAAAAATCATATGCTCAGCAGTCCAAGCAATATGTGAACCAGGTTTTATAACTTGATATCCAAAGTCGAGATTTGCATCCGCACAATGTGCGGTCAAAAGATTGGTATTGTCCGTGAGACCAGATGTTATCCTGATCCACCATTTAGAATGACCATTAATAGGGAAGAGACATAATATCATAATAACAATACTACACAACACATTTCTATTGTTTAGAGCCCTCATACTTGTGAGATTGTTAATGAATGTTGTGTTTCTTCATCTCATATTTATAGTTGTTCACTTAATTGACTTTAAATTAAATCTTTGAAACTAATTGGATATTCATAAATAATAAATTTATAGATATTACATGTGTTATTCAATTGGATTATGATAATAACACTCATTTAAATCTTTAAAATAATGTTTTTTTATTAAGGAGATATAACTTTTCTATCAACTTCAAATCTGGCTAAGACCATGTGACTTTTATAAAATCATCAATACCTTTTCCGTCCCGAAAAATAATAACTTTAGTTTGATTTTGGTGGTTATATTAGTTGAATTGATCAAGGATATATGAAATTTTGGTAATCTTAACGAAATTTAAAAAATTAATTATTGATAGTATTCCCACGAGTTAAGTACCTATGTTGTCCTCAACCTATAGTCACTTTTTCGTTTTCGTCCTAAATGTATTTTTTTTTCGTTTTCCCCCTTAACCTCGTTTTTTTTTGTTGATGTCATCCTTTCGTAAGTTGACCATCTAATTATTTATATTTTTGGCTCTAAAGTTATATTTTGTACACTTTAACCCCTTAATACTTTCACTTCAGCCTATTTTATAAAAGTTTAAGGCCAACTCAGGACATCAACATAAAAAACGAGTTTAAGGGGGAAAAGGGAAAAAAATACATTCAGGACAAAAATGAAAAAGTGACAATAGGTTGGAGACGAAATAGGTACATAACTTGTATTCCCACCGTTCCAAAAAAATATGTTTGAAAGATTCGAAGGGTTCATAGAGTTATAATTATTTAAAATAGTTGTATATTTTTTTGTGCCTTTTCACATAGTATTATTTATTTCATTCTGTCTTTTATATTACTTCATTCAATAAAATATTTAATAAGGTACAACAATTTCAACATAAGGATAATAATAATTTGAATACTTTTAATCCAAACAAATTTTTCGATATCAAAGTTTTAGTGCTTCATAAAATATAAAAGACATAATAAAAATCCTAATCTTATCAAAGTTTTTCAAAATATTTTTCACAATTTCTATTTTACAACATGACAAAACTCATTGTTCCCCATGCTTTTGGGAGTCCATCAAAAATTGAAGCAATTAATGTTTATTTTCTTTGGTCTCATGCCAAATACTCCCTCCGTCCCATGATAATAAGGAAAATTTCCTTTTTGGGCGTCCCACAATAATATATAACTTTCCTAAAATGGAAAGGAATCTTTACTATTCCCTCCACTCATTCTCTCTCCTACATTATTTTAATACTCACATCACCATTATAATTTACTATTCTCTCCACTCATTCTCTCTCCTATTTTATTTCCACACTCACAACACTTTCAATATAATATTTCCTCCTTAATTTTTCTCGAAAACCCAAAAGTCCCTAAAATTGTGGGACGGAGGGAGTATTATTCTTCAAAATTAATAAATAATACAAGTAGTTTTTAACAAATTTGTTACGAGACATAGCAAGTACTAATCACAATTTATCAATTGGATTATCTCTTCTTCACATTTTCTAAAATCTTATACTCCCTCTGTTCCATCTGAAATAAGACGTTTTGCAAATGTGGCCTTCCTGCTCGAAATAGAATGTCCTGAAATATTTTTATTTTATTTTATTTTTATATTGGGCTTACCCCAATCCAGTTTTTACTAATAATCCAAATTAAACCCCTGTCCAATCAACCTTACCTAATTAACTATCCTTAACGGATTTGCCACACCCATTACTCTCAACCAACTATATGAAATACTAATCAATCCTAGACTCATCCTATCCTACGGTCCGGTTCAGATCGTCGGATCAGCGGTCTAAAACTGTTGACCAAACCGCTGAAATCGCCAAACTGTGGACCGATGTTCAAGGTTCGAATTCGGTCTGAGGGTATTAACCGGTGGTTCGACCGACACATTTTCAAAAAATATTTTAGAATTTTTTTATTGACTACCCTTTAATTTTTATTTTAGATAGAAAAAACTAAATAAATGAAAGCATATAAAAGAAAAGAGGGAGAGACTATCCTTTAATTTTTATTTTTTTATTGAATAGGAAATAATATTTTAGACTTTTTTTACTGAATATTTTTACAAAAAATAATATAAAAAAGATAGAAAAAATTAAACAAATAAAAGTATATAAAAGAAAAGAGGGAAGGACTACCCTTAATTTATTTTTATTTTTTATATAATTTTTATTGACTAGAAAATAATATTTTAGACTTTTTTTATTACTATTTTTTTTTACAAAAAGTAACATAAAAAAAATAGAAAAAACCTAAACAAATGAAAGTATACCCTAAACCTTAAATCTAAATCATATACTCCATACTCTAAATCCAATTCATCTACCTTAATCTCATATAGTATATCATATGCCCCAAACCTTAAATCTAATCATATACTCGATACCATAAACCCTAATTCATCTATTTTAATCCCATATATACCCTATACCCTAAACCTTAAATCTATATCATATACTCCATACCCTAAATCCAATTCATCTGCATTAATCTCATATGCCCTATACATTAAACCTTAAGTCTAAATCATATACTACATGCCCTAAACCCTATTTCATCTACATTAATCTCATAGATACTCTATACCCTAAACCTTAAATCTAAATCATATACTCCATATCCTAAACCAAATTCATCTTCCTTAATCTCATATGCCATATACATTAAACCTTAAATCTAAATTATATACTCCATACCCTAAACCCTAATTCATCTACATTAATCTCATAAATTCCCTATACCCTAAAAATCCACACTCAAATAGGGACACATATCAAAATTTCATAAAAATCAAAACCTAGGTATAAGAGTAATTTTAGTCTTGTATCTTTGTGAATATGACAAGTGCATCCAATAAATAAAAAAGTATTAAAAAAATTCTATTTTGGGAGTGTCTTTTTAATGGGACACCCGAAATAAAATTTATGTTCAGATGGACAGAGGAAGTATTATATTATGAACATTTATATTGATATAACATCATTAGTATTACTATCATGATCAATTTTTACAATTTCGTGAAGATCATATAATAATATTTTGGTCTTAATTTAATAATATCGATTGAAAAATTAAGTATACTCTCTCTCTGTCCCCTTCACTTGATATCAAAAATATTGGCACAAGATTTAAGAAAAGGCAGGATAGAAAATTATTGAAAGAAATTGTTACGTGTAGAAAAAGTAAAGTATGAGAGAGAATGATTGTGCGGAATAGTAATTTGATTGTTGTTGTGAGTATAAAAATTTGCCATTTTGGGTTATATCATTTTGAAACATCGTTGATTACAATAAATTATTTTAAAATTTTAATTTTTATATATATGATTAATATTTTTTTAAAAGAATACATCTAAATTCATTATCTTTATGATCCCAAATTATTCATATTTAGCTTTAAAGCAAACACTCATAATAATTCACTTGCAAATAAAAGTTTTTTTTTCAAAAAAAAAAATAACAATCAAAATAAATATATATTAAATCCATCAACTATTATTGTCACGACCCTAGGTCTGGGCACCAAATTGATCACGTGTAGAGCACGTGAGGGTTGGGATGCATTGTATCTCCTCCTATTTATTATGTGAGTGGAATGACTATGCGTTCATTCCGGTATTTGAATTGGAAATTTGATTAGGCTCTGTGTTATTTTTTTTAAAGTTTATAACTTACTTGATTTTAGACATTAAAATAGTAATGCGGATTATATAATGTCTAAAAGAGATAAAAGGGAAAATTTTGTAGTATAATGTTAATACTTGAAAGTATTATGGAAAGTGTTATAGGAAGTTTAAGGAGCTTACGTGTAATTGTAAGTCTAAGGTGGTTGTTTGTTGAAGTTGCAAACTTGGAGGAGCTTGTATGTAATATTGTGTATATAAATATCCTCCTAAGTTTATCCAAGGAAGAAAATCATTTCCTCATCTTCCTCTTCTTCTCCTACGTTCTACGAAGTTCCAAACCCTAGGTAAGCTTCATAAATTCCTAGAAATTCAGCCGTGAAGTGGTTGTTGATTCCGTCTTCAAATTAATAGTAAGGGCGGTGTATAGAGCAAGAAAAGCCGATCCTATCTTCCTTTTATTGTGCTTTAAATTGGTAAGTTGTTATGATTCACTTCACTAACGGTTCATATCTTGTATTATGATGTTGTTATGCTATTCTAAATCCGTTTTGTAAAGACTTGAAGTCATGTTCTTAGTCTTTGAAATGAAAAGAGAACAAGTTGGTTGAAGAACCAAGTAAAGGTGGGTCTTATGGGTTGAATTGAAGGGGGAAATGTTATATAATTGTTATAGGTTAAGAAGGGAGTATATCCAGGTATAGTACGGGGTTATGTACTGTGTTAGGTGCCTTGAAGTTGATAAAACTGAGAACCTAAGTTGCTGGTAGTTGCTGCTGATGTGCAGCAAGATAAATTGATTCGTGAGCATGAATACTCCATGATATGGTGATTATTTGGTTTGGATTCAATATATTTGTTGTGTATACTTGTTATAGATATGTTAGTGGGTAAGAAGGGAGTATATTACAGTCCCAAACCTTTAAATACACTGCTGTAAATGACCTGGAGACAGCTGAGAGCAAAGGTTGTAGTGGTTGTGGTTGCTGATGTAGAACTGCTGCAAAAGCATAGCTTCTGGTGTTGGGCACGACTCGTGCCCATGAGCACGAGTCGCGACCAAGCTGAGGGAGTCGTGGATCACTGGTCGTGAGCATGGAACCAGTCGTGCAGGGGTTGGTCAAGACTCGTGCCACCCTTCACGACTCGTGACCAAGATAGGGGTCTGGGGTTGATTTTGGGGCCTTGTGGACCTAAGCAAACTTGTATAGAATCAATGCTTCTTTAAGTGTAGCACTTGTACAACTTTAGTACTATATAATAGATTTGATATTGGGCCAAAATGAAGTAGGGAAGAGCTTTAAAAATTGGCCTAAAAATGCTTGCAAGGCCAGTTTGAAACCTGAACCATTTTACCCTGCAGCTTTGTGAAATTACCCGGATCCGGCTCGCGCGCGGGCCCCGGCATCTCGCATTCGTCGCTTTTCGGGAAGTCGCCCGGATCCGAGAGGCAGCGCGTTCGCACCCCGGCATCTGGCTTTATTCCGCTTTAGCGATGGTTGGAGGTGTCTCGCCGTTATTTTCGCAATTGTAGAGTCACCACGCCGTTTTTTTATTAAGCCCAAAACATTGAAAAAGGGCATCAGTTTAGAAATAAACTGTTTTTGTGTGATGAGATTTTGAGTTCGGAGGTCAGATGACTCCTCGGGAAGAGAATATTATAATCTTAGAGCTCACCCGAGTCGCCTCGTAAAAACGAGTCTTTCGGATACCCCTAATATTCTTTAACTGTTGTGTGTGTGTGTGTGTGCTTTTTAAAAATGCATGCTGTATCGGATGTCTACATTGTACACTACGTATTTGAATGTATTGAAATAGTAATGGAAGGAAGCCTTACCAATGTTGGTTCGTGTCTGTCTTCCGCAGGAGAATAGTGTTTGAGGTCGGAATAGTGTTCCGGTACGGATCGGGATTGCTTCTGAAAAGGGGTCGGTTGTCTGCGGATAGAGTTTCGGCGTGCGTTGGGATCGTTGGTTAGATTCGGGCAGAGATTCGGCGTGCGTTGGAATCGTTGGTTGGATTCGGGCAGAGGTTCGGCGTGGTTTTGGATCGCCGGTTTGATTCGGGCAGAGGTTCGGCGTGGTTTGGGATCACCGGTTTGACTCGGAAAGAGCCGGGACGCCTCGGGAAAGACCAGGCAAGGCCTCGGAGTACCACGAGGGGCCTCAGAGTACCTCGAGAGTGCCTCGGGGCAGCGCGGGAGCATCGCGGGAGCGCTCGGGGAGGCCGGAGCACCGCGAGGAGCTCGGAAGGCCTCGGAAGGATCCGAAAGGGGCGGGATTGCCAGAAGGGTCTTAGAGGAGCTGAAGGAGGGGGGAGAGGAGAGAAGAGGGAAATGTGTCCAAATGAGGGAGGGGGAACCCTCTATTTATAGTGCCAGAAAATTGCAAGAAGGTCCGTACGGACCTTCTAGGTAATCTAGTTTTTTGGTTTTCCTCGATTTCAGGGAATGATGAGGATTTCTGAGATGATTATGTCCCCTCTGTAAAGAGGTCCGTACGGACCATCTAGGCATGCAAAGAGGTCCGTACGAACCAACCATGTAGGGGGGGTAATGATGTTCTCCGGGATTTGAGGGAATCTCGTGGACTTTAAGCGAATTTTGCAATTATGATGTCTAGGAGCAAAGAGGTCCGTACAGACTTCCATGCTTTTCCACATTTTGTAATTGTGATGGCAAGCTAGTTCTCGTCGATAGCTTTCCAACCATATATGGCACGTCTCAATCGGAGTTCGTATGAAGGAGTTATGACCTCAGGAAGTTTGCCTTGGTTTTGTCGTATGCTTGGATGGAGAGCGATCAGTTGGGGTACTTACGAAGCCCCTCGGCGACATCACTTATGAAATAAGTGGGGTCGTCGATAAGATAAGGGTCTGATCTGGATCGCGTCTTTGAGAGAGAAGGTGACCGGGTTGGTCGGGCAGTGGACCCTTTGATAGGATTCCTACGTATCCACGAGTGGGAATCAAGCCAATCGTAGTTCGCGTGTGGGGTGAGTGTTGTGTACGAGGACGTGAGCTGTCCTCTAGCGAGACTACGTGTGTGGATGTGATGGTATCTGTGGGTGACCGCATAGGTTGGTGGTAAGGACGTGGAGGCATCCGGGGTGACGTGGAGCGTCCGGGGTGACCGCATAAGTCGGTGGTAAGGATGTTGAGGCATCGTGGCAGGTCGGTGGTAAGGCGTGGAGCGTCTGGGTGACCGTATAGGTCGATGGCTGGACCTGTGACGGGATTCCTACGTATCCCTAGCGGGAATCAAGCACAGTCGTAGTTCGAGAGGTCGTGAAATTGTGAGTGCATGCGGGCGTGATGGTGCCACTGAAGTGTCGTGTGACCGTCGAGGCCGGCTGTGAGGACGTGGTGGCGTCTGAGATGGAAATTTTACGATTTTCCGAATCGGGTGGTTTAAAGCCTTAGGGCTAGTGATAGTGATTTGAGAGGTTTATACGGTCTTCCGGACCAGTGGTTTAAAGCCTTCAGGGTGGAGATAGTGATTTGGAAGGTTTATACGGTCTTTCGGACCGAGTGGTTTAAAGCCTTAGAGTGGAGATAGTGATTTGGGAGGTTTATACGGTCTTAGGACCGAGTGGTTTAAAGCCTTAGAGTGGAGATAGTGATTTGGGAGGTTTATACGGTCTTCCGGACCGAGTGGTTTAAAGTCTTCCGGGCTGGAGATAGTGATGAGGAGGTTTATACGGTCTTCCGGACCGAGTGGTTTAAAGCCTTCCGGGCTGGAGATAGTGATGGGGGAGGTTTATACGGTCTTCCGGACCGAGTGGTTTAAAGCCTTTCGGGCTGCCTGTGGTGAGTGGACGGGGTGATGTCCTGAGTTGAAGTTTGTGTGGAGTGGACGTGGTGATGTCCTAAGTTGAAGTTTGTATGAAGGCGTCTATACCTAAGTTGAGGCTTAGTTCGGGAGTATGAACCTAAGTTGTGACCTAGTTCAGGAATATGTCCCTAAGTTGGGACCTAGTTCAGGAGTATGACCTAAGTTGGGACCTAGTTCAGGAGTATGACCTAAGTTGGGACCTAGTTCAGGAATATGACCTAAGTTGGGACCTAGTTCAGGAGTATGACCTAAGTTGGGACCTAGTTCAGGAGTATGACCTAAGTTGGGACCTAGTTCAGGAATATGACCTAAGTTGGGACCTAGTTCAGGAGTATGACCTAAGTTGGGACCTAGTTCAGGAATATAACCTAAGTTGGGGTTTAGTTTCAGGAGTATGAACCTAAATTGGGACCTAGTTCAGGAATATGACCTAAGTTGGGGTTTAGTTTCAGGAGTATGAACCTAAATTGGGACCTAGTTCAGGAGTATGACCTAAGTTGGGACCTAGTTCAGGAGTATGACCTAAGTTGGGGTTTAGTTTCGGGAGTATAAACCTAAATTGGGACCTAGTTCGGGAATATGACCTAAGTTGGGGTTTAGTTTCGGGAGTATGAACCTAAATTGGGACCTAGTTCGAGTATGACCTAAGTTGGGACCTAGTTAGGAGTATGACCTAAGTTGGGGTTTAGTTTCGGGAGTATGACCCTAAGTTGAGACTATTCTAAGGCGTACGGACCTAAGTTGAGTTTGATGGGCATTTTGTGGATCTGTATGGAACTTTGTTTGTGGGAATTTTTGGAAAGGCATCATGCCGTCTTGGGATTCTTCTTTTATGTAGCATTTATTACAACTATGTCTTGCGTTTGAAGTTTATTGACATACCTTTCTTTGTGTTTACTGCGGGAGGAGGCGCCTTTGTGAGGAGGAAGTTGAATTGTTGAGGACGTGGGCGCCTCGGCCGAGATGAAGAGGACGTGGTGGCGTCTTTGGCTGAATTGCTTAAGTGTTAGAGGGCATGGGCGCCTCGATCGAGTTGTTGAAATGTTGAGAACGTGTGGCGCCCACGGCCGAAGTTCTTGAAATGCTGCGGATGCGCTGGCGTTTTTGACCGAAGTCGGCGAAAGGATGAGGACGCGATGGCGCCTTTGTTCGAACTTCTTGTGAGGGCGAGGTGGCGCCTCTGTGCGAACTTGCGGTGAGGGCGAGGTGGCGCCTTCTGGGACTTGTGGTGAGGGCGAGGTTACGCCTTTGTGCGGACTTGTGGTGAGGCGAGGTTACGCCTGCATGCGAGATGATGAGGTGGGTGGCGGAGCGCCGAGATGCCGGATTTCTCGCTTGTGGAGGATGATGATGATGAGTCGGATTAGGGCTCTTTTGCTTTCCCTCTTTCCGTTGTTTTTTTTTTTTTTGTAGAGCAGCAGACATTTTGTACTGTAATAAAACACTTGTATTTGCAACAAAGTATTTTATTTTAAGATGTAATGACGTATTTGTGATTCGAGGATTGACCTAGGAATTGTTGCTAGCTTATTATTATTTTTGTGCATGTCGCATGGCTGGGAATGCATTTGTGGTTAGTGGAGGTGAGCGGCTTTGGCAAGTTTTACGGCGGTTGGGGGTGAAGCGGCTTTGTGCAGGTTTCATGAGCGGTGGCGGGAGTGATGTCTCTGGGACGCGTTCGCTTTGTGCTTGATAGCCGCTCTTTTCGGGGTTGGCTACCTCGGGATATGTGACGGTGCTCTGTTGGATGTGGTCGGCCATTGTCGGGCGGGCGAGGATATCATTCCTTTGGTTAGGAAACCTTCCACGGTGTGGATCGTGCAGTGATGAGAACCGGTTCATGCGGGGGAAGCCTGCTTTGCTTGCATTATGGTCGCGAAGAGGCTTGAGCCATACGAGTCTCAGGCGTCTCTTAGTCAGTGGGCGTTTGCTTAGCGACCTCTTGTCTTGGACATGGATCAATACGCAGCAGGAGAGATGGATGGCACGTCTTGTACGCATCGAATCCGTTGGTGGGTTTCCCCTTTGGGGATTGAGACTAGGAGGGCTGCCGAGAAGGTTCCTATGTTGTCGAGTTCCGTGTTTGCCTTGGTCCTCTTTCTATGTTCCGTTGCTTGTTTCCGGCGGTTCGGGATGAGGCGAGAGCCTTTCTTTGGCTAGGATGGCATTGCCAATGTGGAGGTAGCTTCTTTACGCATGAGATCCCGATGCCTTTACGTATTTTACGAGGGTATGGAAGTATTCCGCTTTCCCTCTGTGGTGCTCCTTAGGCCGGGAGAATGTTGTCTTGACCACCGAGTACTGGATTGGTATGAGTAGCATGTCGGGCGGACCCAAGTGGTTTTGGGGAGCGGGCGTGAAGCGGTGCAGGGCAAGATTGTCGCCTCGAGATATGCCTTAGGAGTGCGAAGCTTGGGTTAACCCTCGGGGTGTCACGGGAGATGCTTTGTTTGACTACGGGACTCGAGTTGACAAGCGGCGGGGAGAGGTCCCTTTTTGCGGACTCGTAGGGAGGAGATCCGAGCCGAGGCACGGAGTGAGCGATTCTCACGAGAGCGGCGGTTCGTTTGACACGACTAGGAGGACTCTGATCTCGGAATGAGAGAGACAGAACTCGCTCATGTGGAATGAAAGAAGACTTCGTTGGGGACGAGGGAAGAAAGGAAAGAGTGATGAAGGGCCAAATGGCGAGTAGCATGGAATGACCTTACGAAATGCGAGTATCCATTCATCGTCATTGCGACACATTGATTGTTAAATGTTTTAAGTTGTCTTTTAGCATGTTGTGAATCGAGAGTAGACCGTGCTTGAACTCATCAAAAAGTGTTTTAAGCTGTGATGATTTGTGATTTACTTTTAAAGCTTTGTCGAGACGCAAAATCTCTTGTTTGCTTCTTTTACGAGCCTTGGTGGCGTCAATTTTGGAATTTTGTGTATTCCTTAGACCGAACCAATGAAGAGGCGCCTACGTTCCCCTCGGGTGAGAGGCTCGAGGTCTGCGTAGTTCGACCCTCTTTTGTGGGAGAAATGACTCGTAATGTACACTTGCGAGGCGTATTTATTTTTGAAAAGGTGGGAACGGGTCCCCTTTTGTGTGAATGCCTTATTTGATGTAGGCACAAAAGAAATGCTTTTGGGTTTGACTCTTTTGAGAGAGTATGAGTGCGAAAAGCTTGTAAAAGTGTATGGAAGCCCTTCTTGACGAGAAAATCGGTGTTTAGCTCTATTTTCCTATTTTTGTAGAAAAAGAAGACTTGTCGAGACATTTGAAAACTTGATTTGTTCACAATGATCACTTGTTTGCTTAAAACCCTTTGTTGATGTTCGGGTTATTCAACAATTAAAACTGATATGCTTTGATTAATCACGAGGAGAAAGTCAATCGGTATCAAGGATCGAGTTGATGCAGTGTGAAAGAAGGTTTGTGTATAGGAGAGGTCATTGATGAGACCGGGTTTGTGGATTTGTATGTGTTTATGACCGGACCATTTACGGTTGCCTACGTTCCCCTTAAGACAAGGAGCTCGGGTCGACGTAGTTCGGGGCCGAACCGTGTTTGGCTTTGGGGCCGGGGCATGAATATTTGTGCGGCCTTTGTGAAAAGGCTCGGAAAGGCGAATGATGAGGCACGGGCCTTGAGGTGATTTCTTGACAAGTCGTATTTGACGGTCTTTTCGGTGACTCCCTTGCTTCTTGATCGTTGGCTCTGGGTCTTTGACCTCATTTATTTTTGTGAAGCTTCTACTTGAGCTCTTTTTTGTAGCTTACGCTTGAGCTTTTTTGTAGCTTACGCTTGAGCTTTTTTGTAGCTTACGCGAGCTTCTTTTTTTTTTGAAGCATTTGAGGGCGAAGGCAAGCCTTGAACTTTCTTGATGCGCACGAGGCGAAGGCAAGCCCCTAGATTGTTGTCGACATGGGGTCAATCTTTTGATCTTGAGTGACCTTTTGTTGTCCTTTGATGTTCTGCCGTCGTTGACTTGGTCAAGGTGGTGGTGGGGACATGTTTTGGAAAGTGTATGGCTTGATGGAGGCCTTTGTGTGGGGTATGGTAAGGTGTATGGGGAGCTATCGATTGACTTTCTCACACCACTTAATCAAAGCATTAAACATTTGTGGAATTACTTGTTGAGCAATGCAAGTGATCACATAGAACAAAACCATTTCATTAAATGTAATGTGGGGTGCAAAATAATGTCCCAAGTCTAGCAAGAAAAGAAAGAAGACTTATGTATGGAAAATTGAAGACTTAATTACAATGTCGAGGAGGACTTGATTGAATGAGAAAGGTACTAGAACCTGCGAGGTTTGGTTGTATGATTTTTTATTTGCGTCTCTTTGGGCTCTTCGGCGGTTCCCAAATTCATTTTGGTTAGAACCTTCTCGGCGGCTTGGGCCCGATTTTCCTCTCGTTTGACAACATGCTTAAAGATTCGTTTAATGCATTGTTCATTAATGTGTCAACGTCTTTATCAAGTGAATCATTATTAAGCTGTTTTGATTAGTTAATTTATCATTTGTTAAAGTGGCAATGAGGGGATACTCATAAAGGTCGAACTTTTATTCAAAGCATAAGGAAACAAAGTTTTTTGCTACAAACGCGTAATCTTTAGGCGTGAGGCCGTCAGACGACTCGAGAGACTCGAACTTAAATACTGAAAGACTTGGGGTCTTTTATTTTTGAAGATAGACTCTAGGAGACGGGGGTTAGTCCAAGCTTCTCGTCCTGTCTCTTCTTCTTTGTTGTGGAGTGCATTTGTGAAAGTTGCGCCGTTTTTAGCCATTTGCCACTTGCTCGGCTGTCTCGAGCGCCTTATTTCCGGGGAGGGCTCGATCCATCCCTTGGTGTGCCTTGATTCCGAAAAGTATTGTTGGGGAATAACCATCCTTGGATTCCTTCTTCCGAATTCTTCATTGCGGAAGCCCCAGGTTCCATCTTCACGTCCCCATTCATCACGGGAATTTGCGAGAGGACTTATCCACCCATGCTTACCTCGTCATTTACGGGAAAGGGTTTCCAATTGTGTTGGGACCGCGGGGGCATTCCCATTTTCTCCTCTTCAATTAAACCTTGGACCACTTTCTTGACACGAAGCAATGGTCGGTTGTGTGGCCGGGGAAGTTGTGAAAAGCACACCATTTGCTCATGTCCACGTTGGGCTTGCGAGACTTTGGTTGGAAATCCTCAAGGGTTTGAGAATGTTCTGTTTACTAGTATCTCGAGGACTTGGCTCAAGGGCATCCCGAGGTTATCGAAATCTTTGGAAGCGTGGTATGCGAGGGGATTGTTGTTCCTCGGGGTGCTTGATCGCGGTTTACTTGGGCTCCATTTTGGATGTGAACTGCTTTGGTAACCTCTTTCTTCTTGTTTGGAGGTGGATTAGCGATGGGATCGCCATTTGGGAGTCTCGGGGAGGTAGTTGGGTGTATACCAACCCGTATCTGGATTATTGAAATTGGGAGCATGATTGCCGGACCACTAAGGGTTGTGTTTGGGAATTGGGGAAATGTTTCATTAGCCCCAGTGGCGATCCAGCGGGTGGAAGGTTTGAAATGTTAGGATATCCGCTTGGGATGTCTGTCACGATAAACATCGGGATTTCAAGTTGTGGGCTGCGGGGCTCATACGGAGGCAAAGGATTGAATTTCGGGGGACATTGGGAGGTGTTAGGAACTGAGGGAGCGGGCCCGTAGGTGTGCTGCTGATATTGAGTTTGCGGAGCGGGGCCGGAAAACGGATTGTGTTGAGGTTGACGGATCGGAGCCGCTTGGCGGGCCCGAGTTAAGCTACGAGCGGGAGCTATTTTTGCATTGCTAGGTTTTCGTGGCTTGGCGGAGGTGGGACCTGCTTGATAGCTTTGATGACCGGGGAGCGGTATTTCTTCGTCTTCTATGAGAACGAAGGTCCCGTCGGGTTGGGGAACCGCGACGGTTGCGACGGCGCATGGCATATTCGATCCAAGCTGCTTGCTCTTCTTGGCGTTTCTCGAGAGCCTTGAAAGCTTGCCAAACTTCTTCCATCGTTTGGAAATTTCCGGGGGCGGGGTTCCGTTTCCCTCTTGTTATCTGTTGATTCCGCCGTGGGGAGTAGCGGGCTATTCGGACCGGCCCGAATCGGAAGAGGCTGTCGGACCTTGTGACCTCGATCTTGCGAAAAGGCGGCTCACAGGGTACTCTCGGCCACTCTCGGTTCCTTTGGAGGGTGACGGGTAAGGTTTAGATATGGGAAGACCTTTGTGGATGAATGGGGAAAGCTCATGTGACATGCAATTTCCGCTTTTCTATTTTTTTGTTGTTTTAATTTACTTAAAACGGTGTTTTCTCGAGAATCCTAGGTAGGTTGGAAAAGATTGCTCTTCTTTTTCGCAACTATGCTAGATCACAGGGTCGATGGAGACCATACGTGCGGCTATAAGCCCCTCGTTTTGCACACTGTATTTCGACATCCCGGGGTGGACGGCCCGGGCGAGGTCCTATAGGGCAAGCGGTTTCCACCGGCCTAAAAGAAAAACCGAACCTAAGGACCGAGCTGTCATGTTCGTTTTAATGCGTTAGCCATGTGAATAGTGAACCGAGCCGGCCACGAGTCAAGATCGAGGGTCGAAGTTCGGCATGACCTCTCTTTACCTTGCTTGCGCAAGGGATACGTGATGTTAGGCGTTAGGTGGGTCATATCGTCATGGGCGACGTATTAAAGGCTTGATGACATGGTGTCATGTGAGCATGGATGTATATCGGGACGGAACATCATGCAGGTGTAGCCGAAAATCAAGATCGAGTCAAGATTTTAGCATGACCTTTCATCGCTTTGCTTGCGCGAGGATCTTGAGTTCCGAGCCTTGACTCGAGAAAATGGCCGGCATGGTATATGTATCCAGTTTGTATGACACGGGTGGGTAAAAACCAGCCGAGTACGGACGAGTGTGACTCAAGACTCAAACGTGCGGGGTTGACGCTTGGCTAGGATGGGATGTTTGGAATGATCCGTGCGCATCAGAGGCCTAGGAAGACCAAACGGACTGCAAGCTGAGACCACTCCGGGTTAAGGGTTGTAGTGTGCAGTGTATCCGAGGTAGCAGTGCGCGTAGTGTGCGGTGTAACCGAGGCAGCAGTGCGAGTAGTGTGCGGTCTCTAAAATTCTTTTTCTGAGTAAAACAGAAGTTTTTTCAAAGAATTTTAAATGTATGCACAGATGTATATTGATGCATTTTTTTTTGTATTTTTATTTTTTTTTTGTAAAATAAAAACGAAGCACGTGCGCACACACACAACAGTTAAAGAAAGGGGTAAAATGAAAGTTTGACACTCATCATCGTTTTAAAAATCTTTTGTTTTGTTTAAAAATATTTTAAAACAAAAAGTCCCCAGCGGAGTCGCCAACTGAAATTACCCGGATCCGGCTCGCGCGCGGGCCCCGGCATCTCGCATTCGTCGCTTTTCGGGAAGTCGCCCGGATCCGAGAGGCAGCGCGTTCGCGCCCCGGCATCTGGCTTTATTCCGCTTTAGCGATGGTTGGAGGTGTCTCGCCGTTGTTTTCGCAATTGTAGAGTCGCCACGCCGTTTTTTATTAAGCCCAAAACATTGAAAAAGGGCATCAGTTTAGAAATAAATTGTTTTTGTGTGATGAGATTTTGAGTTCGGAGGTCAGATGACTCCTCGGGAAGAGAATATTAGAATCTTATAGCTCACCCGAGTCTCCTCGTAAAAACGAGTCTTTCGGATACCCCTAATATTCTTTAACTGTTGTGTGTGTGTGTGTGTGCTTTTTAAAAATGCATGTTGTATCGGATGTCTACATTGTACACTACGTATTGAAATGTATTGAAATAGTAATGGAAGGAAGCCTTACCAATGTTGGTTCGTGTCTGTCTTCCGCAGGGGAATAGTGTTTGAGGTCGGAATAGTGTTCCGGTACGGACCGGGATTGCTTCTGAAAAGGGGCCGGTTGTCTGCGGACAGAGTTTCGGCGTGTGTTGGGATCGTTGGTTGGATTCGGGCAGAGGTTCGGCGTGCGTTGGAATCGTTGGTTGGATTCGGGCAGAGGTTCGGCGTGGTTTGGGATCGCCGGTTTGATTCGGGCAGAGGTTTGGCGTGGTTTGGGATCGCCGGTTTGACTCGGAAAGAGCCGGGACGCCTCGGGAAAGACCAGGCAAGGCCTCGGAGTACCACGAGGGGCCTCAGAGTACCTCGAGAGTGCCTCGGGGCAGCGCAGGAGCGTCGCGGGAGCGCTCGGAGAGGCTTCGGAGCACCACAAGGGAGCTCGAAAGGCCTCGGAAGGATCCGAAAGGGGCCGGGATTGCCCCGAAGGGTCTTAGAGGGGAGCCTGAAGGCTGGGGGGAGAGGAGAAAAGAGGGAAATGTGTCCAAATGAGGGAGGGGGAACCCTCTATTTATAGTGCCAAAAAATTGCAAGAAGGTCCGTACGGACCTTCTAGGTAATCTAGTTTTTTGGTTTTCCTCGATTTCAGGGAATGATGAGGATTTCTGAGATGATTATGTCCCCTCTATAAAGAGGTCCGTACGGACCATCTAGGCATGCAAAGAGGTCCGTACGGACCAACCATGTAGGGGGGTAATGATGTTCTCCGGGATTTGAGGGAATCTCGTGGACTTTAAGCGAATTTTGCAATTATGATGTCTAGGAGCAAAGAGGTCCGTACGGACTTCCATGCTTTTCCACATTTTGTAATTGTGATGGCAATCTAGTTCTCGTCGATAGCTTTCCAACCATATATGGCACGTCTCAATCGGAGTTTACCGATGGAAATATCCGTCGGTAAATATTAAAAAAATAAATAAATAAAACCCATTACCGACGGTTATAACCGTCAGTAAACATAAAATTTACCGTCGGATATACCCGTCGGAAATCTAAACCGAATCCGACGGATATATCCGTCGGTAATGAGTTTTATTATTTAATTTTTATTATTTTTCCGACGGATATTTCCGCCAGAAATTAGAATTATTTATTTTTTTAAATTACTTTACCGACGGAAATATCCGTCGGTAATCTGGCCAGATTTTAAAAAAAAAATTCTATTTTATTACTAATCCACCTGTAAACCTGTCAAACCTGTTTAAACAAATCCCAACATAAAATAAACACAAACAACATACAAACATCAAACATACAAACATCAAATAAACTCAAACTGTATCAAACAACCTAAAGCGAAAGGGGAAAAGGGGAAAGGGGAAAAGGGAAAGGGGAAAGGGGAAAAGGGGAAAGGGAAATGGGAAAAGGGGAAAGGGGAAAGGGAAAGGGTAAAAGGGGAAAGGAAAATTGTTTCGCTTGGGGAAAAGGGAAGGGAAAGGGAAAGGGAAACAAAATATATTTGTTTACATTACATGCCAGCCAAATAAAATGAATGTCAATCAACCACGACCCCGACCACGAGCGCTGCCGCTACCGCTACCATCGCCACTACCACCGCCACTTCGCCTAAGGTATTGATCGACTGACTCATCAGAAGCGTTACCGCTATTACGTGGCTGTGGCTGTGGCTGTGGCTGTGGCTGTGATTGCAAATTCATGGTAGCCAAGTATTGTTGCACGCGCTGGTCAAGCTGTTGAGCCAATATACTAGCCACCTGGGCCTCCACCTGGGTCTGCATCTGGGTCTGCACCCGGGCCTCCACTCGGGCCTCCACCCGGGCCTCCACCTGGCTCTGGATCTGCTCCACTCGCCTCTCAACCTCTCTGTTGACCCGATCATCAAACGCTTCTTGATCCACATGATGACTGCCGCCGGAGGAAGAAGATGACAAGTATTGCGTAGTAGGGCTGCGAAATGGCATGTTAAAATACCCCGCCCCATGTCCTCCGAATCCAGGCAAGCGATCTCCCTTCGGTTGCTTGCCTGAGAGGACAATGGCCGCCCAAAGCTTTTCACGAAAGGCGGGCCGCTCGGTGCTCTCAGGAGCCAAACTTCCTTCTTCAATAGCCTCCTCACGAGCCCGCCTCTCATACTCTTCCTGAAAAAAAAAAAATACATTATACACTATGGTAGAAAATAATATTTCTTTAACTAAATAATTTATTATTTACTAATAGAAAATATATAATTTACTAATAGAAAATACTATTAACACTTACAAAAAGGGTCTGGTAATAAGGATTGACCCATTGTGGCCCTGAGCCATCAGCAGCCTCCGTAGTATGAGTAGCCAGAAATACAGCAGCAGCATCAGCCTCATCATCTCCATGTTTCTTAATCTTAACATATAAAAAAATTAAAACTTTAAAAAGCTGGAGAATAATAACAATATATGAATCAAATAAAGTATTGCTTAATTTACAAACGGATAATAAATGAAGTTTACCATTCTGGACCAAGTCTCGCTGAAGTTAATTGATCCTCCAGTGTGCACACTCCCCCGCCCCTCTTGTGAGTTCCTATTCTTCTTTGCAATTTCTGAACTTTTTTGAAATTTCTCACTGTTCCAATAGGCTTCCCACTTCTCCCACGCACTAGCGGAGAAATTAGCTGGAGGCAAACCATCAATTAGCCACTTTCCTCTCATGTCGTACACTTTCCCAGCGTACCGCTTAGCAACCAATTTCTTGAAAGCCGCCTCGATTTGAACGTCGGTAAACCCAGGGCAGGAATATACGTGCTACAAAAATAGTAAAAGTAGTTAAATAAACAAGGGAATAGTCTACAAACTTTACAAAGGAAAGAGAATTAAGTAATTTTACCCGAACATCATGGTAAGTCTAGACATATTCGTCGTAGACACAATACCATTAAACAGTTGATCAAGAATGGCGTTATCACTATTGATTATGTAAAGTCATGTGATAACTTAGCGGATCCGTTTACCAAAGATATAAATCGAGATCAACTGTATAATCTGTTAAGGGGAATGGGTTTAAAACCCACAACAAAAGGACTTATAGCGGACACTCAACCTTGAGAAATGGAGATCCCAGGCCCTTGGTTCAATGAGACAACCAAGTTATAAGTTCTAGTAGAGTTACTTGGAAACAACAACTCGGTTTATTAACCCGAAGATGTTGAATACTCATTCCCAGAACATCCAAGTACACGCACATGCAGCAGTGGTAAGGATAAGTTGAGAAAACTTTTAATGATTTCTATACCTACGGGTGGAGTAGTGCATGATACTCCTTATAGTGAGAATCACCTATATAAGCGAGAGGTAATTAGGCCGCCTCTAAAAGAACGCTTATGAATGAGATACGGTCCAGGGCCGAAATGGACAAAACGTGAGAACAACAATTGTTAGAGCTGTTATTATGTGAGTATTATTGTCTTGGTATACATCCGACAGTCACTGGTTCAAAGCGACTCGCTACCAAATGGCTAGTATATCCGATAATATTTCACTAGGGAAGATTCAAGGCCACAAGCTATCTATCCCGATGTAATAATAGTTCGCCGGAACTTTGGACGAAATTGCATTCATGCATTAATTGTCATTCATGTGGGGGATTGTTGGAAATAGATAACGGAAAGTTAAGTTTGACTTAACGTTGATCTAGTTTCTAACGGAAGTTCGTTATTTGTTAACGAAACTAGTTACAAAATGTATTCTACATTTGTTGTAGATTATTAAACTCATTTAATGTCTCAAAACCATTTAGGGTGAATGAGAATTAATGACAAAGGTCTTTTGTAACTTAACAAAGTTGGTTAAAAGGGTCAATTTGGTCGTTTGGATCAAATTGGTTTTGAACAGTGTTTTTGGGTGATGAGATTTGGCTCAAAACTGATCAGAACGAATGGGGACTCTGAGCACGAGTCGTGAGCACGAATGGGATTCTGATGACCATTTGCTCAAATCTGATCAGAACGAGTGGAATGCTTGGGAACGAGTCGTGGGCACGACTCGTGCCCTTCACTGCTGTTCGAAAAATCACACCTTTTCAAGGGAAAAGGCACAAAACCTTTTGATTCTCTTTATATACTTCCCCCTCCGAATTTCAATAAATATATACAGTCATTTGAGCCTCTTTACCCTCTAGTGAGATAGATTAACATAGCCAAATCATATCATCTTGTTGCATCAAATCCTTTCAAGTCCAAAGTTCAAAACATTGTGTTGTTCGTTAGATTAGTTATATTGGAGTGCTCCTTATAACTAATAGTAAAGTGGTTTTATCTTACGAGAGTATTGTTATTCAATCGTAAGCACCTGTGCGGGACAAATAACTCTTACGGAGATTGTATTTAATACAAGACTCGACTTGTTTTTCATTTGTTTTCAATCTCCGTTCTTTCTCCGTTACATTTTCTATTAAGTTTTCAGTTAAGTTCTTGAGAAGCCTTCCAAAAGTCCAACAATCCTAAGAGTTATTTTCGCTTCTTCAAGATCTTCAAGAGATGGCAAATGAGAAAGACGTCTCCTCATCCAGTCAAGGGAATGTTACGCCTCCTTCTCAAGGTGACGCTACATTCAACCATGTTGCACCCGCTACTACACCATCTCACTCGGTTCATGGTAAGAAACCTCCTTCTGGTGAAACCTCAAGGGTTGCACCTCTTAATGCTCTCCCTCCGTCTCATGTGTTCGTACATGCGGAAAGACCGGGTATTCTTACCGGGATGAACTTTAAGAGGTGGCAACAGAAAATGTTGGTCTATTTGACAACATTAAAATTGGTGCATTTTCTTTGGGAATATCCACCATTGATATCCGACGAGGATGAATCCAAAGCAAAGAATGATTTGGATACATGGAATCACAGTGATTTCTTGTGTCGCAATTATATTCTTAATGGCTTGGATTATGCACAATACAAGGTGTGTTGTGGCATAAAGACCGCGAGAGAACTTTGGGACTTTCTCGAGATGCACAATACTATGTGTATTGTGACTAAAAGACCGCAAGTGAACTTGGTGGAAACAAGTACCGGAAACAAGAGAAAGAACACCGGGAAAGTGAAGAGGACCGCCAAGAAGGTCAAAGGTAGTTGTTTTAATTGTGGCAAACCCGGGCATATGGCTAGGGAATGTCTACATTCTAGAATCAACAACCAAGGTGGAAACCCTCTTCAAGCTAATGTGAATGAAGATAGAAATGTTCTATTGAACTTCGAGCAACTTAGTCTATCGGGATAAGTTTTGAACTGACCAAATGTGGTTATTGTGTTAGTAAAGGGTACCTTGTTGAAGGACTCCTTAACTTGAATTGTAAATGTTTTATTCGCCTAAGTGCGAAGAATAAAATTTTAAATTTTATTTACTTGGTTTGAATTGTTCCAATTGTTATGTCATGTTCAATTAGGTCGTGTAAATTTAAATTCACTAAGTCGACGAGTTAATTTAAAATTACTACCTAAGATGAAGTTTGATTCGCAAATCAATTGTGATTTCTTTTGTAGAAATCAGTTCAAACCAGAGATAGTAAATAGATAGTTCTTTACTTCTATTAATGATTGCATTTGATAATGCAAAGTTCATCTTTTGGAAAAGTAAAAGTAAAACCTTAAAGTTTTAAGTAAACAATAAGGTTTGTGATTCATCTTAATTAACAATTAAGAAATTCGTAGTGATAGAGGTGGTTAGTATGTAGTACCGTTTGAAAAAATAATTGTTGGGACGCTGACACTTATTTATCAAACGAATGCTCCTTACACACTCAAATCAACTGAATCACAGAAAAAGGAAAGATAGAACTTTTAAGGAGATGTTGAACTCCTTATTGATAAGTTCCGTCTTATGTGGGTATACCTAGCAAAGGTAGAAATATCTAAACATAAAGAGGTTAAGATGGGACCCAAAACCATGGATTACGTTTCCATTGGCAATGCGATATTCTTCGAAAGCAAAGGATTGAAGAGACCAAGGTTGAAGAGACCTCACTTGAACATATTATGACTATGTTGTCAGGAGATATCATGGTTATTACAATTAAATGACTCCACATAAAGGAAAATATTAAATATGAATTAGGATATTCATAAAATATTTGATATATGGAGGTACACCTCAAGTGTGGGGGTACAAGCTAAATACAAAAGTTCTATTGATATGAACTTCTAGTATTAACAGAAACTGTTAAACTGTTAACAGTTAAAAGAATGGATCATCATATATTTGGAAGTTATTTGATGATAAAAACTCCTAACGAATTTGAAGTATTCGTAAGCTGTTTTATAAATACCTCAAATGTGGGGGTATTTGGCTAAAGTAGAAATACTTAAGCAAGACACGTTATATTCTTTGAGAATATATGGTGGTCTTCTTAATAAGAAGAAGAACCAAGATGTAGTTGGAGGACAAAAGTTGCTAATTCTTTTGGTTCTAAATTTTCTAAGATGGAAAATAAATTGAAATTGTTAAATAAATTGGTAACAGTTAATAGTGCATCCTATTCTATTTTGGAAGATGGTTGATCTTCCTATGCGAACCGTTGGGTTTCAAAACTAGATATGCCAAGGATGAAACCTTTAAATATTAGACTACAAACAGTCCATCTCAAGTTGAAGATGAAGGACTTAGACGTATTAAAAGGGCAAGAGTGGAAAAGTCTTTTGGTCCTGATTTTCTATCAGTTATGTTGGAAAACGAATCAGCAACTGTTAAGGAAGCGTTATCTGATCCGGATAGTTCGTTCTGGAAAGAGGCTATTAACAGTGAGATAAAATCCATAATGCTTAATAAATACTTGGGAATTGGTAGATCTCCCTCCAAGTTGCAAACCATTAGGTTGCAAATGGATTCTTAAAAGGAAGTATAAAGCCGATGGATCTGTTGAAAAGTATAAAGTCAGGCTAGTTGTCAAAAGGACATGATGATTTATGCAAGATTATCCCATTGACACAACAGAGCGTTCTATGTCGCACAACCGTGTTGGATCTACTTGTGTATTCATATGGACTAAAACAAGAAACTAAACAGTGGCATGAGAAGTTCGATAGAACTATGTTATCAAATGGATTCAAGATTAATGAATGTGACAAATGTGTCTACATTAAAGGAACATCTGAATCATTTGTTAATAGTCTGTCCTTACGTGGATAACAATGGTAGTTATGATTGATAATGAATACCAAAGACATGATAAAGAAGAACTTTGACAAGAAAGATATGGGATTAGACGATGTCATATTAGAAATAAAGATTTCTATAACATCAGAAGGAATAATCCTATCTCAATCCCATTATCTTGAAAAAGTACTTCGAAAGTTCAAGTATAATCTTGAGAGAAAATCTCTGTAAGATAGATTCCTGAAAAGTAGACTCTAAGGAGGTCAAACCACTTAAAGATACTGAATACTTGGGAAGTCGGATCGGTACAGAGATCATTGTAATCAATCAACGGAATAGTATAGTCATAGTACTTAGTGTACTTAAAGATATACTTATGATTAAAATCACCGGAATAGTATAGTCATAGTACTTGGTGTACTTAATGATATACTTATGATTAAAAATTACAATACCTGAAATATTCAAAAGTATGAAACGAATATACTGATTAAATATTCGACACAAACATACTCCAAATTTAGAATGCGCTCACATTAGTTGGAGTAAAGGTGTCACTTTCCAAGATAAGATAGCTAACTCAATCTTGTAAAGAATATGAGTTGATAGAATTAGACAAAGCTTAGGAATAAGCTTATTGGTCTAATAAATTCTTGGAAAAGATATTCCTTTGTGGAATAAGTTTGTGTCTACATGACCTAAGGCATTGTGACGACAATGAGAAATAGGAAAAGGTGTAGAACATCATGGTAAGTCTAGACATATTCGTCGTAGACACAATACCATTAAACAGTTGATCAAGAATGGCGTTATCACTATTGATTATGTAAAGTCATGTGATAACTTAGCGGATCCGTTTACCAAAGATATAAATCGAGATCAACTGTATAATCTGTTAAGGGGAATGGGTTTAAAACCCACAGCAAAAGGACTTATAGCGGACACTCAACCTTGAGAAATGGAGATCCCAGGCCCTTGGTTCAATGAGACAACCAAGTTATAAGTTCTAGTAGAGTTACTTGGAAACAACAACTCGGTTTATTAACCCGAAGATGTTGAATACTCATTCCCAGAACATCCAAGTACACGCACATGCAAAGAGTGGTAAGGATAAGTTGAGAAAACTTTTAATGATTTCTATACCTACGGGTGGAGTAGTGCATGATACTCCTTATAGTGAGAATCACCTATATAAGCGAGAGGTAATTAGGCCGCCTCTAAAAGAACGCTTATGAATGAGATACGGTCCAGGGCCGAAATGGACAAAACGTGAGAACAACAATTGTTAGAGCTGTTATTATGTGAGTATTATTGTCTTGGTATACATCCGATCCACTTGGTTCAAAGCGACTCGCTACCAAATGGCTAGTATATCCGATAATATTTCACTAGGGAAGATTCAAGGCCACAAGCTATCTATCCCGATGTAATAATAGTTCGCCGGAACTTTGGACGAAATTGCATTCATGCATTAATTGTCATTCATGTGGGGGATTGTTGGAAATAGATAACGGAAAGTTAAGTTTGACTTAACGTTGATCTAGTTTCTAACGGAAGTTCGTTATTTGTTAACGAAACTAGTTACAAAATGTATTCTACATTTGTTGTAGATTATTAAACTCATTTAATGTCTCAAAACCATTTATGGTGAATGAGAATTAATGACAAAGGTCTTTTGTAACTTAACAAAGTTGGTTAAAAGGGTCAATTTGGTCGTTTGGATCAAATTGGTTTTGAACAGTGTTTTTGGGTGATGAGATTTGGCTCAAAACTGATCAGAACGAATGGGGACTCTGAGCACGAGTCGTGAGCACGAATGGGATTCTGATGACCATTTGCTCAAATCTGATCAGAACGAGTGGAATGCTTGGGAACGAGTCGTGGGCACGACTCGTGCCCTTCACTGCTGTTCGAAAAATTGCACCTTTTCAAGGGAAAAGGCACAAAACCTTTTGATTCTCTTTATATACTTCCCCCTCCGAATTTCAATAAATATATACAGTCATTTGAGCCTCTTTACCCTCTAGTGAGATAGATTAACATAGCCAAATCATATCATCTTGTTGCATCAAATCCTTTCAAGTCCAAAGTTCAAAACATTGTGTTGTTCGTTAGATTAGTTATAGAGTAGGTTTTAGGGGAAACCTGTTTCTCCATAAGTTATAAAAAGTTCACTTTAAAACAGTGAGTTTAGGCTTTAAAACACCAAGTTGATATATTTAAAAACAAGACTTTTTATAACTTATGGAGAAACAGGTTTCCCCCAAAATTTTCTGTTAGTTATATTGGAGTGCTCCTTATAACTAATAGTAAAGTCGTTTTATCTTACGAGAGTTTTGTTATTCAACCGTAAGCACCTGTGCGGGACAAATAACTCTTACGGAGATTGTATTTAATACAAGACTCGACTTGTTTTTCATTTGTTTTCAATCTCCGTTCTTTCTCCGTTACATTTTCTGTTAAGTTTTCAGTTAAGTTCTTGAGAAGCCTACCAAAAGTCCAACATATTTTACATTAGGCATGTATCGGAAATGAGATTACTTAGAAAGTATTCAGTATAATTGTATTGGAAATGAGTTGTGGCTCATTAGTATTTACTTTCCCCTTGATTGTAGACTTGTAGTTGCCCTTGTATATTTAATTTTTTGCTATGAAAGGATGATGGACGCCTTGTCATTGATGCTATGAAATTTTGTTGTCTTGGATCACGTGTCATTTGCTTTTGGTACATATGGAAGTTTGAGGGACATGGTTTCCAATCAATTTGACAAATAGAGCTAGAATATTGGTTATGGGGACTTTGATGGTGTATTTGACTGGATGGAATAAGGGATATTTCGAGGGCGAATGGAGCTTAGTTGAGAGATCACACATTAGTTTTGAAATTGTCTTATTCAAATGACATTCATGATTTCAACCCTACTTGGGTGTCTTCCTAATAGTACTAATTTTCACTGAGGGCTAACTTAACAGTGTCTTCCTGATGCAATGTTCTTGGTTACACCATAAACAAAGTGGAGTTCGTTCTGATGATTGTTCCAAGATTCAACCGATCGATACCATCTTACCTGATTTTTTTGTTTCTGATGCAACTTACAGATTTCTCTGAGACGGGAGAAAATGGGAGAGACAGCTCCATTTTGGAATTTCTCAACAGCTTCTTATCCAGATCTGGAAATAACAATGCCTTCCGCTGGTCTCTTGGATACCTGTCAACCACTAGATGGCAACCCAAGTACCAGTTCAGGAGTATACACTTCTTCCATGCACATTGTCTTTTCTTTCTTTATTATTAATATTAGTTTTCTCGTTATTATTATTATCATAAATACTACTTAATGCATGCATTATTTTTGCAAATGGAGAAGTACTTGTCTTTCCTGTCATTATTATTATTCTTTTCATTTATTTCTACTGCGTACATGTATTTTTTTTCTTTACACTTATATTAATTCCCTAAGTGCCTTTTATCAGGATGCTTTCTAGAATGCCATTACATGCAGATACTAAATAATAACACAATTCCATCCACTAAAGTTACCTGCTCATCTAAAAACGGCACATAGGTGATGGAATAAATTATACATAAACCCTAGAATGATGCGGAATATTTATTCTAGGACAATCATGTTGGAAATGGATAACGGAAAGTTAAGTTTAACTTAACGTTGATCTAGTTTCTAACGGAAGTTCGTTATGTGTTAACGGAACTAGTTACAAATGGTAATCTACATTTGTTGTAGAGTATATATATAACTCATTTAATATCTCAAAACCATTTCCGTGTGAATGAGAAATTAATGACAAATGATTTGTAACTTAAATATTGGGTCAAAGTGTGTTTTGGGTTGGTCCCAAAATTGGTGTGGACTTGTTGTGGCTAAAGGGCTGACGAGCAGGCTGAAGAAGCTTCTGCACGGCCGTGCAAGTGTCTAGGACACGGCCGTGCACCGTGCCTTGCCTTGCCACTCGACCGTGCTGAGCCATGAACTCGACCGTGCAGTTCATTGGACACGGCCGTGCAAGTGCTGTTATACCCGAAAAGTTGTGACTTTTCAAGGGAAAAGCCACCAAACCCTTTGACTCTCTTTATATACCTCCTCCTCCGAATTTCAATTAAGATATACAGTCATTCTGAGCCTTTTACCCTCTAGAGAGATAGATTAACATACCCAAATCATTGCATATTGTTGCATTAAATCCTTCCAAGTCCAAAGTTCCAAGCATTGTGTTGTTCGCTAGAGTATTTGATTTGGAGTGCTCCTATCATTTACTTATAAGTCGTTTTATCTTACTAGAAGATTGCCATATAAACCGTAAGCACCTGTGCGGGGCAATAACTTCTTACGGAGATTGTATTAAATACAAGACTCGACTTGAATCATTTTATTTCCAATCTCCGTTATCTTTTTCTGTTAAGTTTCTAGTTAAGTTCTTGAGAAGCCTACTCAATTGTCCAACAATCGTAAGAAGTTATTTACGCTTCTTCAAGATCTTCAAGATGGCAAACGAGAAAGACTCCACAGAATCAAGTCAAGGGAATGTGACGCCTCCTTCTCAAGGTGACGCTACGTTCAACAATGTTACACCGTCTCACCCGGTTCATGGTAAGAAACCTCCTTCACGTACAACCTCAAGGGTTGCACCTCTTAATGCTCTCCCTCCGTCTCATGTGTTCGTACATGCGAAAAGACCGGGTATTCTTACCGGGATGAACTTTAAAAGGTGGCAACAGAAAATGTTGGTCTATTTGACAACATTAAAATTGGTGCATTTTCTTTGGGAATATCCACCATTGATATCCGACGAGGATGAATCCAAAGCAAAGAATGAATTGGATACTTGGAATCACAGCAATTTCTTGTGTCGCAATTATATTCTTAATGGCTTGGATTACACACAATACAAGGTGTGTTGTGGCATAAAGACCGCGAGAGAACTTTGGGACTTTCTCGAGATGCACAATACTATGTGTATTGTGACTAAAAGACCGAAAGTGAACTTGGTGGAAAGAAGTACCGGAAACAAGAGAAAGAAAACCGGGAAAGTGAAGAGGACCGCCAAGAAGGTCAAAGGAAGTTGTTTTAATTGTGGCAAACCCGGGCATGTGGCTAGGGAATGTCGACATCCTAGAATCAACAACCAAGATGGAAACCCTCTTCAAGCCAATGTGAATGAAGATAGAAATGTTCCATTGGACTTTGATCAACTTAGCCTATGGGCATAAGATTGAATTGACCAAAAGTGGTTGTTGTGTTAGTAAAGGGTACCTTGTTGAAGGACTCCTTAAATTGTAATTGTTTATCCGCCTAAGTGCGAAGAATAAAATTTCAGATTTTATTTACTTGGTTTGAAGTGTTCCAATTGTTATGGCGTGTTCATTTAGGTCGTGTAAATTTAAATTCACTAAGTCGACAAGTTAATTTAAAATTACTACCTAAAATGAAATTTGATTCGCCAAATCAATTGCGATTTCCTTTGTAGAAATCAGTTCAAACCAGAAATAGTAAATAGATAGTTATTTACTTCTATTAATGATTGCATTTGATAATGCAAAGTTCATCTTTTGGAAAAGTAATAGGTAAAACCTTAAAGTTTTAAGTAAACAATAAGGTTTGTGATTCATCTTAATGAACAATTAAGAGTTTCGAAGTGATAGAGGTGGTTAGTAAGTAGTACCGTTTGAAAAAAAAAATAATTGTTGGGACGCTGACACTTATTTATCAAACGAAAGCTTCTTACACACTCAAATCAATTGAAAAAGGAAGATAGAACTTTTAAGGAGATGGTGAACTCCTTATTGATAAGTTCCGTCTTATGTGGGTATACCTAGAAAAGGTCAAAATATCTAAACCTAAAGAGGTTAAGATAGGACCCAAAAACCATGGATTACATTTCCATTGGCAATGCAATATTCTTCAACCAAGGAAAATGGTTGAAGAGACCTCACTTAAAACATAGTTATGACTATGTCGTCGGTTCATCTCAAGGAGATGAAATACATTGTAGGTAACATGGTTATTACAATTAAATGACTTCACATAAAAGGAAAATATTAAATATGAATTAGGATATTCATAAAATATTTGATATGTGGAGGTACACCTCAAGTGTGGGGGTACAAGCTAAATACATAAGTTCTATTTGATATGAACTTCTAGTATTAATGTAAACCGTTAAATGTTAACAGTTAAAAGAATGGATCATTATATATTTGGAAGTTATTTGATCTTCCTCCATAATGCTAACCATTGGGTTACAAATGGATCCTTAGAAAGGAAATATTCAATGATGACGAATTATGAAATATTCATAAGCCGTTTTATAAATACCTCAAATGTGGGGTATTCGGCTAAAGTAGAAATACTTAAGCAAGACATGTTATATTCTTTGAGAATATACTTCCTTGAAATGATAGGAAATGCATAAATTTTAATAAGAAAATTTATAGAAACGGTGGTGGTCTTCTTAATAAGAAGAAAAACCAAGATACAGTTGAAGGACAAATGCATCCTATTCTATTTTGGAAGATGGTTGATCTTCCTATGCGAACCGTTGGGTTGCAAAACTAGATATGCCAAGGATGAAACCTTCAAATATTAGACTACAAACGGTCCATCTCAAGTAGAAGATGAAGGACCTAGACGTAGTAAAAAGGGCAAGAGTGGAAAAGTCTTTCGGTCCTGATTTTCTATCATTTATGTTGGAAAACGAATCGGCAAGCTGTTAAGGAAGCGTTATCTCGGTCCCGGATAATTCGTTCTGGAAAGAGGCTATTAACAATGAGATAAAGATTCATAATGCTTAATAATACTTGGGAATTGGTAGATCTCCCTCCAAGTTGCAAACCATTAGGTTGCAATTGGATTCTTAAAAAGAAAGTATAAAGCCTATGGATCTGTTGATAAGTAGAAAGCCAGGATAGTTGTCAAAAGGACATTATGATTCATGCAAGATTATCCAAAATGACACAACAGAGCGTTCTATGTCGCACAACCGTGTTGGATCTACTTGTGTATTCATATGGACTAAACAAGCAACTAAACAGTGGCATAAGAAGTTCGATAGAACTATGTTATCAAATGGATTCAAGATTAATGAATGTGACAAATGTGTCTACATACATTAAAAGAACATCCGAATCATTTGTTAATAGTCTGTCCTTACGTGGATAACAATGGTAGTCATGAATTGATCATGAATACCAAAGACATGTTAAAGAAGAACTTTGACATGAAAGATATGGGATTAGCCGATGTTATATTAGAGATAAAGATCTCTAGATCATCTGAAGGATTAGTTCCTTCACAATCCCATTATCTTGAAAAAGTACTTCGAAAGTTCAAATAAATTCTTGAGAGGTGTACTCTAGTAAGGTAGATTCTTGAGAGGTAATCTCTGTAAAGTAGATCTCTGAAAGGTAGACTCTAAGGAGGTCAAACCACTTAGAGATACCGAATACTTGGGAAGTACGAACGGTACGAGATAATAACCACTTGAAGAAAATGACCGATAGAAGAATTTGATCACTCGAAGGGACTGATCATTCTAGATAGACTAAAGGTCTAATTGTAATTGTAATCAATCACTGGAATATTATAATCATAAGTACTTGGTGTACTTAAGGATATACTTATGATTAAAAGATTACAATTCCTATGTAAGTTGAATGGTCTTGAAAGATATTCCTTCGTGGAATAAGCTTGTGTCTACATGACCTAAGGCATTGTGACGACAATGAAAAATAGGAAAAGGTGTAGAACGTCATGGTAAGTCTAGACATAATGGTCTTAGACATACTACCATAGTACAATTGATCTCAATATGCGACTGTCACAACTAGCCATGTGAAGTCAAAATCGGATCCGTCTACCTAAGGGTAGTAATAGAGATCAACTGTATAAGCTGTTAAGGGGAATGGGTTTAAAACCCACAACAAAAGAACTTATAGCGGACACTCAACCTTGAGAAATGGAGATCCCAGGCCCTTGGTTCAATGAGACAACCAAGTTATAAGTTCTAGTAGAGTTACTTGGAAACAACAACTCGGTTTATTAACCTAGAGATGTTGAATACTCATTCCCAGAACGTCCAAGTACTAGCACATGCAGCAGTGGTGAGGATAAGTTGAGAAAACTTTTAATGATTTCTATACCTACGGGTGGAGTAGTGCATGATACTCCTTATAGTGAGAATCACCTATATAAAGTGAGAGGTAATAAGGCCGCCTCTAAATGAACGCTTATGAATGAGATACGGTCCAGGGCCAAAATGGACAAAACGTGAGAACAACAATTGTTAGAGCTGTTATTATGTGAGTATTATTGTCTTGGTATACACCCGGCCATCGGTTCAAAGCGACTCGCTACCAAATGGCTAGTATATCCGATAATATTTCACTAGGGAAGATTCAAGGCCACAAGCTATCTATCCCGATGTAATAATAGTTCGCCGGAACTTTGGACGAATTTGCATACATGCATTAATTGTCATTCATGTGGGGGATTGTTGGAAATGGATAACGGAAAGTTAAGTTTAACTTAACGTTGATCTAGTTTCTAACGGAAGTTCGTTATGTGTTAACGGAACTAGTTACAAATGGTAATCTACATTTGTTGTAGAGTATATATATAACTCATTTAATATCTCAAAACCATTTCCGTGTGAATGAGAAATTAATGACAAATGATTTGTAACTTAAATATTGGGTCAAAGTGTGTTTTGGGTTGGTCCCAAAATTGGTGTGGACTTGTTGTGGCTAAAGGGGCCGACGAGCGGCCGAAGAAGCTTCTGCACGGCCGTGCAAGTGTCTAGGACACGGCCGTGCACCGTGCCTTGCCTTGCCACTCGACCGTGCTGAGCCATGAACTCGACCGTGCAGTTCATTGGACACGGCCGTGCAAGTGCTGTTATACCCGAAAAGTTGTGACTTTTCAAGGGAAAAGCCACCAAACCCTTTGACTCTCTTTATATACCTCCTCCTCCAAATTTCAATTAAGATATACAGTCATTCTGAGCCTTTTACCCTCTAGAGAGATAGATTAACATACCCAAATCATTGCATATTGTTGCATTAAATCCTTCCAAGTCCAAAGTTCCAAGCATTGTGTTGTTCGCTAGAGTATTTGATTTGGAGTGCTCCTATCATTTACTTATAAGTCGTTTTATCTTACTAGAAGATTGCCATATAAACCGTAAGCACCTGTGCGGGGCAATAACTTCTTACGGAGATTGTATTAAATACAAGACTCGACTTGAATCCTTTTATTTCCAATCTCCGTTATCTTTTTCTGTTAAGTTTCTAGTTAAGTTCTTGAGAAGCCTACTCAATTGTCCAACAAATCATGCTTTAAGTTATCAAAGATTATGGAACGATAGACAAACCTGAATCCATAGCAATATTCGGAGAATGCTTGATGAAGACTTGAGGAACGATTATTGCCTTCCAATTGATCCTTAGGGTTCTTGGAATTCAGATGATAATGGGGATCAAAAGAATAAAACCTAGGTAGGTCAATTGGGGACCATAACCCTATATTTATAATGACCTAGTATGTTAGTCAGCCCATCATAGATTAACAACTAGGCCCCTTAGGTATCTACACATATTAACTGTAGACCCCATACTTATAAAAGATGACTTGGGCCCCCTTTAACTTTAGTAGATCACTTTATTAGGCCCAAATACTTTAATATTTAATGTGACATATACAATTACTTATAGTGCACATACGTCTATGTGCCCAAAGACTTTATTTATTATACTAGTATATGTAAAGTCCATAAAATATTCCAACAATCTCCCACTTGGACTTACACATGTACATAGTATAATACCTTAGTTTAATTGCATATCACATTATAAACCTTAACAGCAATGCTTTACCAAATTGTGTCATCTTAAACCAATCCGGTCCATTAGTCAAATCAACATAAGGATCAAAGAGGTTTTTGTCACTATTAGCGCAACTAGACCCATCAGTGGTCACATATATTAACTCAACTAAATGACATGGATCAAGTATGGATGTGTAGCATGGAATAACATGTAATGTGATCTTCACATGTCTATTTGTTGTGAATTTGGTGGTACCCCATTGCAATCAAGACAAGAAATCAACACACCCACAAGCACAATAATGGAAGAAACACACACACAAGAACACAAGAGTTGTTTACCCGGTTCATTCAACACATGAACTACGTCTGGGGGCAATTTTCAAGCCAATATGTTATTAGACACCTTCTAATATGCTGCTACTACAACTACTAATGTGTTCTAGGTCGTATCTATGTTTATATAGTTGTACAAGGAAGCCCTAAATCAGTTTAAGAAGAGTTCTAACAAAATAGGAAACAAAATCAAACAGTTGTTGGAAACTCGGGCTTAGCGCGGCCGCCCTCAAGGCCTGCGCGGCCGCCCTCATTGACAGAAGCTTTTGCCTTCACGAAAGAACCTCCAGCGCGGTCGCCCTCACCACAGCGCGGCCGCCCTCCTCGACAGAAGTTCCACCGACGATTTTCCTCCTTGATCTCACCGAATCCTCCGACTTAGACTCCTCCTCTTCCTTGTAGTTTAGGATTCCAATCCCAACAATCTCCCACCGGAGACTAAACTAACAAACATAGAAACACCCATCAACTCCCACCACGGAGTAATGACCTTCGAACACATTTCCCCCCCATATTGGCTTGACACTACCGAACCTCTCCTCAAGTACTAAGGCGAGTTAAAACCAAGCGACGTTTCAACCTCTCCGTGTTAGATGATTCTTGCCTCCCCAAATCAGCTTCTACCTTGATTTCTCCCTGCAAGTCTAACTTCGCCTTCTCCCTCCAGACCCACCCTTTCTCGCAATGCTTCCCCTTGAAACTTGGACACACCTTGTTTCTTACATCGTCTTCTTTTAGTCTGAATACGCTCTCTGTTAGGGCACTTGGACATCCACACAGCGTTGATCAACTTTGTGTCCCCCCTAACATACCGTTTCTTGATGTCTCCCCTTTTCACACCAACAGGCCGGTTCTTTAGCCTCTTGCTCCCATCAGAACGAATATCGACATTGTAGGTAGAGTACAACATCTTCCCCTTAACCCCATGAGCTACCACCTTAGCCCCTTTTGTGACTTCCCAAGAACCACCAATGAAAGACACACCATACCCTTCACTGTCAAGTTGTCCCACAGAAATCACTCTTCTTCTCAAATCCGGAACATGCATCACATTGTGTAGTTATAAAACAGCCCCGTTAGGTGTCTTCATCATCACGTCCCCCTTACCTTTGACCTTCAATGGCTGACCGTCACCAAGATAGACAACCCCAAAGTCTCCAGTTTTGTACCGCTTCATTGATTCTGCATCCCCGCTAGCATGACAAGAAGCTCCAGAATCCAACACCCAATCTTCACCCGACTGCTCCTCTCCTAGGATTAATACATCTCCACCATCATCCACCACGTGTGCTCCACCATCTTTACCCGGACAGTCATAACTGATATGACCTAATTTGCCGCAATTGTAGCACTTGACCTTTTTCCCCTTTTTCGGTCTTCCCCTATTTCTCTCCACCCTAAGTGCAGCCCCATCTACGAAAGATTCTCCCCTTTTCTCTTTCCTTCGCAACTCCTCTTGAAGGATGAGATCTCTAACCTCCGTATACACCAATGCTGTTTTCGACGTACTAATCGTTGTGACAGTAACCTCCCAACTATCAGGCAATGATTTTAGTAGAAAACAAGCTAGCACTTCATCGGAGAAAGTAATATCAACACTTTTCAATTGGTCCACCATACCTTTGAAATTGCCGATATGACTTGCCGGCATGTACGCCCCTCTGACATCTTCGCATTCGCAAACCTCTTTATCAAATGCACCTTATTGATATTAGACGGCTTCTCATACATGTCTGACAGCGTTTGTAGCAACTCCACCGTTGTCTTGGCCTCCATAGCATTCCGTGCAACGTCGTCGGTTAGGGCACTCCTCACTGCTCCTAACGCCTTCCGATCCAACGTCTCCCAATCCCCTTGTGACATGTCTTCGGGCTTCTCCTTCAAGGGTTTATGAAGATCCTTACAATAAAGGTAATCTTTAATCCTTGTCCTCCAGAACGTGAAATTCACACCGTTGAATTTCTCGATTGAGTTCTTCATCTGATTGCTTCACCAAAATCCCCAAGAATGCGATTCAAAATTAATCAACTAATGAAACTTTGAATCCTCCGAACCAATGCTCTGATACCAGTTGTTGTGAATTTGGTGGTACCCCGTTGCAATCAAGACAAGAAATCAACACACCCACAAGCACAATAATGGAAGAAACACACACACACAAGAACACAAGAGTTGTTTACCCGGTTCATTCAACACATGAACTACGTCCGGGGGCAATTGCCAAGCCAATATGTTATTAGACACCTTCTAATATGCTGCTACTACAACTACTAATGTGTTCTAGGTCGTATCTATGTTTATATAGTTGTACAAGGAAGCCCTAAATCAGTTTAAGAAGAGTTCTAATCAAAAATAGGAAACAAAATCAAACAGCTGCTGGAAACTCGGGCTTAGCGCGGCCGCCCTCAAGGCCTGCGCGGCCGCCCTCATTGACAGAAGATTTTGCCTTCACGAAAGAACCTCCAGCGCGGTCGCCCTCACCACAGCGCGGCCGCCCTCCTCGACAGAAGTTCCACCGACGATTTTCCTCCTTGATCTCACCGACTCCTCCGACTTAGACTCCTCCTCTTCCTTGTAGTTTAGGATTCCAATCCCAACACTATTCACAACTGGTCCAACCTTATTTTGAGATCAACCAAATATTCAGAGTGCAAAATAACTTTATTAACCAAAACTGAAAAACCAAATATACTTATAACAATAAATGTAAGAGCAAAATACAAAACTCCCACTCAATCTAAGCATACTCTAGTGATACAACACCCATACAAGCAGTGTGCTCGTGAAAAACCTTCGGTGTTACACCCTTAGTAAGCGGATCCGCGACCATGGAGTTAGTCCCAATATGCTCAATACAAATCTGTCCACTCTGAATCTGTTCCTTAACAGCAAGATACTTAATGTCTATGTGCTTAGACTTAGACGAGCTCTTGTTGTTATTAGAATACATAACTGCCGACTTATTATCACAAAATAACTTTAATGGCCTTTCAATGCCACCTAATATGCGGCCCAGGTGATAAAATTTCGCAACCAAATTGCGTGATTTGATGCCTCATAACACGCCACAAACTACGCACTCCATCGTAGAAGTAGCAACAAGTGTACGCAACACTCTTCCAAGAAGCTCCTCCTCCACAAAGTAGATAAACGTAGCCCGAAGTAGACTTACGACTATCTTGGCATCCGGCAAAGTCGGAATCCGAATACCCAATGATCTCAAGTCTATCCGACTTTTACGTAAGTGAGCATATAATCCTTTGTTCTCTGTAAATAACGCATAACCCTCTTGGCTGCTATCCAATGATCCTTTCCAGGATTGCTAAGGTATCTGCCTAAAACACCAACTATGAATGCTAGGTCTAGGCGAGTGCAAACCTGAGCATACATCAAGCTCCCTATAGCCGAAGCATAAGGGATGCTATTCATTTCCTTAGATTCAATCTCATTCTTGGGGCACTGAGCAAGATTGAATTTGTCACCTTTAGCCATTTGGGGTGTCACCCATTTTACAATCTGCATGCCAAATCTCTTAAGTACCTTATCGATGTAACTCTTTTGTGACAATCCAAGAATACCTCGAGAACGATCTCTGTGTATTTGAATTCCTAATACAAAAGATGCACCTCCCAGATCTTTCATCTCAAATTTCTTTGAGAGAAATCTCTTAGTTTCATGCAGTAAGTCTGTATCATTTGTGGCTAGTAGGATGTCATCCACATATAAAACCAGAAAAATATATTTACTCCCATTGAACTTTTGGTAGACACAATCATCAACTGTATTTGTCATGAAACCAAATGACAATACAACTTGATGAAATTTGTAATACCACTGACGGGATGCTTGTTTGAGTCCATAGATGGATTTCTTGAGTTTGCATACCATATCCTTTGAATCTTTTGAAACCAAGGCTTCTGGTTGCACCATATAAATTGTTTCTTCAATGTCTCCATTAAGAAACGCAGTCTTAACATCCATCTGATGTAACTCTAGGTCATAATGTGCCACTAATGCCATAATAATTCTAAAAGAGTCTTTCGAAGAAACCGGAGAGAAAGTCTCTTTATAATCTATTCCTTCTTTCTGAGTAAATCCCTTAGTGACAAGACGTGCCTTATGTCTTTCCGCATTGCCCTGTGAATCCCTTTTGGTTTTAAATATCCATTTGCAACCAATAGGTTTCACTCCTTCTGGCAATGGGACAAGATCCCATACATCATTGTCTTTCATTGATTTAATCTCATCATCCATAGCGTTTATCCACTTTTGAGAGTTAGAACTACCAATGGCCTCATAAAATTTGATTGGATCATCTTCCAATTGACCAATGTCTACCTCTTGTTCATTTAGAAATACCAAGTAATCATCCGAAATGGAACTTCGTCTCTCTCTAGTGGATCTTCTTAAAGGCACTTGTTCTTGAGGTTGTTGAGCTTGTTCCTCATGTACAACTAGAGGGATATTGGCAATGTCTTCTTGATCCAAATTTTGTTCTTGAGCCACATCAGGATTGAGATCCAAATCATGGTCAAGGACAATAGTAGGAAGAGGAATGGTAACCGGAACCTCTTCAAAGACAAAATCATCTCTAACTTGTCCCCCCACAAGCTCAACATCCTCAAAGAATTGAGCATTTCCCGTGTCAAAAAAGTTTCTGAATTTGGGATCGTAAAACTTAAAGCCCCTTGACCTTTCAGAGTAACCAACAAAGTAACTACTAACAGTCCTTGAGTCCAACTTCTTTTCATTAGGCTGTAAGGCCTAGCCTCCGGACATCCCCGGATGTGTAAATTCCTTAATACAAGGTTTCTTGCTGTCCATAGTTCATAAGGGGTTTTGTTAGCGGCCTTTGTGGGTACCTGTTAAGGAGATAAGCTGCAGTCTTTAATGCCTCTCCCAGTGAGTACGGTAAAGTAGTATGACTAACCATACTTCTCACCATTTCTGTAAAGTTCGATTTCGTCTTTCAAGAACACCATTCATGCTAGGTTTGCTCGGCATGGTGTGCCGAGGGACGATACCGCACTCCTCTAGGTATTTAGCAAAAGGCCCGGGACGTTGTTCACTGCTCCGTCATTTACGCCATAGTATTCACCACCACGGTCAGATTTGACTTTCTTTATTGTTTTGCCATGTTGATTTTCAACCTCGGCCTTAAACTTTTTGAACATATCCAATGCCTGTGACTTTTCATGGATCAAATATAAGTAACCATAATGAGAGTAATCGTCTATGAATGTAATGAAATATTCTTGACCATTCCACGAGGGTGTAGGAAATGGTCCACATATATCCGTATGAATTAATTCCAAAACATTCATAGCTCTCTCAGCTTTTAATTTGCTTTTGTCTGTTTGTTTTCCCTTAATACACTCAACACATATTTCATAATCTGATTTGTCAAGTGTTTCAATAATTCCATCTGACACAAGCCTTTGCATTCTCTGTTTTGATATGTGTCCTAATCGCTTGTGCCATAATGACATGGAATTATTGTTAGTAAATTTGCGTTTAGTACCACGTGTTTCCACATGCAGGTTTTCATGATATGAAGCAACGATCCAACATATAAAGATTATCATAAACCGACAAAGTACTAGATCCAATAAACTTAGAATTATATGAGAAACGACATTCACCATTTGCAAATGAACAAGTAAATCCTTCTTTGTCCAAAACTGAAATGGAAACCAAATTCCGTCTAAAAGACGGTACCACATGTGTCTCATACAAATCTAAATAAAATCCAGACTTTAATAATAATCTAAAAGTTCCGATTGCTTCAACTTCAATAGAATTGTCGTTCCCCACATAGATGAATCTTTCAGCATCACTTGGCTTTCGGCGGTTCGGGCAACCCCGCATAGACACACCGATATGAGTAGAAGAACCAGAATCTAACCACCAAGTGTGTCTAGGCACCGAAACCAAATTAACCTCGGAACAAACAAAAGCAAGAGATATACCTTTCTTTACACGCCATGCGTGATATTTAGGAGCAATCTCTCTTCATATGATCCATTTCCTTACGTAAAAGCAACACGGATCCTTATCTTGTCCCTTGGACGTTGACGTTGCTAAATCCTTAGCTTGTCCCTTTGATACTTTATATTGCTTTTTCTTTGGCTCATTGACCGCAGCTTTCTTTAGCCTTCCTTTTCTTGTTATAGCCCGAAGAGGAAGCCGCAAAGTGAGCCGCCTTTTCGGACTTTAACCTTGATTCCTCTTGCACACACAATGAAATGAACTCATTAAGAGTCCACTTTTCCTTCTGGCAATTGAATGTTACTTCAAATTTCCCAAATTGTGGTGGAAGAGAGATCATAACCATATGAACAAGCATGTCATCCGACAGCTCGAACTTGAGAGCCTTAAGTTTAGATGCCAAATTGGCCATCTCCATAATGTACTCACGCACGTTCCCTTTACCTTTATACCTCATGGCAACAAGATTACGCAAAAGCGTGCTTGTTTCTGCCCTTACATTCTTAGCAAAACGCTTTTCAAGCTCTGTAAGGAACGTCATTGCAACTTTCTCATCATCTATATCGCCTCTGAATGATTCTGGGATGCTTTTCTTCATGATCATAAGACACATGCGATTTGAGCGTTCCCACTTTTCCATATCCTTCTTAGCTTGAGATGTACTCGTGCTAATCAGGTCAGCAGGTTTTGGCTCCCTGAGTGCAAGGTCTAGATCCATAACTCCCAGAACAATCAGCACATTTTCTTTCCAGCTCTTAAAATTCATCCCATTCAGCATGGGAATCGAGTTGATGTTAGCAGATACAATAGAAGCTGATGAATTAACTGAATAGAGAACAAAAAATAAAACAAATAAGCTCACATATAACTTTAAGAAGATAAATGTTTGAAATTAAAATTATCCCATTACAAGAAAATCGACGCAACATTAATTTTAATCTTTGGATAGAAAATTAACTTGCAAGTGATTTTCTTAATGTAGAAATCAAATATTAACAGTAAAATTCTGTCAAATATCAAGTCTTCCTTTGGACCGACTAAATATTCACATGGACACTTAATAACTGTTACATATTTATCTCCACAAACGAATTTGAATTTCTGCCAAATAATAGCCTTCCTTTGGGCCGACCATTACCCGCATGAAAAACAAACACGCTAAAAAAAAAAAACTTCAAATAATCATGTATTTTAAATTAAAAAAATTTCATAGGAGAGGTTACTTTGATAACATGCTACGTAAATTTAATAACATAAAATACAAAATGTGTTCGAATAAACGAACCCAAAGTAATTTCAAACATGGACATAACTTAAACATTATTATTGAAAATTAAAATTATTAAGTCCATAATAATAATTTCAATAAATAATATTTACTTAATACAAAACACATAATAATCATATTACCAATAACAGTCATATGTTTGGTTGGAGATGAAACTAGAACAATTGTATTTACGGCCAGGAATGATCAAGGTAATTTTCACCAGATATATGACTGATGGTATCATATATGCACTTTGATTATCTAGATAGTGCTAATGGGGAATCTTTTCCCCCTGTTAGCTTACTTCACATTTGCACATCCAGTAGAGAATGATAATTCTGCATCGATGGGTTGGTCACGTGCTATTATTACCTGTGAAGTACCCAGACCATGTTGCTGAGATTGAGGCGTGCGCCTCAAATCTCTCTGGGCCGCCGCCTCAAACCCAACGGAAAATCAAATCACAACTAAAACACTAGGGTATTATCCATTCTCAATCTGTAACGACCCCAAAATCGGATCCCAATTTCCATAATCCCAAAACTATGACACGTCACTAAATAAATAAATAAGAGTCGTAACATTCAAACATTCTCAAATGTAAGTTATTACATCAAATCATAATAATAATAATACTTAATAAATTCAAAATCTTGACAACTAAAAGTCAAGGATGGCCCACAATGCCAATACAATCTTAAATGTGGAATTAAATATTAAAACTAAAACCCAATAGACGGGACAGAGAACCACGCCTAAGGTAGTCTCACTCTTATTCTTCGAGTCTTTTCAACTCTTCCTAATGATTACCTGAAGGAAGAAGAAAAGAAAAAGGGTGAGCGAACTAATGCTCAGTAAGTTCTTACGTCGCCCCTTCGGTTTCTAAGAAAGAGGTGACTTCGAGGAAGCTGTTGTAAAACACTTATATAAACGGAAACGCAGCTTTTTCAAATATTTCTTTTTCAGAAAAAAAAGAACATATTCTTAAAAAAAACACATCATGGCAATCTTAGAATTCTCATTCTTAAAGCATAAAAACAAGTACAAAAATCATATAATCTTATTCTTATCATTTGGATCACATAAGTGGTCAAACGACCAAAATCATAAAAGGAGGGTCCCCGAACAAGGGTCTTATTCTTATTCTTATGGTTTATCCGGATAACCGCACTCACAATTCTTGGTGGTGCAAATATAACTCGCCCGCTTATGGCGAGTGTCATGTTACCCCCATGACAGGGTTGTTCATATCTTAGTGTGATCATTTTATTCTTATAAGTGTACATGTCCGTACAAAAATCTTACTTGAAAATCTTACTTATAAAAGTACATTTTTGGTACAAAGTCAAACAACCATAACGAAAGGATATCCCATATACGGAGGACATTACTATATGAGATAAGATTACGATCACAAAGACGTAACGATTAAGGAACGGAGTTTATAAAATATAACCTGCCATGTCGGTTCATATAATTTTCTAAAACAAGATGAGAGGGTCAACAAAACGAGACACAAATGAATAAGGAACGTAATTCCTTACCTCTTAATGCTAACGATAGTACTCCGCTACAACAACGATGCTTAACGGTGTCCGACAAAATCTATTACGAGAAAAAGAAATAAATATTAGAACCCTGTCCTAATAATAATGCTCAACTACTACTTTCTATAATAATGCTCAACTACTACTATTTATAAATAGTCTATACTTATATTTATAAAAAGTATTTAATAAAAAGATGATAACCTTTTCACACAAAACCAAGATCCTTCCTAATACTCAACATGTAATAAATAAATTCCTAGACTAAACTACTTCACACACAGACTACTTCACACACTTAACCTACATACATTCACCTCCTTTTTCTTTCTCTCTCTCTCACTCACTCACTCACGTCTCTATCTCTCTCTCTTACTTCTTCTCTCTTTCTTTTCTTTTTCCTCTTTTTCTTACTTTCTTTCTCTCTCTCACGTGTCTCTTTCTCCCTCTGACTACTCTTTCTTTTCTATTTTATTTTTCTTCTTTCTTTCTTTACCTCTGTACCATCTCAATAACGTATGCATCAAATCAATGTGTCCTTACCCATAGATAGATACGTGTATATATATATATTCAACAGAGATACATCAATTCATAGACTAGAGTAGTACTACATCATCTATACAATTTATATTTTCTAAATCCATGCATTCTTACCTTTCTGGATTCTCTGCTTGTTCTTCTTCTCTAGCTCTAGCGCCGCCCACCTCCTTCTCTCTCTCTTTTCTAATTTTCGGAAATAACAATGTTAACCCTAGGTCAACAGTTGTTGTTATTTATATTCTCCCAAGACTGTTTATAGGGTTACCTAGGTATCCGGCCCACTAACAAAATTCTCATATATGGGCTGATAACCGCCTCCTTTAATTAAAGATCCACCCTAGTATTTATTTATTCATTTATTTATTATTTTCTAGCCCATGCTAAAAATATTACTAATTACTTAACTTAAATTTCAAAATTTCAGTATATTACACAATCAAACAAAAACTGTAATTAAACCCTAGTAATCACGATCAACACACAATAATGAACATACAATAATTAAGAATAATTTAGCAGTCACAGGATAGATCATTTGAATCACCGGATCCGAAATAATCAATATATCCCGAAGCACAAACATAACCGATGATTTGAATGGCGAATAGTAAACTGATTTATACAAATCAAGTAACGACTAGCAAACAAAAACAGCATTATTTGATTCGATCCAAATAATCCCAACAACAAAGCAAGATTAAGGCTCTGATACCACTTGATGGAATAAATTATACATAAACCCTAGAATGATGCGGAATATTTATTCTAGGACAATCATGCTTTAAGTTATCAAAGATTATGGAACGATAGACAAACCTGAATCCATAGCAATATTCGGAGAATACTTGATGAAGACTTGATGAACGATTATTGCCTTCCAATTAATCCTTAGGGTTCTTGGAATTCAGATGATAATGGGGATCAAAAGAATAAAACCTAGGTAGGTCAATTGGGGACCATAACCCTATATTTATAATGACCTAGTATGTTAGTCAGCCCATCATAGATTAACAACTAGGCCCCTTAGGTATCTACACATATTAACTATAGACCCCATACTTATAAAAGATGACTTGGGCCCCCTTTAACTTTAGTAGATCACTTTATTAGGCCCAAATACTTTAATATTTAATGTGACATATACAATTACTTATAGTGCACATACGTCTATGTGCCCAAAGACTTTATTTATTATACTAATATATGTAAAGTCCATAAAATATTCCAACAATAGGGACTCAACTATGTATATCAACTCCTAACACTCCTCTTCACCCTCACATGTCACCAGTCATCATACATTCTCTGAAACATCAAATTTTTTATTATTTTTTTTCAAAAATCCCTTTTCACTCTTTTTAAATCAACAACTTGGTCTACGCAGGAGTTTATTTTTATCTTCAGTCTAGTAGTTCACTGCAGATAATGTTTTTTCCTGGACAATCATATTATGCTTTAGGTGATTGCAGGGCGATGTTTATCCTATTGAGCAATGCTATGATTTTTCAGTGAATCAGGTTCTTGATGCTCATTGGGGTGTTCTATATGACGAAGATGTAACACAGCAATTTTTCTCACCCTTTCAGCATTTTGCATGTCACCATTATAATCACTTATTGTTAGTGTATAGACTGGTGACCGCAGTCTGTACACAAGGACATCTTTGAAAGATATGGAGTAATATTCAGGAGGTTTGTCTCAATTTGATGCTTAATTCCGTTCTTTTCTAATTGATTTGATTAGTTGAATTGTTGGCTTGTTATGAATTTTGGCAGAGTCTAGCGATGGGTCCTGCAGAGCAGGAAGGTCTTTCTCGCATTACAACTGTTATTCCTGGGACTGATGCATCTATTGACAAGTTAGTTCAACAATTTTATAAGTTGGTGGATCTTCATGCGGTAAGAGATTCTCCACTTATGGTTTTCAAACGAGTGTCCATAGACCTTTTAGTTCAGATTTAACGAGCTTTATAAGGCCCCTCATAAGAGGCCTACTGCCCTACTCAATGTTGTTATAGCTTCCTTGATACAGACGCGTATCAGCATTTTAATGACTTGGCATTATACATGACAATTTTTAACGGTCAAATGGATGGTCAATTGAAGGACGACATCAACATAAAAAACGAGTTTAAGGGGAAAAGGAAAACAAATACATTCAGGACAAAAACGAAAAAGTGACAATAGGTTGGAGACGAAATAGGTACTTAACTCTTATTCCCACTATTCCAAAAAAATATGTTTGAAAGATCCGAAGGGTTCAGAGAGTTGTGATTATTTAAAATAGTTGTATATTTTTTTTTGTGCCTTTTCACATAGTATTAACTATTTCTTTCTCTGTCTTTTATATTACTTCATTCACTAAAATATTTAATAAGGTAAAACAATTTCAACATAAGGTAAAACAATTTCAACATAAGGATAAAATAAGAATTTGAATACTTTTAACCCAAATGTGATAATTATTTTTTACCAATTGTTTTGTAGAAAAATGAGTGTTGTTTGGACCGGATGGAGTTTTATTAATGGTGCACATCTAAAACAATTTTTAAAATTTATCATAATAGTTATTTTTACTACTTATGCTTAAAGTTTAATTAAGATAACCATAAATATAAAAGTAAAATTATATTAATGAGTATAATTGTTCTATTAAACAAGATTATGAGAATCTTTAAAAATAAAGTGCATGTACATTTCTTTTCGTGGATTTTTTTTTAAAATATAGCTTTTTAAAAATTTATATACCAAAATAACATTTTCAAAAACTTAAGTACCAAACTAGCACTTTTGACTTGAAATCCGGAATTGGTAATTCCGGATTATGAATTCCGAAATTACCAATTCCGGAATTGATTTTTTTTTTTGTTTTCCAAAATTGAATTTCCCAAAATAATATTTCCGTAAATAGGGGGTGATCGCGCGTGGAAATAGAGCGATCGCTCCTAGTGTACTCCGGCGTTACCAATTTCGGATTCTATTTTTATTTTATTTTTTCCAAAGCTGATAAAATGAGGAAAATAATATTTTCTGGAAAAAATAGCGAGCGATCGCACGTTTGTGGGGGCGATCGCTCTTAGTGTAATCCGGAATTGATAACTCCGGATTTTAAATTTTTTTTAATACTAAATATAACTGAATTGAATTAAGTAATGTTTTTTTTTGAAAAATTCAAATCCGGAAATGCTAATTCCGGATTTGCTTTACAAAACCCATCTTCCCCGGCAAATCTGTAAAGAAATCTAGCATAATAAAAATCCAGTGAAGAAGAAGGAGAAAAGAAGGAAGAAGAAGAAGAAAGTAGGTGAATTTTTTCCAAAAAATATTGAAAATTCAAGAAGTTGATTAAGAAGTTCAAGAAGAAGAGAAGAGAGGTGATTAAGAAGGTACATTTAATCCTCTTATTTTTTGTTCGAAATTTAAATTTAGTATTTATTTAAATTTTTTTGTGAATGTAGTGATATTGTCAAATTAGATTTTTTATAATTTTTTTTCAATTTTTAGGAATAAATATGGCTGGAGTTCCACTTATTTTCATGTGTTATTGGGGAGGAAATGATGAACACCCGTTTGAAGGTGAACATTTTGAAAGGGGACCAAAATATGCACTTAGGGCTAAAACTCGGTGGAGTTACAAGAAGTTGATTAAAAAGTTAGCTAAGAAAATTGGAGTAGATCGAGTTATTGTTCAGTTGCAAGTTACATGTAGATATCCTCATCTTGTCGCTCCTGGGATTGCAAACTATATTCCATTTGTAATCGACAATGATATGGGTATGGAAGTCATGTTTGATGTTTCTGCTCAGTTTGGTGGGTTGAGTAGCTTACAATTGTATGTTAAGATAAATTTAGTTGATAATGTGAATGTTGAGGAGTCATGAAACCTATGAGGAGCCATTACAAAATGAGTATGTTAATGACATGGATACCTTCCAGATGGGTTCTTTAAGCTACTATAGTCAGAGGGATGCTGGAACAAGTACACAAACATATGTGGAAGAGGAAGAGGGAGAGGAAGAGGAAGAGGAAGAGGAAGAGGGGAAGGAAGAGAGAGAGAGGAAGAGGGAGGGGTGAGGGTCAGGAATTGTATAATGATGATGATAATGATTCAGATTATGAAGGAAATATTGGGTTGCTTCTAAATGAAGATCGTGATGATGGATATGATGATTGCAGTAGTCCTACTGATAGAGAGAGGAAGAGGGGGAGGAAGAGAGAGAGGAAGAGGAAGGGGGTGAGGGTGAGGAATTGTATAATGATGATGATAATGATTCAGATTATGAAGGAAATATTGGGTTGCTTCTAAATGAAGATCGTGACGATGGATATGATGATTGCAGTAGTCCTACTGATGTTAGCGAGAATGAGGGAGAAGATTTGGCGTTACATTTGGTTGCTTACGAAGAACCACAACATCATGTGCATGAGAGAGTCGGGTATCAATTTTATCGTGATATTGGAGAAGGATCGGAGATATATGATGATAACAAATATGACTTTGCTGAATGGAATGTAGAACATCATGACATTGCCAAAGGTATTCGGTTTTCAAAGAAGTCAGAGGTGCAGCATAAAATGAAGTTGTTTCATATTAAGAAAAATCTGCGCTTCAAGGTAAAACGAAGCACAACCCGAAAGTGGACTATTGAGTGTTTGGTGAAATATTTTCCGTGCAATTTTTATGTGAATGTGAGTTTGAAGAATGCCGGGTATTGGGAAATTACCAAATATAAGGGTCCTCATTCTTGCTTGGCAACTGAAATTAGCCATAATCATCGAAACATGGATGCTAAGTTCATAGGGTAGGAAGTTTTGGAACTGGTTAAGGCTGATCCCGAGTTGAAGATTGCACTAGTGAAGGCGACAATAAAAAAAGCCCATGGGAAGGAAGTTTCATATAGAAAGGCATGGTGTGGCAAACAAAAAGCTATTGCAGAGGCATATGGAGACTGGGAAGAATCTTACATAAGACTGCCACGTTTGTTAGTTGCCATCCAAAAGTGGAACCCTGGAACCATTGTGGAGCATTCTGATCCTCCTCCTCCCGATGCTTTAGGTATGTTTGATCGTGTGTTCTGGGCATTTGGCACTTGTGTGGAAGCATTCTCTCATTGTCGTCCTGTTATTTCTGTTGATGGCACATTCCTGCATGGAAGATATAGAGGGGTTATTCTTATTGCCATGGGTGTCGACGCAAATGATAGTCTACTTCCTCTCGCATTCGCTATTGTTGAAAAAGAGGACTATCGAAACTGGTGTTGGTTTCTGCATCTTCTTTGCAAACATATTGTTAAGGGTCATGAAGTTTGCTTGATATCTGATCGGCATAATGGCATCCTTTCCACGGTTGGAGACATTGCCACTGCCAAGAAATGTTATCCACTTGAGATGGTGCATGTTGCACTTGCGAGCTAATTTTCTTAAAGCTCACAAGGGCGTTGGATTGAAAGATCTTTTTGGCGTGCGTTAGCACCACCCAAGATAGAAAGCTTAAATGCTATCTGAGGCAAATTCGTATCATCAACCCTGAGGCAACTAAATGGTTTGAGAACTTGGATGCTAGAAAGTGGACAATGGCTCATGATGGTGGATATAGGTACGGCATTAAGACTACTAATTTGTCTGAAGTTTTTAATGGCGTTATGAAAGGAGCTCGGGGAATGCCTATTTCAGCAGTTGTTGAGACCTCATTCTATAGGTGTGTGGCATACTTTCAAGATAGACTCACTAAAGCAATTAGTGCTTTAGGGGGAGATCCTAATGGCATCCCACCACCAAATGCCACGCTACAGTTCAGTGAGAGAATCGATTGAGGATACCGATACAACTTGGATAAGGCTGGGTTTCATCACGTGACAAGGTTTAACACTACGTCTGTGGGTGTTTATAGTGTGACGACCAGGGTACGTGGTGACAAAGGTGGACACATTCAAGTTGTGAGATTGTGTGATCGAACATGCACTTGTGGCAAATGGATGCAATATCATTACCCTTGTTCGCATGTGCTTGCGTGTTTCAAATCACAAAGTGTCGATGGTATGAGTTATATTCATCCTTTTTACAACCTTGTCTCGTACTACAAGACGTGGAGCTGCTCTTTTCATCCAATCCATGACGAGGCCTATTGGAATGTAGATCATATTGTCTCACGTTTTTACCCTAACCCGGAGCATCGACGTGACCAGAAGCAAGGGAGACCCAAGTCAAGGCGACTGAGAAACTCTATGGATTGGCAAGTTGCAAAAAAAAAAAATCGTTGTGGGATTTGCAAGTTAGAAGGTCACACGCGAAGGAGATGTCCAACTCTTAGGCAGTAAGAGTTAATTGTTATTTTTATTATTACTTCTTAAATTAAGTGCTTTGAACTTTTAAGTATTGTTGTTTTATTTGAACTTGTAATATTGTTTTATTTGAACTTGTAATATATTGAACTTGTAATATATTTAACTCTTGATGGAGTATGACATCAAATATATTTGTAGTTGCGGAACTTAAAACGACCAAATGGGTCAACCGCTCCATTTTATAGCAAATAAAATATGAATAAAAACTGAAATAACATTAAAATAAATAGTTAAAATTAGTGATCACATCCCGATCATATAGGATAGAAATACAAGTTCAACAACACATACATTAATCAAACATTAAAATAAAGAGTTCAAATTAGTGATCACATCCCGATCACATAGGATAGAAATACAAGTTCAACAGTTCAACAACTTTTACATGAAAAACCCCTTCATGGAAAATCAGATGGGATGAAATCCTTATGGAATACCTGCAACACAAATAAACTAATGTCATTTGTTGAACAATCACCCACTCACAGTCTGTACCTAACAATTTTACCTTGAATACATTGGGGAGTGTGATGTTGAGATAATGTGATTTACGTGAGGGGGAGAAAACAACAACCTAAAAATTACAAAACAACATGATTAGATGGCAATATTAATAATAGGTTCAATTTGTTGCATTTTTAATACATCATACCTGATGAAGTATCAGAACAGAACCAACAACTATGTCATTTCCGAACTCACTCTCAGTAAACACCTTATGATGAATTGAAGCACCTATTGTTCCCGTAGGATCCTATCAATTTTACCTTAATTAGTAAGATAAGACACATACTAATCATGCTAAAAAACATACAAAACTCATATGCTAACCTTCAAAGTCACCATAGCGTCACCAAATTCATTTTGTGTGATGGTCTTGACAACACCAACGGCAACATTAATCCTATCAAATCCATTAGGAAATCCGCCCTTGACAGTATTCAAAGAGGTAGCAGGAATCATACCATCGCCATTGAGCAGTTCAAGTGCGGAGAGCCAAGGACTGCGTTCGAAATCTTTATCCTCCTTGGGATCTTCAATCGCTCTCCTCACATACTCTTGGGTCGGAATTAGAGGTTCCTGAGAGGATCCCCCCCCCTCTGACGATCGAGGTTTCTCTGGCGCATAGCCAACTGCACGTCACCAGCTGGACCAGGAATCAGACGCTCTGAAGAGGGTTGAGACAGATTTATTTGAGAGAGGTGAGAGGGTTGAGGGTTAGAAGTTTGGCCTTCAAAATGAGGACGGGGATTAGAATGGCGTTTGAGTCTACGATCCATATTTGAGTTTTGTATGATGCAGGTTGTAATGAAACCACTCCTTCCTTTTAAAGGGGAATTCAGATTTGATAAATCCGGCATTAGCAGTGCTGTAAGTACCCAAATCCGGATCGTCCAAATCCGTCAGAAAGTTAACCGAAATCCGTTAACTGGCCCGCTCCAGGTTAACCGGAACTCGTTAAACTCCCCGTTGCTGTGCCAACGAGACGTCCCGGGACTGCCCCGTGCATCCCGACGTCGAACCGTACTTAACACGTGTCATCTCACGTAAAAGTATGGCTTTCCCTGAAAAACGCATTTTCCGGCACTTTCCGGGGGCGTTTCGGATATTTTCCGAACTGTTATTTTAAAAAACGGACAAAACCGGGACGAGGGAATGAATTCCCATAAGGCTGGTGACTCAGAGGGCACGTGGCAGCCATGCCACCTCCCTCTAGTCACCCTTCAATCACAAATCAAGGCTAAAAGACCAAAATACCCCTGATTTGCAAGCCTAGTCCGGCCGGACTCCCTGTGCACTTTTCCTGAAATTGCCAGCAAGTCCCCCAGATTTCCAAAATACCCAAAAACCCCCTGGATTCAGTCCAAGTCCGTCCGGACTCCTACTGCAATTTTCACCCTATAAATAGAAGTTGCTGTCAAAGGCAAAAGAAGACCAAATTCACTCCAAAAAATCACCACTCCCACGGCCTAAGCAGTTTTCACCCCTTCCGAGCTCCCGTTTCATCTCGATTCGCGTGAAACCTTCGTATTTTGATCAAATACGCACCTTACTACTTCGAAACAACCTTTCGAATCACTTTCCGTGTCCCGTACACACCTCCCGAGCCAAAGGAGTCAACCCTAGCCATAGGTATAACTCCCTCTCTCTAAATCTCTCGTTCTGTCTCGGTTTACGCGCCAGTCGCTACAACCGTTTCGAACGTCGTTATCGAAATGTAGACGCCTCCGTCTAACGGGGTCCGATACGTTTTAGCCCCTCGATCCTCTTCTCTTTCCGTAAGAGAAGTAATCACGGGTTAAAACGGCGTTCCGACCCCGTTCCGTTTACTTTTATTGTCATTTATCAATTCCGGATCGATCGATCCGTCGATCGTCATTTTAATTTCTGTCGTTTACAAATCCGAGCCGTTTGGCCTCGTTGACTGTCATTTACAAATCCGAGCCGTTTGGCCTCGTTGATCGTCATTTACGAATCCGGATCGTTTGATTCCGTTGACACTGCTTTAAATACTGTCATTTACAAAGTCCGACCCGTTTGGATCGTGATAGTATTTACTTTTCAAAGTCCGAGTCGCAACCCGATTCGTTGATCGCATATCATTTAAAACGCATTTTTCCCGTAAAAATCGTTAACAATGTCATGCCCGATTCAAAACCGGAGTTCGTCCGTCGAACTCTCTTTCAAAACGTGCAAATGACGTTCGGCCTCCGAATGCTCATCTTCAAACTAAAAGCCGCCATTTGACACTTAAAATCATTTAAAACGCATTTTTCTCGTAAAAATCGTTAACAATGACGCGCCCGGTTCTAAGAAACCGGAGTTCGACCTTCGAACTCCTTTTCAAACTCAAAATCGACGTTTGCCACGCAAATGCTCATTTCAAACTCGTTTGCCACGCAAACGCTCATTTCCGTCTCAAAAACGACGTTTGTCATTCAAACGCTCGTCTTTTCAAACAAAGTTACCTAATCAACGTTTGTCATTCAAACCAAGATTAAGCTTGTCATTCAAGCCCCCATTTCAAAAGACACACACACACACACACGATTTCGAGAAAGGTAGAAAGACTCGTCATGCGAGGCGTTTCGGGCGATCTCGTAATACTCTACCCGAAACGTAACTTGACCTCCGAACCTAACAATCTCTGGTACAAAAAGCTTTTTTCTCGTTTTTGCTGCCAATAAAAATGATCCCCATTTTCAAAGCCTTTTCTTAAGTTTTTGCTACCAATAAAAACGACACCTTTTCACAATAGCCGTTTCTCAACGTTTGGGCTCAAAATACAAAAACCGCGTGGCGACTCCTCATTTTTCCTTCCCATGAAGCGAGGTCTCAGACACCAACCCCTCCGCGAAAGACAACCGCCTTTCGCATCGCGCGAAATCCGGGTAATTTCAGTTGGCGACTCCGCTGGGGAAAAGATACTTTTTTCAAAACTGCCGATGTTTTCTAAAAAGCCTTCCGTGGGTCAAACTTTCGTTTACCCTTCCTCGTTTTCGTGTGTGTGAGTTCCTTTAAACCTCGAACGGTTTTTGTTTCGAAAGGCATTACATTGTCAACTTTTCAAAATCATACCATGTTTGTGCATCCCCATTCATGTTTGATTTTCATGCTGTCTTTTGAACTGTGCATCATAAATTCTTTAAGACACATTCTGAAAAAATCTCTGTTTTTACTCAGAAAAAGAATTTTAGTGACCGCACACTACGCGCACTTGCTGCCTCGGAACACCGCACTTCACGTGCACTTGCTGCCTCGGTACACTGCACACTACAACCCTAACCCGGGATGGCCTTATCAGTTGCACTCCGATTGGTGCCGAGTACACCTTTCGGGGGCGCACGGGGTCGTCCCAAACATCCCATCCTCGCCCGTGTAAGCCATGCACTCTTTGTGTCACACTTTGTCCAAGACCCCGGTTGGTTTTTGGCTTAGCTCGTGTCATAAAGCCTAAGTGTATGTTTTTCACGTCGGGCCCCGCTCCGAGTCAAGCTCGAGAGTTTGAGACCAAAGGTCGTTCCCGACCCCAAGTCTTGAGCTTTTCAGCCTTGACTTTGATGCGGAGCTCTGCCGAAAAATATACCCGAAGGTTCAATGTGACGCCGTGTCACCAAACCTCATCGTATGTATCGTGCCAGCCACAACTTGGCCAACGCTAAAAAGCTAAGGTCTCTCGCACAAGCGAGTCAGGAGAGGTCATGCCCAAATTTTGGCACGATCCCCGCCTTAACTTAAGGATGTTGACTTCGACTTTGGCCCGTACGTCACACACGTTGAAAGTTTGCGTGATCAGCTAGCCTTAAGTTCACTTTTTCCTTTGTCGGTGGAACTCGCTTGCCTTATCAGACCTCGCTCGGGATAGTCCGTCCTGAGAAAGATGATCTATAATGGAAACGAGGGGCTTATAAGCGTAGTGACGAGATCCACTGATTAGAGCTCTAGGATTAGTTGCGAAAAAGAAGACCCGCTCTTTTCCAACCGATTAGGCCTCTGAGAAAACGTGCTTTAAGTAAACATTAATCGGTAACTGCACATTGCACAAGCCCGAAAACCTTGAGCCAAATACCCTTTTCCGAAGCCTAAACCCTTCCTTTCGTTCCCCGCTGAGCGTAAAGTGGTTCGATTTCCAGTCGGCGCCTTGCCAGGGATCACCGTTGCGGCGGCGTCGACAGCTTCTTCGGTTCCCTCGGTTCCTCGGCTGAATTTCCGACATGTCTAGCTCAATGAGAAATCGTGACGGGAAGGACCCCGCCACCGGTAACATATATGACATTGGAAGAAGCCATCCGGGCTTGTGAGGTTCACAAGAGGCGTAAAGAAGATCGCCAGAATTTCTTGGTACAGCTTCGAATGAGCGTGGTATAGCAGCCTATCCCCAGTCAGACGGTACTTTTGTCCTGGTCGAGGATGACGATTCCCGAAACCAGCTTCACCAAACCTTCAATCGGGTTCCTCCCGCCAACTTACGGGATGCCTTCCAACCAAGGAAACAATGACCTAGGCTCCATGTTGCCACCTCTCGTGGCAACCCCGCCATTTTTGGTCGGCCCGGTGCTACTCCTATCACTCAATATCACCAACGCACCGCTGGACCATCTTAGGATGCCAATATTCCTCAATACCCTCCCGGGTTCGTCCCGTTGCCTATACACGAATCCTAAACACCGGGGACAAACCCCGATACAGCTCGTAAAAGGCCCCCGTATATTCTCATATACCAAGCCTTCCACCTCCAATCACTACCGCTCACGTGGTAGCACCCGGCGCCGAGCCTCACAGCCCACCACCGGACCCAACCTTAGCCTGGATGGTCGAGCAAATGAAAGACCCGAAAGCCACCATGAGCAGCTCAAAGCAGAAACGCTCAAATCCACAGATCCGGGAATGGTCACGCCTCTCCCGCCAAGTTCGGAATGCCGAGATGGACCGATTCGACGGAACCGAATGTCCTCAAACGCACGTCGACACCTACGTTCTCGGCATGAGAGCAAAAGGAGCAACCCTCCAAAGAAATGGCCGACCACTTCCAAAGATACGCTCAAAAGTTCAGCGTTACGATGGTTTCGAGGGTCAAGCTCGCGGATCGCCACACTGGGAACAGATTAGTAACATCTTCCCGGAACGGCAGATCCAACTTAGAGTGGGAAACAAGTCGCGAGGACTTAATCACCACCGAGCGTAAAGCGGATGAAAGTGTTGGGGAATTCTACAAGAGATGGAGCCGGAAACTCTCCGAGATCATGGAGCCACTCTCCAAAGACGAACAGATGCGGATCTTCAAGTCCCGCTTAAGACCGTCCATCGAACTCTCATCGATCACAATTTCTTCCTGCATCTCCGGCCATGGTCAATGCCGGCTCACGGTTCGAGAAGGATCTCAAGGAAAAGTTGGCTACCGCACAGCGGCCATACCGATACCGCTCGGCCAGCTTGCATTCAATCCCGCACCGGCCCCTGCAAAGGGAAAGATACGTCTGTCAACTACGTCCATCGTGGACAACAAGTCGGGTAATGTAAAACCCGCCCCACAAAGCAACAATTCTACTCGTGGCGCCGCCGTACACTTCGACAAGTTGGACATGCCACCGAGCAAGATGCTTTGGAAGGGTTAATCAAGGAGGGTCTCCTTAAGCCCGTTGCCAATTACAAACCCAAAATTCCCGTAGCCAATGCGGACAAGAGCAAATACGCGCCTTCCATCGTATCACGGCCATACCACCGACAACCGTTTGGGGTTACGATACGAAATCCGTAACTTGATAGAAGAAGGCAAGTTAGAGCGCCCGTGGGCCCAATACACGGGAACCCTTTCCGAACAATAACAGCGTGAATTCCATTGAGTGGGTGCCCAAGAAGAGTGCCACAGAACCGGTTTCCGCCTCTTTCAGCCGGATCCTCCTCTAATGTCCACATCGGCCTACGATGTTTGTGATCGCTCCGCCCGCCCGGGAGTACGAGTCCCGAGAAACTGTCCGAGCAATCCTCCGAGAAAACAAAAGAAGAAATCCTCTCAACAAAGAATCGAGAGAAAGATACGAAGCTGGGGACACCGGTGTAGGTACACTCGGAGAACCTTCGGGAGGTTCGACTACTACGTCACCGTACTCCGGCCGGTCCTCTTTGCCTCCGGGCCATGCGGCTTTAGAGCAAGACAGGTGGGGAAAGCCGAAAAGTCCCGTTGAAACCGTAATCTGACCACTGGGACACCGGAATACCTCGCATCTTGGTAATCTTGCTGCCCGATCAGAAGCCTAATCCTTCGCGGGATCAGCCTAAGATTCAATTTGTCCAGCCTTCCGAGCTCGGACCGGTAAGAAAGGAAGATCAAGGTCGGCTTGGCAATCGCACTCGATCAATGTGCTAACCAAGGGCGGCAACCGCCACAAGCAACCTCAACACACTCCCGAGGTTCCAAAGAAAGGCTTTACCTCCCAAGAGGAAGACAGGAAAAGGATGGCTTGATGACTCTCCTTCTACGGATAGAGACGAGATCTACGACTCCCGTCTGTATGGCAGTATGATCACGTTTTGTGATGAAGACCTACCGAGAGATGCCTCGAGGCACAACGAAGCTCTATACATCACTCTCAACCTCAACACCATATCACTCCCCGGAGTATTGGTAGATAACGGGTCAGCCGTTAATGTTCTCCCTCTCGGCATGATGCGAGCCCTCCGTATCAATGAAAGCCATCTCGATTCCGTCGGCTCGGACTATCAAGGCCTACGACGGCTCGTCTCGTCCCCATCCCGGGGACGGTGACTCTGGAACTACGGTTCGAAACCCAAATGGTGCCAAAGAAAATTCCATGTGATGGACATCCCATCCGAGTTCACGCTCTTTAGGACGCCCTTCGCTACACCACATGAAAGCCATAGCTTCCACTCTCCATCGGTGTGTTAAGTTCATTAACCGGCAGGAGATCTCGAAGTCATCCGAGGGGATCGTTTCCTCATAGGAAACGAAGTCGAGACAGTAGCCAAGCGTGTCTGCACTCAAGCACAGGGGGTACCCCCTTCGAATCAACCAAGGAACTACCGGGGCAAATCTCATCGTAATCCCTCGAGTCCGGAGATGCTAACTATGTAAACGTACTCGAGCAAAGTGCAATCGAAGCAGGTCCGATACATCAAGTTCAACTGTCATTTCCAACATTTGGAGGCAGATTGGAAGGAAACGCTGAATATCGCCATGATGCGGGCACATAAACCCCCAGTCTCCAATCGGAGATTCGTCAGCATTCTCCAAACCAACTCTCTGGCCCCGCCAGGCGAAGAGATCTTTGTGATAAAGGTCAACAAGCACCGTCATTCTCATTTTGAATGCATGGAAGTCGTATGGGATGTCCTCCACGAGGAACTACCGGCTGCACCCCTCTTCTCCAACGAAGAGCACGATGTTTTCCTAGCTGCTCCAACAACGCAACCGGACGCAATACGTCCCTACGTTTGGGTTGAGCTATCAGACGATGATGAATCAGGACTCTCCAGAGTTGAAGATGCGGCAGACCCGCAGGCAGATCTCTGCATTCACATGCTCAGTTTCGAGGACGGCACCAGTTCCAGAGATGTCACCTATGACCAAGGCTCCAATACCATGGAAATTGTCAAGCTCAACGTCCAGTACAGGCGGCTATCCGACAATTGGAAGCAACTGGTTCACACGACAAAGAATCCCTCTGACCAAGTGGCTGACGATGACTTCGTCAACATCATCTATTCCAGATATCCCGATGATACCAATGATCCGGTCCTTAACGTTAGATTCTGCAATACCAAAGTCACCCTCGACGACTGCATGCTCATGGTAAACGAGGCTTTGGCTAATCGAGCTCAGAGCTCATCACTACTTCTGAGTACCAGCCCAGTGGCAACCGGCCCGTGCCTTCAGTCAAGCTTATACCCTCAAGCGCTGCCAAGGCCAAGGGCAACAGCGAAGGAGACCAAGCTCCTCACCCTGCTACGAGTCAGATCAACCTCGGGAACACTTTCGGCAGCTACCCCGAAAACATCTGTGAAAGCTTTCCCCGCAAGGCAGAGTCAGCTTCCGACATAGGAAATGACCACCTCAGCATCAACATGCTCCAGTTCGATTCTACTCCTAGCCATCACGGCCCCGGATTCAGACATCTTGCCAGTCGACTGCTAGCTCTGATAAACTTGGCGATCGAGCGAGATCACGAGACTGTCAACATTGCAGAATTCAATACCCCCGTGGGGTCAATCAAGCAGATATAGGCAAACTTCTTGGTAACCGAGATCAAGGAAGGCCGCATGGAATGTCCCAGTCCGACTTCCTTAGTCAACGTAATCCAAGTGTTTCCGCCATTCGGCGATTTGAATGTAATCACGGTTGGGACACTAGCCGGAGATGGTGCGCGCGCCTACGGAGGCTGCTTAGCTCTCGCAAGGAAAGCCCTCATGGAACTAGCCGCTCAAGAAAGTCATCTTTGGGACGAAGACCAAGCTCGAAAGACCTACAGAGGACCAAGCCCTTAAAGTGTCACAGGGCGGCTTGTACGGAGAAGCTAGAGGCCACTCTAGACCAGTTCGACCTCAAGAGCTTTGCTCATGGCAACTTCACGACTACCGTCTCGTTCTCATCCAACCCCTGCGCCGAGGCAAGGGTGGTCAACGGTCCCGATGACCTAGGAGATGGAACGTCACAAGTAAAGAATCCCGGCGCTTACCTTCCCGGGAAAGCAAGTTCTCTCGTGAAAGCGACGAAGAAGACGATGAAACCATTCTCTTCCAAGCCGGGCATGAAGTCAACAAAACCGGACTCCCAAGGGTCTGGGAGGATGGGAACGGATCATTTCCGCACTTAAATTGAAAGGCCGCTCGGGGAGGAAGGTCTATTTAAAAACAAGAGGAGGATGGAAATTCATCTCGAGCAACTACTGGAAATTCCACAGTCCACGGCATTCGTTTACGTAAACGATCAATTGGGGCAGCAACCGGTCACATGGGCAGATGTTCGGGAAGCCGTGTACTCACCTTCCGACATACCCGCCACTCGATAAAGCAAGAGAGAAAACTCTCCCGATGGAGGTTTACCTAGACCGCCGCACGCAGCTCAAAGAAGCACTGGCTATTCTCACATGGGAAGAAACGCAGGCACTCACTCTCGACGCGAGGCTCCGCTGCAAGAAGGTTGATCTGGGCCCGAGAGAGGAGGAAAACTAGCAAACCACGAGTATCGCCAGACCCAACTCTCCAATGCCCCGAGTATGCTCAAGAAGAAGGAAAGGAACGCGATATACCGTGAAGAGATCAAGGAGACCGTTCGCTTAAGCCGAGAACTCTCCAACCTCCCCGGAGGGTCAGCAACGCACGGTTCGATTCGAGGCAACCAGCATTTGTGCACTAACATTCGAACAATTGCATCAAACGTAGGCTACCTCCCGTAGAGGCATCCAAGCCGGTATCTGGGACAGAATCCGTCAAGCTGCCGAAGCTCCCGGAAATTCATCCACAATCAATGAGTTGAGGGAAGACATATGGCCCTATGCTACGAGGAATCCTCCTCTAACTATGGCTCAACTCGAGCACTGTTCGAAGGGACCAAACCCGATGTCGTCCTAACCCGATCGGGTCAAATCCGTGCATTGCCACCTAAGGCCACCAAAAAGCCGACGGAGCCAGAATTGCAACCCGGCCAGCCCGAAGACGCAAATTCCTTAAAAGAGGACCCGATCATCACTCAGCTCAAGCAGACTCAGGCGAACATTTCTCTTTGGTCTCTGCTCACCTCCTCTTATCCTCACAAGCTCAAGCTAGAGGAAAGCCTGGCCCGTACTATGGTCCCCTTGGACGCAACCCCAGATGAAGTCATTCAGATGATCGGTAATATCCACTATGGCAACATTATCACCTTCACAGATTTGGACCTTCCAAAATTTGGGGCTGATCACAATGAGCCGCTCTACATCACAGTCCAGCTGGACGAGCGTCGCCTTCCCCGCGTGTTGGTAGACGGAGGTTCCGGAATGAATGTCTTGCCCGCCAAGATGATGGACCTGCTTGACATCAAGCCCACAGATCTGAAGCCTTCAGTCCACACTGTCAAGGCCTATGACTCTACTTCCCGTACAGTTCTCGGGGTTGCTACTCTCAATATCTGGTTCGGTAAGCGGATGATCCCCACCGAATTCCAAGTGTTGGACATTCCAATCACTTTCACAGCCATCCTGGGGCGTCCCTGGCTGCATCAAATCAATGGCGTGGCATCCACCCTTCATCAGTGCCTCAAGTTCATGCAAGGCAACGAGCTAACCACAGTCTACGGCGACAGCGTCACCACCGAGGGGACCAGCACCAACGACATTCCAGTATTAGAAATCAAGCATAGTCATTAACTGGATTCACTCTGGAGACCTCCAAGATCCAAATATGCAATGTGGACCTTCCACTGTCTCACGATCAGATTCCTCCTGCCATGAGGATGATGAAACTCATGAACTTCATCCCAGGACTGGGGCTCGGCAAGAGGCTGCAAGGCCAACACCAAGTTATTGAAGTCAAGGACCACACCACGGTCCAGGGGCTTGGCTACGTGCCAACACCGTCTGACATCAAGGAAGACAAAAGGCTCGCCCGCACCAAGGCAGCAGCCCGCAAAAGGGGAACCTCCGACGGCACACCCAATCTCCGACCTAACAGCTTTGACCTCGCTCATTACTTCACCAAAGGAACTAGCAGCAGAACTGAGGGGACCGACAAGGGAACCAGCAGCAGAACTGAGGGGACCGACAGCGAAACCGACAGCCGAACTGAGGGGACCGACAGTGGAACTGATGAAGATGAGAAAGAAGCAGAGATAGTCAGTATGGAGACTACAGGAAGAATGGAACAACTAGCACGGGACATCAAGCGTTTCAGAGGACTCAAAGCTAATCCGATAAGGGGAGCGTTCCTCGACATCACAGCTCTACCTGGACCAACTGCCACCACAGTCCAGCATGAGTACACATTCAAGGGAATCCCAGACTTGGGGAAGCAACTCAAGGTACTCTCCATGGGAAACAGATTGTTCGGATCAGCCACCGAGGCCACATTCGAGACAGTAAGTCCAAAGCAGAAGGAACTAGAATTCATAGAAGACGCTCTCGGTGGACCGGCTCTACAGAGTACGTTTGAAGAAGTCATGGAGCCGCCCAACTTGATCGACTTGGGCTCCGACAATAGCATGATTGCCATGATTGGGACAGCAGAAGCCAAGCCTCTCGATCCCCGCACCCTCATCAAGCATCCCGCAATGCCCTTTGAAGAATTGGGTAACTTTCACGGACGAAGGGCAAGCCGGGCAGAATTGGAAGACAAACTGGGCCCGCACCCACATCTCCCTAAACCTGGTCTCAAACCCTCTGAGTCAATCCTTGTCAGAGTCCAGTCCTATGAGTCATCCAACGGCCTTACGCCTGAGGACTATAATGTTGTAGCCAATCATGTATTCCCGTTCTTGTTTAATGAAAAGTCTGACCTTTCGGAGTATCCTCTCATTGCCACTTTAGCAACTGATAAGTTAACAAACAACATAAAAGACGTTAATAATTCAATTGATAAAGAAGTAGACACATTAAACGAACAATACATTAAAGAAGTTCTCGAGCGTGTAGTTGACCAAGAGGACAACCGGGCCCAAGCTGCCGAAGAGGTTATGACCAAAGTGAACCTGGGGTCAGTGTAAGAGCCTAAAGAGACACAAGTGGGCAGTTTCTTCGCCGATGCAGAAAAGGAAGCCCTGATAAACCTCCTCCGGGAGTATGTTGACCTCCTCCGGGAGTATGTTGACGTGTTTGCCTGGTCATACCAGGACATGCCAGGACTCGATCCCTCAATCGTGGAGCACAGAATTCCCCTGGATCCCGAATCCAAGCACATCAAACGAAGGCTGCGCAAGATCAAGCCGAGTGGTCCTTGCAAGTAAAAGAAGAAATTGAGAAAATGCTCCGAGTTGGTTTCATCGAGTGATTGAGTACCCGACTTGGCTCTCCAACATCGTGACGGTCACCAAGGCCAACGGAAAGGTCGAGATCTTTGCGTAGATTTCAGGGATCTCAACAAGGCCGGCCCTAAAGATGATTTCCCCTGCCTAACATCGACATGTCTTGAGTCGACACCACGGCAAATTTCGAAGTAAAGTCCTTCGTGGACGGGTTCGGCTGGATACAACCGAGATCAAGATGTCCGAGGAGGATCGAGGCCAAGGCTGCCTTCACCACTCCATGGGGACATCTTGTTACACGGTCATGCCGTTCGGTACGAAGAACTGGGGCTACTTACCCCGGCGGCAGCAGACCCTCTTCCATGACATGATTCACAAGGAAATCGAAGTATACGTAGACGACATGATCATCCACTCCAAGGGATCAGACATGCAGCACATGACAGATCTGAGGAAGTTCTTCAACAGATTCAGAAAGCACTCCATGAGGCTAAACCCGGCAAAGTGAACCTTTGGCGTCAAGCGCGGCAAGGTACTGGGGTACGTGGTTACAGAAAGAGGTATCGAAGCCGATCCCAGGAAAATCAAGGCCATCATCGACATGAAGCCGCCTCAAACCCTGACAGAAGTAAAAAGCTTCATGGGAAGGCTTCAGTACATCAGTTGCTTCATCAACCAGTTGACATCTCTCTGCAAGCCCATGTTCAAACTGATGAAAAAGAATGCCGACATCAAATGGGACTCCGAGTGCCAAACAACTTTAGAGAAAATCAAGACCTACTTGGTTAATCCCCCAATTCTGTGCCCGCCACATGAAGATAAGCCACTACTCCTATATCGACGATGAGACACGTCAATCGGAGCAATGCTGGCACAAGAACAGAAAGATTCCAAGGTTGAGCATGCAATCTACTTCGTAAGCCGAAAGCTTCAGGTTTCAAATTCAGTTTCTTTTCCACAGAACTACTTATCACATAATGCGTAGCGCCCGTATCAATCAAGGCATAGACGTTACGAAAATAGAGTTGGAGTGTACCTGCCACCAAGTCATTTGTAGTACTGGCCGCCTTGGCTGTCATGGTGAATACTCGTCCACGACTGCCTCCATTCCCACCTCCATTGGTATTCTTCGCTCCCTGAGCAGACTCATCTTTCTTTGCCTCGGGACATCTCCACTTAGTATGTCCCTCCTTACCACATATATAACATTTCTTTCCCTTGTACCAGCAGTTCTCAGCCTTGTGGGTTCTATCACATATGGTGCACTTCTCAGTTGCCCCTTGTCCTTGGGCCTCATTCTTATTGCCTTCCTTTCGGTTTCCAGCATTATTGGTTGGATGCTTTGCAGCATAGTTGTTCTTATCACGACCATCGTCAAAAGCTTTCCTCTTGTTGTTCTGCCCCTCCTTGTTCCAATTTCCTGTAGAACCCTTCTGTCCACTAGCTCCTTTGCTCGCAGCTTTGTATTTTTCTTCTTTCTTACTGCGGTAGTTGTTAGACTCTCTTTCAACCATCTTATCTCTTTCTAGTACATCAGCATAAGTTTTCAGCATCAATGGAGTGATCCGATACTTGATTTGGTCACTTAATCCTGCCTCAAATTTTCTGGCCTTTTGCTCTTCATTATCAAAAAATGTTGGGGCAAATTCCATTAAGTCTGTGAACTTTTCACAGTACTCATCTACTGTCATGCTTCCTTGACTCAGCATCATGAATTCTGCTACTTTGGCGTTTCTAACACTATCGGGATAGTACTTGTCATTAAATGCTGTCTTGAATGCATCCCATGTATATTCAGTAATTCCCCGAGCCGTTCCAGCCCGCTTCTCAGCTTCCCACCACGATCTGGCTTTTCCTTTTAGCATGAACGTAGCGAATATCACCTTCTGTTCTGGTGTACATGTCAAGGTCCCGAATATAGTCTCCATACACTTAATCCACTCTTGTGGGTTCTCCTTCGCACTCCCAAAAAAAGACTCTGGGTTTCTCCTTTGAAATAACTCCAGGGGATCGCGTAGTGGCACTTGAGATGCCGGTCTCTCTTGAGCTAAACCAGTTACCACTTGGCCAATTCCTACCAATGTTTGATTCAAAGTTTGTAACACTGCCGCCATGGGGTCTTGCCCTTGATCGTTTCCGTTCCCAGCGTTACGGTTTCCCCTACGGTTTCCATTATGCGACATCTGCATAATACTTTTATTATCACTACGATTTATCGTATAATAGATCACTCACTCAACAGTAAGTAGTCAGAACTATTAAGACTAGTTTATCTAGCTCTCTACATATGTACCTGTAGTCGTCTAGCTAGTTAATGTTTTAAGGTATCATCTCAACAGACTGAATTGGTTTTCATATTTCTGTCTTTACAGATTAGATGTTTAATCTTTAAGGATTTTTCCGTTTCATCAAACGGTTATAACTTTCTCACTAGCCCATCATTTGACTAGTCTTTCACTTTTTATTTGGATCATTTTTACTTGACCCCTTTTTAAATTTCTGTAGTTATTATAATAACATAGTCATTCACACATTTTCCACACTTAAGGATTATTGAATAACTAAGCAACTTTATTTCTTCCTTCGAAGTGGTACTAAAACTATTGGTTCAAACTGCTAACTAATGGTTCATCAACCACAAAAGAAACAAACTAACATACTAAACAAAGTATTTGCTTTCAAAAATAAAACTACTAGCTAAAACAAGGATTCCTTTTCTTTAGTTGGATGGAGTAGCTGTCTTCCAATTTGTTTTCGTGACTTCCACGAATTCCACAATCAGCTTCCTATATTCGTCATTGACCTCGATATATTTGTCATACAAAGCATACATTTCGGCCCTAATTCTGCCTCATATTTGGTTTTGCTCATTTATCTCTCTTTGCAACCTATAGCCCATCATGCTCTCCTCACCTAATTGTGTACTAATCCTTGTCCATTCCCTGTGCGCAACTCTAGCACTTGCCTCCATGTCTTTGGCCCTTTGGGTTTCCTTCTTTAGCTTGTCAGTGAGTCTTTTCATCTCTATCTAATGTGCTTTGTCTTCCTCTTTCCTCAAGTCCACCAGAATTTCACAATCTTCTTCTAAAAGAACCTCTTCCTTCAGTTTATCTTCAAGTGATTTAGCCCTATCTTCAACCTTCAATAATTGTGCGGTAGTCAGATGCCATTTCTCTTCCGCCCTATTTGCTTTCTTCTTAAGATCTTCTATCTCCTTCACAAGTGATTTGATCCTTGATTCTTGAGCCAGCAATGTTTCTGCCTTAATGGCTCTAGTCCTCACCGACTTCATGGGTCTCCTAGCCATTTCCTACACATAAGACACACCATCATTAGTACATCCTCAATAAACAATTATTTATACAAGCAAAGACATATGCCTTAATCTTTAAAGTAACAGTAAGTTATTCCATTAATTTTTCCACTTAGTTTTCCTAACTTTATTAATTTCAACCCTAGAACCATTTCTTAATTCTGGGTTTCATTCTTCAAAAGTCAATTCTATTACTCCAAGGTACTTAGATCTAACACTTCCCATGAGACCTAAAACCGGAGCTCTGATACCAACTGTAACGACCCCGAAATTCCATAATTTAAATAATCCATAAACATGAATAATAAAATATCCCAAAACGGATCCACAAGGTAACTTAGTTCAAACCATTACATCGGTGCGGAATATTCGAATGTAACAGCTAAGTACAATTACTAGAACTAATAAAAGTCTTGAAACTCGGAATCATTAATTAACTAATTTATTCTACTTAATTGCTTCGCCTCATCCTGATGGTGATTCTCCTTCTCCTCTATTCTGATCCTGGGGAAAAAGAAATGAAGGAATGAGCGAACAATGCCCAGTAAGTTCATACGTGGTCCCTTCGGTTCAATGAAGAGACAACCGGAATGAACGGAATCCAAAGAAGTATATTCAAGGATAGGTTAAAATCAATCATGTATATATATAGTAAGCAAGGAAAGTGTGCCAACTACACATTTAGTTATACTTTTAACACTTCCGTCAATTCCATAGGATATACCCTACATTGAGTACTCCCAACATTTTCATCACTTCCGTCAATTCCATAGGATATACCCTACATTGAGTACTCCCAATATCGATCACCTACATTGATGTCGACTGTGTATAAAATATAGACCAGTATGTAACACATATCATACCAGTCCAGTATCAATTCATATAACCTTGACATGCATGTACATTCATACAAGTCATAATCCATTCACAGGTAACATGCATCATTTCATGTTATCTAATAATACTTGACAAGCATGCATCATTTCATACAAGTCATAATATATGGTGCATTCGTAGGTACATGAACACACATAGCAATTTTCAATACTTGAGATATTCTATGAACAAGATCACATCATAGAATAAGGAATTTCCAATGACGATACATTTCGCAAGGATATTTTAGAAAAGTACTATCAGCCACAGATAGCATTCATGTTTTGAAAAGACTCGATGGAGTTTTCAAACGAAATTGATACACAAAGTGTTTAGGAACGTAATTCCTTACCTTAGCTTTGCTTTCCGTCCTTAAGCAACGCCTTTACGCGAAATCTACAATCACGTAATAACATAACTTAGGCACAAGTAATCGATTATTACTTCTTATGTACCTATACTTCCTTTCTTTAGTTAACCTATGAGTTACTCTTAGACTCACCTTAACTGGTTAACTAACTTTATATTTTTTTTAGGAACTTTCCTAATTTAGCAGTTTCTTAATTTAGAAACTTTCTTCGTATAAATCTTTCCTTAAGATGACACTTAGTTTCATTCCTTTCAATGGAAGTCTAATTCCTCGATAGCTTCCTAATTACGGTCCCCCTTCTCTTTTTGGGTAACCTTCTTTAATTAGAAAGTTTCCTTCTTTGGAAGCTTTCAATTTCGAACCCTACTATTCTAGGAACCTAAGTCTTTTAGTATTCTTTTTAATACTAAAGTGTTATTTTTCTTCTTTCTCTTTGATGTAACTTCTTTAAAGTCTTTGAACTTCCCTTAAATTTCAAAAGGTTCCTTTAGGTTTTCTTAATTTCAATAAAGTCCTTTAACTTTCCAAATTTTACAAAATAGTCCTCAACTTTTGAAAAATTACAAAACAGTCCCTCAACTTTTGAAAAATTACAAAACAGTCCCTCAACTTTTGAAAAATTACAAAACAGTCCCTCAACTTTTGAAAAATTACAAAACAGTCCCTAAGAAACTTTGGACTTTTTAGTTTAGTCCCTTAGTTAACTGTTCAGTAAATAACTTAACTGGAAATCAGAATTTAATCCCTTCAGCTTTGTAAACCTTTCAGTTTGTTCCCTTTTCAGTTTAAAAACTAACTGTTCTTATACAAACTAACTAAAATTCTAACACCCAAGTGGAGACAACCCCAAATCCTCCTTAGATCCATTCGGCCGAAACCCCAGGTTGATTCCCAAAAATTATTTTGTTCCTCTTTTTATTTTTTAAACATTAAACATTCATTTAATTTATATATTCTTTAATCAAACACTTTTAATCATATTAATTGTGTTAGATTTAAATTCAAATCAAGATGAACTAGGGTTATGATTACTTCATTATAACCTTCAATACCCCATTATTCAAACCCTTAATTTATACATTAAACACTAAGATTAAACCATTAAAACTCTAAGAATGATTAAACCTAGAATTAAAATAGTTCTAAGATTTCAAAAATTCATATCTAATTCAATTTAATTCTAAATTGAATGAAATAAAAACTAGGGTTTAGGGTATCATCTTACCTTGATTTTGATGAAGAATTATTGGCCAAAGAAGACCAAAAACAGGCTGCCACTCCTCCTCCAAGAACCGGCCGCCGCCCCCTCCTCTCCTAGGGTTTTTAAAATTTTTCTTTTCTTTGATTAATGAATGATTATGGAAAAATTTAATTAGGAGATTTATTATATATAGCTAGGCTTTCACCTCCTTGGGCCCCTTTAACCTCCTAAGCCCACTACTTAGCCCACTTGATTTAAATCATTAATTTGGTACATTCAATTTAAATCTAAGTCCAAACTAAATAATGAGTATTATTTTATTTATTATTCTAATTAAAATAATACTAAAAAAATTTCAAAATTTTCTGGTCTTTACAGAACACCTCATACCACCAGACCTGTCAAGCAAATGAAAAGTTATATCAGCTACAGAGCAGATACATACGAGTACATAAAAGAGACAAGGAAGAGAAAAAGACGTGAACTTATATCCAAAGCAAACGAAAAACAGCTCAAGGAACTCTCCTCTCCCCGCGAGAATCTGTCCAAGGAGTGGTAGAGCTCGGCCAGTCCAGCCTCCCCCCATACATACCCCCTCACGGCATCCAAGTCTGTCAGTGACCCGAGCAGAGGGAAGTGACAGGACGTGTCCGAAGTCGGGAACAAAGTCACTGACAACGCGAACCAAATGAACCCTCGAGCCAGGCGCTACGTAGTCATCCTCAGAGACCCATCCAAATAATCAGCAATACCCGTCTGCAGATGCCTCTCCATCGGCCTGTACCGAATGCTTAAGCCCCTGGCATCGGTGATATCAAAAACCAGCAGCTCCGACAACTGGCCCGGGGTATAACCATCCACCCACACCAGCGCATTGCCGTAGGTCGGCAAACCAGTGATAGCAGCAAAATCAGTGGGAGTCACCATCGCCCCCCCATCTGAAATGAAAAGTGTGGGTCGTATCCCACCAGTACTCGCTCAGAGCTACGTACATGGACCTCGCCCTTTGCGTCGCGGCTATCGCAGCCACCGTACTGATGAATCCAGCCAATCCGGAGTCGACCACCAGCTGACGTGGACTCCTCTCTCCCTCTCGAGCCTCATCCGGAAGTACCTCCCACATCGCTCGCACTGCCTCAAAGGCTCCCCGACTCTTCTGGTTGTGAACATCAACCGTCCCATGCCCCTGCAGGTGAACAAAGCAATAATACGTTAAGCACAGAAGCGACATCAATAGAATGCACGAACGCATGTCAAAAGGATGCAATACAGATACGGTTCTCATTCATTTCCTAAAATATTTCCATCATTTCGAAAACTCTGTCGAATCCGGAATTTTCAAAGCATTTCGAAAACTCCGTCGAATCCGAAACTTTCAAAACCCTTCGAAAACTCTGTCGAATCCGGAATTTTCAAAGCATTTCGAAAACTCCGTCGAATCTGGAACTTTCAAAACCCTTCAAAAACTCCGTCGAATTCGGAACTTTCGAATCTTTTCGAACATTTCGAAAATTTACTCCGTCCCGAATTAAAGCTACTTTAATTTTGGAAAATGCATCTAGACATGGAATTTTGCAACCAAAATTTTTATGTCATCTACCCATAGTGTCAATTGAACTACATCCTTGTCAATTTCGACAAAGGTTCATAGTAAAGTCAAAAGCCCCAATTCGGGCACCAAAATCCCTAACTCATTCCTAGTCAAATTTTAAACATTTAAAGAATGTACATTCTTAAAATTAATGGAATTTGAGGGAAGTGTACCTGTCTCTCGATCCCTCCTTTGGAATTATGGTTCTCCCTAGCCGGGTAGAACTCCGTCGGATTCAATGGATGAATGTTGGTTCGAATGGTCAGAACCAACCGCGTTCTTTCGTCATCGGTCCTTCCATGACGAGCCATTGGTTCCCAATCACCTTTCATATCGATTTTCCTTCACAAATTCGAGCAAACCTCACAATTTGGGGTGAAAAATCTCTCCTCCTTTCTCTCTTCCTCGTCGGAAACAATGAAAGAAAATGGCCATTTCAGCTTCTGCCTCGGCGCTGATAAGGACCTGGTCAAATTCAGTCCAAGTCCGGCCGGACTCTTGCTGCACCAGAAAGATTCCTTGCCACTTTGGCCCCTCAGCTTTTCACAGTTTCAATTTTACCCCTTTTGGCCCCCCAAAAGTGTAAAATTTTCCCCCAGTTAGACATTTCTAACACCCCATCCCCCGAGGATAAATCCCCAGTTAGTTTTCACTAACGCTCGTCTCCAGATGTTAAATTCCCAGTTAGTTTTCACTAACGCTCGTCTCCAGACGTTAAATTCCCAGTTAGTTTTCACTAACGCTCGTCTCCAGACGTTAAGTTTCCAGTTAGTTTTCACTAACGCTCGTCTCCAGACGTTAAATTCCCAGTTAGTTTTCACTAACGCTCGTCTCCAGACGTTAAATTCCCAGTTAGTTTTCACTAACGCTCATCTCCAGATGTTAAATTCCCAGATAGTTTTCACTAACGCTCGTCTCCAGACATTAAATTCTCAATCCCCAGTTGACGTTTGACATTCAAATGCTCGATCATGTCTCCGGACATTCCAGTTACAATTCCGTCTCCCGACGTTAAAATTTCTATCGGTTTTCACTACCGTTCACTTCCCCGGCCGCCAGTCGTAAGCCCGATCGTCCCACTACAGCGGCCATCAAGGTAAGCCCGCGCAACAATCCCTCTTCGGCCACCAAGGTAAGCCCGAATGCTCATCCCCAGCAGGATTCTAAAAAAGAAACGTCAATCCTTCCGAGTTGTTAATAACACCAGTTTAACACAACCATTCCCATCATTTCCACCCTATCCCCAGCAGGATAAACCTGGCCGTCATCGTAAGCCCAGCACCCAAGGCACGAACGCCTTCGTCTCAGGATAAACGTATCCTCGCAACTCCGGTTTGAGGCGCCACACGCCCTCATACGATTCAGCAACTCCGGGTTGAGGCGCCGCACGCCCTCGTACGATTCAGAAACTCCGGTTTGAGGCGCCACACGCCCTCGTATGATTCAGCCACTCTGGTTTGAGGCGCCACACGCCCTCGAAGGTTTCAGAAATCCCAGGTTCAGACGCCTCACAATAGTCTCCATTCAGGTTCTGGTACCTCGCAATGGTCTCCTCTCAGGTTCAGACGCCTCACAATACTCTCCATTCAGGTTCCGATACCTCGCAATGGTCTCCTCTCAGGTTCAGATGCCTCCCAATAGTCTCGCTCAGGTCAAGGTCCCCACGTGCGACTCCTTGCACCTACGAACTACGATCGGCTTGATTCCCGCTCGGGATATGTAGGAATCCTTTCGCTAAGGGTCTAGCCAGCTGACCGCCCAGGTCTTTCAAAGTAAGGCATCCCGATTTGGATCCTTATCTTTTTTCAACGACCCCACTTCCTTCGGAAGAGACGTAGCTGAGGGGCTAACTGTAAGTACCCAAATCCGGATCGTCAAAATCCGTTAGAAAGTTAACCGAAATCCGTTAACTGGCCCGCTCCAGGTTAACCGGAACCCGTTAAGCTCCCCGTTGCCATGCCAACGAGACGTCCCGGGACTGCCCCGTGTATCCCGACGTCGAAAGGTACTTAACACATGACATCGCACGTGAAAGTACGGCTTTCCCTGAAAAATGCACTTTTCGGCACTTTTCGGGGGCGTTTCGGACATTTTCCGGACTGTTATTTAAAAAACGGACAAAATCGGGACCCGGGAACGAACTCCCACATGGCTGGTGACTCATGGGACACGTGGCTTGCATGCCACCTCCCTCTAGTCACCTTTCAATCAAAAATCATGGAGAAAAGACTTAAATACCCCTGGTATGCAGTCCAAGTTCGGCCGGACTCCTTTGCAGATTCTCAGAAATTGCCAGCAAGTCCCTCAAATTTCCAAAGTTTCACAAAACACCCTGGATTTCAGGCTAAGTCCAGCCGGACTCATGCTGAAATTTCACCAATAAATAGAAGGGCTGTCAAAGCCATTTATAACAACAAATTTACTCCCCAAAATCATCACAGCCACGGCCCAAACAAAATTCTCCCTCTCCCGAGCTCCCGTTTTGCCTCGATTTGCGTGAAAACTCCGCATTTCAACCAAACACGAACCAAAACACCTTGAAACACCATTCCAAACCACTTTCCGTATCCCGTATACACCCCCCGAGCCAAAGGAGTCGACCCTAGCCATAGGTATAACTCCCTCTCTCTAATCTCTCGTTCCGCCTCGGTTTACGCGCCAGTCGCTATAACCGTTTTGAAAGAACATCGTTGAAATGTAGATGCCTCCGTCTAACGGGGTCCGATACGTTTTAGCCCCTTGATCCTCTTCTCTTCCCGTAAGAGAAGTAATCACGGGTTAAAACGGCATTCCGACCCCATTCCGTTTAAATTTCTGTCATTTACAATTCCGGATCGATCGATCCGTTGAACGTTATTTAAATTCCTGTCATTTACCATTCCAGACCGTTTGATACGTCGAATGTCATTTACATTTCTTGCAACTTTACAATTTCGAGTCGTTTGGCTCGTTGATCGTCATTTACAATTCCGAGTCGTTTGGCTCGTCGATCGTCATTTATGATTCCGGATCGTTTGATTTCGTTGATACTGCAATTTAAATACTGTCATTTACAAAGTCCGACCCGTTTGGATCGTGATAGTATTTACCTTTCAAAGTCCGAGTCGCAACCCGATTCGTTGATTGCAAGTCATTTAATACGTTTTTTCCCGTAAAAATCGTTAACAATGTAATGCCCGGTTCAAAACCGAGTTCGACATTCGAACTCTCTTTCAAAATGCGCGAAATGACGTTTGGCATCCGAATGCTCATCTTCAAACTAAAAGCCGAATTTTGACAGTCAAATCATTTAATACGTTTTTTCCCGTAAAAATCGTTAACAATGACACGCCCGGTTCAAAACCGGAGTTCGACATTCGAACTCTCTTTCAAAATGCGCGAAATGACGTTTGGCATCCAAACGCTCATCTTCAAACTCAAAAATCTGACGTTTGACATTCAAACGCTCTTTTCTTAAAAGTCAACATTTGACACTTAAGATAAACAGTTAAAATCAGCTCTAGTGTCACTTTTTCCTAAAACTTCCAAAACCGACGTTTGTCATTCAAACGCTCGCCTTTTCAAACTGGACCATAATCAACGTTTGACATTCAAACCAAGATTAAGCTTGTCATTCAAGCCCCCATTTCAAAATGCAAACACACACACACACGCACACGTTTTCGAGAAAGGTAGAAAGACTCGTCATACGAGGCATTTCGGGTGATCTCGTAATACTCTTCCCGAAAAGTAATGTGACCTCCGAACCTAACAATCTCTGGTACTAAAAATCTTTTTACTCATTTTTGCTACCAATAAGAATGACTCCTCATTTTCAAAATAGCCTTTTCCTATGTTTTTGCTACCAATAAAAATGACACCTTTTTCACTATAGCCGTTTCTCAACGTTTGGACTCAAAATACAAAAACAGCGTGGCGACTCCTCTTCCTTCCTGAAAAGTGACGTCTCAGACACCAACCCTCCGCGAAAGACAACCTCCTTTCCGCGTTTCGCGCAAAAATTTGGGTAATTTCAGTGACAATAACTATGCTGTGTATAGTACCTAACTACCTAATGTATAGAAATGCACTTGTATACACTAGCTAAAAATAGCGACTGTAAACAAGTTGATTGTTGAACAAAGCACTTGTATACAGTAGCTGTTTAGCCACTGTAAACAAGTTGATTGTTGAACAAAGCACTTGTATACAGTAGCTATTTAGCCACTGTAAACAAGTTAATTGTTGAACAAAGCACTTGTATACAATAGCTATTTAGCCACTGTATACAAGTTTAAGATTCAAAAATCACTTCTTTACATTAACTAAGTAACTACTGTATACAACTCCAAGGCCAAGGCCGATGGCCTTGGCGTAGCCAAGGCCATGACTTTGCCCAATGACAACACCTTGGCTATGCCAAGGCAAATGCTATTGTATAGGAGTCCTTCCAGTACTAGCAATGCACTTGTTTACAGTAGCTATTTTCGCCACTGTATACATGTGCATTATCTAACAAAACACAATTTTGTACAACACATGGTTGCTAACAAAATAAGTATGCGTAAATACTTAACAAAAAAATATATACCTTTGTGGACAGTTTATTCATAATATGCCACATACACCACCGATGCCTTGTTGAAGAAAAAACAACAGGAATTGCCTGCTTCATAGCAGGACATTGATCTGTAATTAAGCACAGTGGTTCTAGACCCATTGCATTTAAAAATTCTTGAAATACCCAGGTATAGTGAGGAATATCTTCTTTTGAAAGTAACCCCGCTACAAATGTAACACATTTTCGATGATTATCAACACCACAAAAGGGGACAAAAACCATATTGTACCTGATATTAAAAATCACAAAGAAAATGTGTCAGAAATTAACAAATATAAAAACTTAGTTCACAAATATAAACATATGTCTACTGTATATAAGTGCATTTTTGAACAATAAACTTGTGTACACTAGATACGTAGCAACTGTATACTTGTACACAATAGCTACTTCCCTACTGTAAATAAAGGTTTGTAGTGAGTAAATAACACAATACACTTGTATACGATAGCTACTTAGCTACTGTAAACAAGTGTGTACAGTAAATAAATAACACAATACACTTGAAAAACACTTTCTTATTTGTCCTGAAAGTAGCATCAAATGATATATTTTCACCAAATACATCATAATTTCTACGTCCAATTGGATCGGCCCAAAATAGCTTTGTCAAGTGACCTAATTCATCAGTCCCATATTCGTAATAAAAAGAACAAACTAGTTCCTTTTTCAACTTAAACTTGTCCAATATAATCTGAGCATCCTTCCCTCCAATACCTTGCTTCAAATCCCTACTAAAATTTCTAAAATCTCTTATAGTAGCTCCAACATTTGAATAAACACCACTCATCTCTTTCATCAAACCATGAGCTTTAGATGCACCTATTTTCACCTTTGACGCATCAAACATAAACGTCTTATGTGTCACTGAAATTTCTCTATTCTTACTCAAAAAAATTAAATCCAATCCTAGCTTTACACCCACATCTAGAAAACATCACCCTCCTATTCTTTGAACTACCTTGACCTTCAACATAAGCACTTACTTCAGTTTTTGTATCGTTCTTACCTTCTCTATGACATAAAGAGTAACTCAATCTAACTACTCCAATACTTGATTTCTTTGAAGTCCCACGTCGAACATCAAACCCACACATTCGACCATAGGTTTCATAGAAATTAAAACCATCCTCAAAATTCGCAAACTGTTGCCCAATATATGGCTTGTAAATATCTTCACAAGAAGGAAGCAACTTCTGACTTAATTTTGGTGTAATGATCAATTTAGAACAAGCATTATCATCACTATCAGATGAATAAGATCGCACATCATTAACACTTTGTAAGTACTCCAATCTGGATCGCTCTCCATCCAAGCATACGACAAAACCAAGGGCAAACTTTCGGTCATAACTCCTTCATACGAACTCCGATTGAGACGTGCCATATATGATTGGAAAGCTCTAGACGAGAGCTAGCTTGCCATCATAATTACAAAAGCATGGAAGGTCCGTACGGACCTCTTTGCATGCTAAAAGGTCAGTACGGACCTCTTTGTACCCAGACATAATTATTACAAAATCCTCTTAAAGTCCACATTATTCCCTCAAATCTGGGAAAACCAAAATTTTAGGTTTCATGGAAGGTCCGTACGGACCTTCTTGCACATTTTCAAAAACTATAAATAGAGGGCTCCCCCTCCCACATTTTTCACACCTCCCTCTTCTCCTCTCTCCCTAAGCCTTCTGGCTGCCCTTCTAAGACCCCTCGAGGCACTCCCGGTCCCTTTCAGTTCCTTCCAGGGCCTTCCGAGCTCCCTTGTGGTGCTCCGAAGCCCTTCCGACCGCTCCCGAGATGCTCCCACGCTGCCCCGAGGCACTCTCGAGGTATTTTGAGGCCCCACATGGTACTCCGAAGCCTTGCCTGGTCTTTCTCGAGGCGTCCCGGCCCTTTCCGAGCCAAACCGGCAATTCGGACGCACGCCGAAACTCTGCCCGAACGCAACCGACGATCCCGACGCACGCCGAACCTCTGCTCGAATCCAATTAAAAATCCCTGCGATCCCAACGCACGCCGAAACTCTGCCCGAGTGCACACTTGACAATTCCGAGGCACACCGAAGCTCTGTCCGCAGACAACCGGCACATCCCGAAGCAATCCCGGTCCGTCCCGGAACACTATTCCATCCTCAAACACAATTCCCCAGCGGAAGCCAGACACGAAACAACATTGGTAAGGCTTCCTTCCATTACTATTTCAATACATTTCAATACGTAGTGTACAATGTAGACATCCGATACTGCATGCATTTTTAAAAGCACATACACACACACAACATATAAAGAAAGAAGGGGTACCGAAAGAATCATTTTTTAACGAGGTGACTCGGGTGAGCTCTAATATTCTAATATTCTCTTCCCGAGGAGTAACCTGACTTCCGAACTCAAAAATCTCATCACACAAAAATAGTTTATTCTTTTTTAAACTGATGCCTTTTCTCAATGTTTTGGGCTTAATCAAAACGGCGTGGCGACTCTACAAGCAAAAACACAGTGAGACACCTCCACTCGACCAACGCGCAAAAGAATGCAAGCGAAATGCCAGATGCTGGGGCGCGATTGCGCTGTCTCTCGGATCCGGGCAATTTCACACTTGAGCGAGTTCTGTCTCCCTCATTCCGAGATCAGGAGTCCTCCTAGTCTTGTCAAACGAACCAGTCGCTCTCAGAGCATCGTTCACCCGTGCCTCGGCTCGGATCTCCTCCCTACGAGTCTGCAAAAGGGGACCTCTCCCCGCCAGTCTGTCAACTCGAGTCCCGTAGTCAAACAAAGCGTCTCTCATGACATCCTGAGGGTTTGACCAGGCTTCGGCACTCCTAAGGCTATAGCTGAGACGACAATCTTTCCCCAGAATTGCTTCACGCCTGCTCCCCAAAACCACTTGGGTCTGCCCGATATGCTACTCATACCAATCTAGGTACTCGGTGGTCAAGACAACACTCTCCCGGCATCTAAGGAGCACCACAGGAGGGAAAGCGGAATACTTCCATACCCTTAGAAAATACAGAAAGGCATCTGGATCTGTAATGCAGAAAGAAGCTACCTCCACATTAGCAATGTCATCCCAGCCCAGCAAAGGCTCCTGCCTCATCCCAAACTGCCGGGAAACAAGCAACAGAACATAGAAAGAGGACCAAGGAAAACACGGAACTCTGACAACATAGGAATCTTCCTGATAGGCCCTCCTAGTCTCAATTCCCCAATGAGGAACCCACCAATGGAAGGGATGCGTGCCAAGTCAAACCATCCACCTTTCCCAAGCAGACTGATCCGTCTCCACGACAAGAGGTCGCCGAGCAAACATCCACGGACTAAGAGACGTCAGAGACTCAAGCATGGATTGAAGCCCCTCTCGCAACCATAATGCAAGCAAAGCAGGGGCTTCCCCCGCATGAATCAGTCCCTCATCACCAGATGATCTACACCGTGGAAGGTTTCCCCCGGAACCAAAGGAACGATATCTTCGCCCGCCCATGGTCTGCCACATCCAACATAGCACTGTCACATATCCTGAGGTAGCTAACCCTGAAAAGAGTGGCTATCAAGCACAAAGCGAATGCGTCCCAGGAGACATCACTCCTGCCACCGCTCATGAAACTGTCAAAGTTGCTTCAGCCCCCAACAGCTCAAAAGCCTAACCAAAGCCATTTTCGGCCACCATACACTACCCACAAATATTTCAAGCTCGTGCGACATGCACAAAACATAAAAAAAAAGAGGGGAGTAGAAACAACCCCTAAAGCAAAAAATAAAAGAGTTCATTACATGTGAATACATTGTGCATATAAATACAAATATTTTATTGCTCTCCTCACTAACATGAACAGAAAAGAAAAAAAGAGTCCTACTCTGAGTCATCGGCACTACCGCCTGGGCTCCCATATCTCGGCGCCTCAGCCAGCCACCTTATCATCCTCGGTGAACTCAGCACCTTCCTCGACCGGATACTCCAAGACGTCCGCAGAAGTCAGAACGAAGAAGGAAAAAGAAGATGAGCCATCCCTCCTCTCCTTGTCCAGCACCTGAGGCGTCCCACGTCCTCATCATCTCAGACAGAGGCGCTACCTCGCCCACACCACAAGTTCAGACAGAGGTGCCACCTCGCCCTGTTCGCAAGTTAAGAAAGAGGCGCCTGTAAGTACGCCAATCCAAATTCGCAATCCCTTTTTAGGTGCATTTTAAATGATAAAATCGCACTAAGGGGCGTTTTGGTAAATTCCCGGTCCGTTCCGAGACTTCCGAAAACATTTTATATGTTTCTCGCGAAGAAAGTGTATTTTAACATTTTTTTCGGACAAATGGACCTAAAAGGAATTAATCAGTTTGGACCTCTTGGGAATTAGACCGGAATGTTCCAGAATCTGGTTTTGGCGCCAGAATCGGTTATTGGCGTTCCCAGTCGTGCGACAGCTTGAGGCATGGAAATTGGTTTCGTGAGGTCGTGCGACCAAATTAATCCAATTTCCATTATACCTATAAATGCCAATTTGCCTTCATTTTGTAAAGGAGCTCAGACATTTCACACACAACACACACACTCAGATTTACTTTCTCTCTCTTCTCTCTCTCTCTATCCGCATTTGGGAAGCTCTCCCTGCGTCTTCTTCAACCACAACCTCAACCAAGCTCTCCCCCAGTCTCCTTCTCCTGCCAAACCTAAAACCACAACCAATCTCCTTCACCTTTCCCGGCGACCTCTCCCTCTCCGCAATCCAACCGGCGACCTTCCTCTCCCTCATAAATCCAAACCCGTCGATCTTCACCTAGCTCCGGCCAAACCTCCACCGAATTCCTCTCTCTAAAATCAACAACAACCAACCTTCCCTCCTTCAATCCCTGTGCCAATCCACCATTAATCAACGCCCAAACCCAATCTCCATCACCGCTCTATCCATCTCCATCCAAACAGCCAATAAACAGAATCGCCCACAACCACCACATCGCCGTTCTCTCCCTCTCAACCGTAAACCAACAACAGCGCGCCCTGCGACCTCCTGTCCCGAACACAACCGAGCTCTCCCTCTCTCCAATTCCAATCGCCAACTCTGCTTCCCCTGTCCAAGTCATTTCCGATCCAACACTCACGTACGTACTGGGAATTGCGGAGTAACTCAACCTGGAATCTGAACTTGTCCCGTGAAGCTGATTGAAGAATTCGATACCTAACTTGGTATCGAATTTGTGGACTACGAGGGTAACGAATTTCTTCCCTCACCTCTATCTCGCATTTTACTACTATTTGTCTCGTTGCAATTTATTCCCCGGACTTGATAATTACTCTATACGTCCCCAATTATCAAGTCCCAACTGCCGATCTCTCTGTTTAATTGCTTTGCTTGGTATTGTTGATATTCATAAATGTGATTGTGTGGGATTTGTTGTTTATTGGCCAAGGGAGTGTGGATCTCCCTATATCCACGTCCCCTTGGTCAGTCCATTGCATATTCGTTGGCTTCTGAGTTGTATCGTTATTGTGTTGGGATTTGATTTACTTTCTGTTGGTTCTGTACTTCAAAGTGTAAGGTCCCTGCAAACGGTAGACATGTGTCACGCGACACATCGTGCCTAGCATGTCCTGTGTCACGCGACACATGGTGACCATCTGCAGAGGATCATCCTTTCAGTTGTAAATCCTGTTCTGTTTTGTCCTCGATGTAAAGTGGGATGTGGCCTCCCAGAGTCAATGGTCTACAAAGTTGTATTCCCCTTTGTTGAGTAATAAAACAAAGCACTATTATGCATTTTATACATATATTGTCATGCACACTTTGCACACACATTTGAATGAATGGAATGTTGAACATTGAAAGACTCGTCTACAGACGAGGCGTGTTGGGTGAACTCTCGGTTCTTCCCAACACGTAACTTGACCCCCGAACCCATTTTCTCTAAACAAAAGGTTTTCAATGTTTCCTCTTAAAATGGCGTGGCAACTCCTTTATTTTTATTAATTTCGGCAAGCGCGCATTCAGTGGAGACTCCGCTGGGGACAACTTGAAACTTGTTTTTCAAAAGTGGGTCAGACTTTCGTTCTTGTTCAACATTCACTTCATTCACTTGTGTGTGCTTTGTGTGTGACATTATATGTGTTGATTGCATCTTATATGCTTTGTTTTATTCCGTTCCCTTCTTGTATCCCATCTTTGATTGATTGTGTTGCTGTTGCTGGGGCTTGTTGATATTGCTTGCGCTTGGAGGCTGGGGCTGATTTGGTTCTTGTTCAGAATTCTAAAAGGGGATCCTTCTGTCACGCGACAAATCGTACCTTTGATGTCCTGTGTAGCGCGACAGAAGGTGCCACTCAGCAGGATTATATTTCTTTGATGCAGATTGTGATTGTGGGGCAATCCCCCATGATCGATTATTGATCATCTGATTATTGTGTCTCTGTGGGAGTGTGTGTGGTGTTGTTTTTCTTTATCACCCTCTTTTCAAATAAAAATAAAAAAAAATCATTTTCATAAATAAAGGAACATAGCCATCCCGCACACTACACCACGTAGATCTAGAACCCTCGGGTGCGATTGACGGCATCGCGGACGGCCATAAAATTCGCCTACGCTTGAGCGCCTAATGTCAAACCCATACCCCTAGTGCATTATAGGTGGCGCCACACTTTTAAACTTCACCCAAAACGGTTGGTTTTTGACACGACATTTTTCAAATACACTAAAATGAATTTTTTCAAAATTTCTAATGGACTTTCATACCTTCCCCAAACCCTAGCACGTGTGGGCATGTTGTCAATGCAACATGGTTTCACGAAAGGACATGTCGTTCCCACGGCATGTTCTAACGAGAGATCATGTCGCTTTGTCAACGTGCATCGACGAGAGGTCATGCCGGATTTTTCCTTGAAATTCTTCAGGAATACCCGTTATGCTGCCCAAATTTTTCCAGAAATTGGGGCTACTCGTCCGTCCCATAAATGCTTCGGTTTTGTTTAGGTACTGTCGCCTATTACTAATTTTGAAACAATACATTTGGTGTATTTTTGGATGATGTGTCCTAGGGTTCCCCCGAGATCTAGATTGCGTGAAATAAAGGGTTAGCCTTTCCCAACCGTTCATAGGACTTAAAAGACACCGATTTCTACTTGAAGATTAATAAAGTGTTGCACGAGTCCGTCTCCTTTCCCGTTCTTCCCTCTCCCGTATCATCTCAAGATTCTATATCCTCCGCCTTATACACGCTCTCACCTCTTTACCTTTGCAAAGGCTACGGCAAGTTGGGTGTATGCTCTCGTTCCCGGCGCTCATTGGTCCATATTCCTGAGGCGGAAGCAGCTCAAGTGCCCGAGTGATCGTCCATCTGATGCGGAATCCAAAATGCTCGTTGCAGAGAAGACTATGGCCCACGAATCTAAAAGTTCATATCCCATGGGTCAGCAGCAGAGTGTAAAAGGTGTGTCCATCAAAGAGTTGCGAGCTACACTTGAAGATATTTTTCCTCGCAAGCGGGAGGCCCGGTGGTTTGCTCAGTTTGCAAAAGATAAGGAGGACGACCTATAAATGACAAAGAGATCGAGAAGGGTCCTCACCGCACCGATGGCAACGATGCTCAATGTTGAAGAAGTCAATCAGTCCTCGTAGGGTCTAGAATGTCCACTGTCGGACATGAGTCTGTCGAGTCCAAGTTGGACCAATTTTGCTTTGCAGTGATAAAAATCTTTGTTTCTATTCTTGCTAGACTCGAGACATCACTAGTATACCTACGTTACACTCAATTGAAATGGTCTTATTCCAAATGATCACTTGTGCTGCTCACCGACTAATGCTTTGAAATGGCTAATGTTTAAATTGATCGGAGCGAGAAAATCGACTGATATCCTTCCCAAAGTGGGGCTTACCAATTTCCCACCTCGATTCCCATATGCTCGCATACTTTCCGTCATCCTCGCAATCTCGTTGCTCGATGGATTTGCACGGATCTTTCGCGAAGTTAACTTAAGAGAGCAAATGAAGACTGGATCTCGTTCGGATCATCCGGTAGGGACTGCGGTTGAAACCTTTTACCCTTAGGAAAACCATCACCTCACCCTCACTAAACAATACCCCTTCGGTTCAAGATCGGCACGTTTTGAAACCCGTTTAACCATTTCAAGAAGAAGAGGGACTATCCTTGAGGCTCCCGTGATGCAAAAGAAGATCGACCGTCTCCAAGCTCAAGAACTACGAAAGGCAATGATCCATCCTGGGGACTAGCCGAAATCCTCCTCTCAACAAAAAAAAACAAAAAAAAAAGAGAGAGGCAAAAATACAAAAAAAAATAAATACAAAAAAAAAGAAGACAAGAAAGAGAGCCTAGTCCCCAGTGATCCTCTCAGAAGCGAAAGTCAGAAGATTCGGTTGTTACTCAAAGGGAGTCTCAGAATGAATTAATAGACATCATGGATGTCCCCTCACCACTACCTCAACCAATTCCGGCCGTCCTCTCGATTTTAGAGGACATTCCCATCCCATTACCCTTACCTTTGCCTTGACCAAAGCCAAGATTGACCTCTCATCCTTAGAGGCAGCGAAAATGCAATCATGGATTCCCTCACCGTAGAAATCCCAAACACCTACCCAAAAGCCAAACCTCTCATCTTTAGAGGTTCAGCCAGCAAAAAGCCTAGCCGACCTCTCATCTTAAGAGGTCATGATATCCCAAATCACCCGAAGACCGATCGAAATCCCGAAACCCAGCCGCAGTTACTACCGGATAGCAGTTTCATTCCAATACCGTCGAGATATAAAAAAGATTATTGCTTGAAGTAGAGCCAAGTTCATACCGGCTCAAAGGACCATCAATTGAAGATTGTGCAAATTTCGTCCGTTCATTTGAAGTTGCATGTGAGCATACTTCATTTCTCCTCCGCAAACACCTGTCGTGAATGTCTCACTGGGGCTTCGCATCTGTGTCTCCCATCGACACTCTAAGAGGACACGCTTTTTCAATTCTCAAAAATTCTCGAAGGTCCTCACATCCCCGAACTTCACCGTTCATTCTTTTCATTCGGGATAAGCCCGAACTACGGCGACCTGAGCTCCTCCCAAGGAGGGGAACGTAGGCAACCTTAATTGGTCCGGTCGAAATCACAAACAAATCTCAGAAAATCTGGTCTCCTCAAGGACCATGCCCATACACCTTCCATCCTTCCGAATTTGATCTCGATATCAGTGGGCTTTCTCCTCAGGATTGATATAAAATATTTGCTCATATCAGCTTTGGCGGTTGACTAACCCGAACATCAATAAAGGATTTTAAGCAGCTTTGTGATCATCACGAATAAGACAGGTTTTCAAGTGTCTCGAAAAGTCTTCTATTTCTACATCATAGGAAGATAGAGCTAAACACCGTTTCGGTCAGCAGGGGCTTCCATACACTTTCCACACCTTGTGATGCTTATACTCTCTCAAAAGAGTCAAACCCAAAGCGAGAGTGTCATACACAGAACTCGGGATTCATTTCCCACCTTCGAAGGATGTGCCCCTGCACGTAAACACTTCCGAGTCTTGTCCAGCAACTGATTGACTACGATTTGAAATGATGAATTGCCTCTGTGGCCACAAGATGACTCTGCATACGATGAAGCTGCATGGAATATCCTCAAGCTGGGGCTTTGGTTAAGGTATCCCTCCGGCTCTCCTTATCAATTCCCTCCAAGATTGCTTTGCACTGTCAACTGGGGCTTCGCCAAACCAGGATTGCTCTTTGCCCCTCTCGCCGCTTCTTTGCCTCAGATGCGCGATACACTCTGTCCTCACTAGCAAAGGACCTGCTGCAATCTATACTCTCGGGAGCGTCCCCGACATGCCTAGCCGCACCATATCATTTTTCCACCTCGCGGGAGAGGGTCCACCTCATTGTAAACACCTTTCGTTCCATACACAATCCCTCACATCATAATGGCTACCTACTTATCTGCTCATCAAGCCGTGCAAAACCCTCACTTCCCTATTCTCCCCAGCTGAGATGGACTTGTGCAACAAAAAGATTAATAATGCATAAGCAAAAAGTCGAATAAAATGCAAAGTGCCTAGTAGTGTTGTGTTTTTCCCCCTGCAGGGTACAATAATCAGGTGATCATATTTTGATTGTGAGGATTGCCCCTCAGATCGCAATTTTGGACAGGAAATCCAAACCCCGCAGGTGGCAGACCCTGCCTCTATTATCTTCAGAAGGCCCAGAACTACGACCGGCTTGATTCCCTTTTTTAAGGGATACGTAGGAAACCTTTCTCCAAAGGTCCATCCATCTGATCTCACCAGCATCATATAAGAAGAGCCCCAGCTGCCCCAGAATTTAAGCAACAAGGCTCACCAGTCCCGACGACTCCAAAGCCTATTTTGCATGGTAAACTGAGACAAAGAGTCCGCATCTGTCAATCTCCCTAGCAAGCATCAACAAGTGGTATTCTCAGCCCCCAAACAAATGTATGTCAAAGAAAAGAGCCCCAGCTGCCACAGAACCAAAGAAATAATGCTCACCAGTCCCGACGACTTCGAAGCCTGTATTGCAAAGACCGTCCTGCGAATGGCCACCCAGCAAGCATCGACAAGTGACAGAGGCCACAACCTATACCGCAGCAGAACCAATGGTAGCATGAGACCTTAGACAGTTACCTACCAACAAGAAGTTACGGCCTAAAACCCTCGCAGGTACAATAATCAATTGAGTCCCAAAGACTGGCTCTCCGACCAAACTAGAGAAGAAAGAAAAAAAGCAAAAAGGCATGTGTATCCGTGACAGCCCCCAAGAAGAGCTCAACAATACCAATGTACCCAATCTCAAGAAAAGAAGCCAATTCCCGCAGAGCAGAATCCCGACTTGACAAACAAATGCCCAGAGACCGGTAGCCTCGAGGCACTTGAAAGAAGCAAAGTCCCCAGCTTCCCAAGCAAAACCTGTGACACAAAAGAAAAGACGAACAATCGGCAAGGACGGTCCCAAGAACAAGACCGACAAAAGAACAACAAAGAGCGGGAAAGCGTAGCGTGAATCCCTCGACGGCCTATCTCCCAACAAAGAACGGTAGTCTAAGACTCTCCGACGGCTACGGTGAGCACAACACAAAGTTGAGATTCCTTCAAATGATCTCGTTTAGGTCAAGAGACCTTCAAATAATCATTTCAGGTTGAGTGGTATGAGTCCCTTTGGCATCCACGAAGAACAAAATGGAAGTAGCGTGAGTCCCCTGGCAGCTACATTTATCGAAAAAGCGTGCGTAAGTAGTGTGAGTCCCTTTGGCAACTACTCCCGCACCGACATAGTGGTATGAGTCCCTTTGGCATCCACAAAACAGAAGGAAAGCGGAGATAGCGTGAGTCCCCCGGCAGCCTATACTTATCGAATGTATGAAAGCAGAGATAGCATGAGTCCCCTGACAGCTATACTTATCAATGACACAAGCAGAACAGAAAAGCGGAGATAGCATGAGTCCCCTGGCAGCTATACTTATCAACGACAGAGAACAGAACAGAAGGAGTAGCGTGAGACCCCCGGCAGCTACGTTTATCCCCAACAGAACAGAAAAGAGATAGCGTGAGACCCCCGGCAGCTATGCTCATCCCCAGCAAAGAAGAAGAGAAGTGGTATGAGACCCTCCGGCATCCACGAAGAGGAGCAGCAGTAGTATGAGACCCTCCGGCAACTACCCTGCAAAAGAGAAGTGGTATGAGACCCTCCGGCATCCACGAAGAGAAGCAGCAGTAGTGTGAGACCCTCCGGCAACTACCCTGCAAAAGAGAGAAGTGGTATGAGACCCTCCGGCATCCACAAAAGAGAAGCAGCAATAGTGTGAGACCCTCCGGCAACTATCCTGCATAAGAGAAGTGGTATGAGACCCCTGGCATCCACAAAAAAAGACCTGTTGCAGCATGAGACCCTCCGGCAGCTACAACTCGTCAACAAAGCGATAGCGTGAGACCCCCCGGCAGCTACTCGCAAAAGTACCAGTTGCAGCATGAGACCCTCCGGCAGCTACAACCTGGTGAGAAAGAAAGCAACTATCCAACCGCAGTAATATCGACCCCGCAGGAAACCACAGGTAAGCACAGCAAAGGTATGAAGATACGTCTCTACTCCTTTCCTTGCTTATGAATTTAATTTTGGTATTTCCGAACTACGATTTGGCTTGATTCCCTTGTTCAAGGGATACGTAGGAATCCTTTCTCAGAAAGGTCCAGCCATAATTTCCCCCTTCTCACCCTTCTAGCCCGTTACCTTATCCCTTGATGCTCATTGGGATTGGGTCTTATTTTATCGACAACCCCACTTTTTCCAAAAGTGACGTTGCCGAGGGGCTCTGTAAGTACGCCAATCCAAATTCGCAATCCTTTTTTAGGTGCATTTTAAATGATAAAATAGCACTAAGGGGCGTTTTGGTAAATTCCCGGTCCGTTCCGAGACTTCCGAAGACATTTTATATGTTTCTCGCGAAGAAAGTGTATTTTAGCATTTTTTCCGAACAAAAGGACCTAAAAGGAATTAATCAGTTTGGACCTCTTGGGAATTAGACCGGAATGTTCCAGAATCTGGTTTTGGCACCAGAATCGGTTATTGGCGTTCCCAGACGTGCGACAGTTTGAGGCATGGAAATTGGTTTCGTGAGGTCGTGCGACCAAATTAATCCAATTTCCATTATACCTATAAATGCCAATTTGCCTTCATTTTGTAAAGGAGCTCACACATTTCACAGACAACACACACACTAAGATTTACTTTCTCTCTCTTCTCTCTCTCTCTATCTGCATTTGGGAAGCTCTCCTTGCGTCTTCTTCAACAACAACCTCAACCAAGCTCTCCCCCAGTCTCCTTCTCCGGCCAAACCTAAAACCACAACCAATCTCCTTCACCTTGCCCGGCGACCTCTCCCTCTCCACAATCCAACCGGCGACCTTCCTCTCCCTCACAAATCCAAACCCGTCGATCTTCACCTAGCTCCGGCCAAACCTCCATCGAATTCCTCTCTCTAAAATCAACAACAACCAACCTTCCCTCCTTCAATCCCTGTGCCAATCCACCATTAATCAACGCCCAAACCCAATCTCCATCACCACTCTATCCATCTCCATCCAAGCAGCCAATAAACCGAATCGCCCACAACCACCACATCGCCGTTCTCTCCCTCTCAACCGTAAACCAACAACAACCGCGCCCCTGCGACCTCCCCTGTCCAGAACACAACCGAGCTCTCCCTCTCTCCAATTCCAATCGCCAACTCTGCTTCCCCTGTCCAAGTCATTTCCGATCCAACACTCACGTACGTACTGGGAATTGCGGAGTAACTCAACCTGGAATCTGAACTTGTCCCGTGAAGCTGATTGAAGAATTCGATACCTAACTTGGTATCGAATTTGTGGACTACGAGGGTAACGAATTTCTTCCCTCACCTCTATCTCGCATTTTACTACTATTTGTCTCGTTGCAATTTATTCCCCGGACTTGATAATTACTCTATACGTCCCCAATTATCAAGTCCCAACTGCCGATCTCTCTGTTTAATTGCTTTGCTTGGTATTGTTGATATTCATAAATGTGATTGTGTGGGATTTGTTGTTTATTGGCCAAGGGAGTGTGGATCTCCCTATATCCACGTCCCCTTGGTCAGTCCATTGCATATTCGTTGGCTTCTGAGTTGTATCGTTATTGTGTTGGGATTTGATTTACTTTCTGTTGGTTCTGTACTTCAAAGTGTAAGGTCCCTGCAAACGGTAGACATGTGTCACGCGACACATCGTGCCTAGCATGTCCTGTGTCACGCGACACATGGTGACCATCTGCAGAGGATCATCCTTTCAGTTGTAAATCCTGTTCTGTTTTGTGCTCGATGTAAAGTGGGATGTGGCCTCCCAGAGTCAATGGTCTACAAAGTTGTATTCCCCTTTGTTGAGTAATAAAACAAAGCACTATTATGCATTTTATACATATATTGTCATGCACACTTTGCACACACATTTGAATGAATGGAATGTTGAACATTGAAAGACTCGTCTACGGACGAGGCGTGTTGGGTGAACTCTCGGTTCTTCCCAACACGTAACTTGACCCCCGAACCCATTTTCTCTAAACAAAAGGTTTTCAATGTTTCCTCTTAAAACGGCGTGGCGACTCCTTTATTTTTATTAATTTCGGCGAGCGCGCATTCAGCGCCACCTCGCCCTCACCACAAGTTCAGACAGAGGCGCCACCTCGCCCTCACCAAGTTCAGACAGAGGCGCCACCTCGCCCTCACTGCAAGTTCAGACAGAGGCGCTACCTCACCCTCACCAAGTTCAGATAGAGGCGCTACCTCGCCCTCACCAAGTTCAGACAGAGGCGCCACCTCGCCCTCACCGCAAGTTCAGACAGAGGCGCTACCTCGCCCTCACCGCAAGTTCAGACAGAGGCGCTACCTCGCCCTCACCAAGTTCAGACAGAGGCGCTACCTCGCCCTCACCGCAAGTTCAGACAGAGGCGCCACCTCGCCCTCATCGCAATTTCAGACAGAGGCACTACCTCGCCCTCACCAAGTTCACACAGAGGTGCCATCTCGTCCTCACCACAAGTTCAGACAGAGGCACCACCTCGCCCTCACCGCAAGTTCAGACAGAGGTGCCATCTCGCCCTCATCGCAAGTTCAGACAGAGGCGCCACCTTGCCCTCACCGCAAGTTCAGACAGAGGCGCCACCTCGCCCTCACCGCAAGTTCGGACAAATGCGCCATCGCGTCCTCATCATTTCAGCGACTTCGGTAAAAAAATGCCAGCGCGTCCTCAACATTTCAGTAACTTCGGTCAGAGGCGCCACACGTCCTCAACATTTCAACAACTCGATTAGAGGCGCCCCATGCCCTCAAATACTTCAGCAATTCAGCCAGAGATACCACCATGTCCTCTTCATCTCGGTCAGAGGCACTCCATGTCCTCAACAATTCAACTTCCTCCTCATAAAGGTGCCTCCTCCTACAGGTAAACACAGCAAAGGTATGTCAATAAACTTCAAATGCAAGACATAGCTGTAATAAATGCTACATAAAAGGAGAATCCCAGCACGGCATGATGCCTTTCCAAAAATTCCCACAAACAAAGTTCCATACAGGATCCACAAAATGCACCATCAAACTCAACTTAGGTCCAGACGCCTTAGAATAGTCTCCCTTAGGATCATACTCCTGAACTAAGTCTCCCTTAGGTCCAGACGCCTTAGAATAGTCTCAACTTAGGGTCATACTCCTGAACTAAGTCTCCCTTAGGTCCAGATGCCTTAGAATAGTCTCAACTTAGGTCATACTCCTGAACTAGGTCCCAACTTAGGTCATACTTCTGAACTAGGTCCCAACTTAGGGTCATACTCCTGAACTAGGTCCCAACTTATGTCATACTCCTGAACTAGGTCCCAATTTAGGTTCATACTCCTGAAATTAAACCCCAACTTAGGTCATACTCCTGAACTAGGTCCCAACTAAGGGTCATACTTCTGAACTAGGTCACAACTTAGGTTCATACTCCCGAACTAAGCCTCAACTTAGGTATAGACACCTTCAGACAATCTCACTCAGGACATCACCACGTCCACTCCACACAAACATCAACTTAGGACATCACCATGTCCACTCATCACAAACCTCACTACTTCAAAACAGGACACCGACACGTCCACACACTCACACGAACTACGATTGGCTTGATTCCCACTCAGGGATACATAGGAATCCTATCAAAGGGTCCAGTCGTCCGACCAACCTGGTCACCTTCTCTCTCAGCACGTGATCCAGATCTAGACCCTTATCTTATCGACGACCCCACTTCTTTCATAAGTGGCGTCGCCGAGAGGCTTCTGTAAGTAATCCAATCTGGATCGCTCTCCATCCAAGCATACGACAAAACCAAGGGCAAACTTCCGGAGGTCATAACTCCTTCATACGAACTCCGATTGAGACGTGCCATATATGGTTGGAAAGCTCTCGACGAGAACTAGCTTGCCATCACAATTACAAAAGCATGGAAGGTCCGTACGGACCTCTTTGCATGCTAAAAGGTCCGTACGGACCTCTTTGTACCCAGACATAATTATTACAAAATCCTCTTAAAGTCCACATTATTCCCTCAAATCCGGAAAAACCAAAATTTTAGGTTTCATGGAAGGTCCGTACGGACCTTCTTGCACATTTTCAAAAACTATAAATAGAGGGCTCCCCCTCCCTCATTTTTCACACCTCCCTCTTCTCCTCTCTCCCTAAGCCTTCTGGCTGCCCTTCTAAGACCCCTCTAGACACTCCCGGTCCCTTTCGGTTCCTTCCAGGGCCTTCCGAGCTCCCTTGTGGTGCTCCGAAGCCCTTCCGAGCGCTCCCGAGACGCTCTCGCGCTGCCCTGAGGAACTCTCGAGGTATTCTGAGGTCCCTCGTGGTACTCCGAAGCCTTGCCTGGTCTTTCTCGAGGCATCCCGGCCCTTTCCGAGCCAAACCGGCAATTCGGACGCACGCCGGAACTCTGTCCGAACGCAACCGACGATCCCGACGCACGCCGAACCTCTGCTCGAATCCAACCAACAATCCTTGCGATCCCAACGCAGGCCGAAACTCTGCCCGAGTGCAAACTTGACAATCCCGAGGCACGCCGAAGCTCTGTCCCCAGACAATCGGCACATCACGAAGCAATCCCGGTCCGTCCCGGAACACTATTCCATCCTCAAACACTATTTCCCAGCGGAAGACAGACACGAACCGACATTGGTAAGACTTCCTTCCATTACTATTTCAATACATTTCAATACGTAGTGTACAATGTAGACATCCGATACCGCATGCATTTTTAAAAGCACATACACACACACAACATTTAAAGAAAGAAGGGGTACCGAAAGACTCATTTTTTAACGAGGCGACTCGGGTGAGCTCTAATATTCTAATATTCTCTTCCCGAGGAGTAACCTGACCTCCGAACTCAAAAATCTCATCACACAAAAACAGTTTATTCTTTTTTAAACTGATGCCTTTTCTCAATGTTTTGGGCTTAATCAAAACGGCGTGGCGACTCTACAAGCAAAAACACAGTGAGACACCTCCACTCGACCAACGCGCAAAAAAATGCAAGCGAAATGCCTGATGTCGGGGCGCGATTGCACTGCCTCTCGGATTCGGGCAATTTCACACTTGCAATGTTATTATGATTATTTCCCACACCTACAATAAAAAAAAATACCAACTGGATTTATTAATCAATACACTTGTGGACAGTAGCTACTAGCTATTGTATACAAGTGTACTATTCAGTAATACACTTGTAAATATTACTACTAGTTATTGTATACAAGTGTATTATTTAAACAAAACAATTATGTACAATAGCTAACTACATAATGTATACAGTTGCAATATCAAATAATTCAACGTACATGCATTAAAAAACAACTCAATTCGTTATATTGAAGTGTATACAATTCAAATTTTGAACGTTGCACATATATACAGTAGTTATATTTACGTATGCCTAATTTTTACAAAGAATTCACAAGTATACACTAAATAAATAGCTACTGTATATTATACCAAATGCACACAAAAATTTCAAAATTTACTTATGTACAGTACTTAATTAGCTACTGTATACTAGACTAAAGCCATGGCCAAGACCATGACAGTGACTTAAGCTCTATTAGCTATTGAGTCTAATACCAATTCAAAAATTCCTCAATTATTCAATCAAATTAACCATAAAAATTCGAAATACCTGAATTAGAAGCTTGATTTCATCTATCATGACAACGATCGCCAGAATTCGCTATTCAAAATTTTCCACCTGAGATTTCAATTCAAACAACACCTAAATCAAAATACTAAAACCAAAACTCAAAACACATTACACTCATTGTTGAATTAAAAGCGAACCTTAGAAAGCCGAGATACCGGAGATAAACAAACACGCCGGAGAGTATGAACTACGCCGCAGGTTTCGAATTTGTCGGCTGATCAACAATCGCCGATATACCGGAATTAAACAAATCACACCGAAAACTACAAAATACGGCGGAGATTTTGAATTTATCGGTGGCAATTTACGATCGCTCCTTCGTCCCTCTTTCTCTCTCCTCTCGGAACCTTTTTGTTATTACAGGTTAATGACTATATCACCCACGTGAATCAATTTAATTGCAAAATTGCCACCGCGTCCTTTCCCAGCCCCCTCTAATCTCTACCTTTAATCTATTTCTAATCTAATGGCTATAATTGGTTCCTATGGTTCTCATTTAATTATGGTTTTCATTTGAGCACCTATCTACCTACCTATATATATATATATATATATATATATATATATATATATATTGTTGGTATTTTCCCTCTCCTCCCACCCATCCTGCAATTGTCCTCTTCCCTCTCATCCACTTCCAAGCAGTAATGCTATTATCGAAAGTATTTCGAAAATTAAAATAATTTCAAAATAAAATAATTTCTTGAAAATGGAAAATCAGACAACAAGAAGAAGATGAAGAGACGGAAAAAGATAACTGAAAAAATTAACGGAATAGAATTAACAGGACTAAGTACAGTCTTGTGAAAACACAATCTCCATAAGAAGAATTTTTCCCGCACTGGTGCTAACGGTTGAAACGAAAATCCTCTCGTAAGATGAAACGACTTTTCAAATCCTGATGAAAGCACTTCAAATCAGGAAGCCTACGAACTAACGATGTTCGGAATTTCTGAACTTGGAGGGAGGAGAATGCAACAATATGCTTTCAACTAACTGAACTCTCTAATACTTGATTGCTTGAATGATTTGGATGATGTAAACTGACTACCTACTGGGCAATAGGCATAATTTGATTCAGGTGAATCTGGATCGTCCGATCGAACCTGATCGATGAACCAGATTCGGCGAACCGGCCTGAACCATTGCCAATGGGTATATCCGTATCGACCCGCACCTATACGAAGGGTCACGAACCAACCAGATTCATCCACGGATCCAATCCGTGGATCGGACCCGAACCAGCCCTAAACTCATCCTAGCCGAGACAATCCCACAACAAACCCGGTCCAACCCAATCTGACCGAACCATGCCACGAACAGAACTAACTTCCGTCAAATGTTTAAGGCTCCAATAGCTCCTAGCGACGAAGCACACGTGCAAAGTGCAAAGTGCATCCTAAAACGCCCAATATTCCCTTCGCGCCTCTTCGTGGTTGTGGAGTAATTTTGGGCTAGTCCAAAACTAGCATAATTGGGTCAATACTTGCATGGTTGGCCCAATGCTCCACTAGGTAGCATGGTAAGGAGGATACCACTTGATTGTTACCTCCTTCAAGTGAATGAGTTTAAAAACTCTCCTACCTTTTGGTTTCTAGGCAATGTGGGATATGGCATTCCATATTCACAAACTCTTCATAAACCCATTTCAAATTACATACTTTGAGTATTAATTTCTCATTCACCACAATTTGGTTTTGAGAAAATAAATATATCACGTTAATCTACTCCAAATATAGATTATAAATATGTAATTTATTTTTCATTTACACAAAATGAAAATACATTTAATTTCGGTCAAATATTGGTCAAACCAATATTTCCAACAATCCCCCACATGATTAACAATTAATGCATGCATGAATGCAGATTCGTTCAGAAATCCCGGCGAACTATTATTGCATCGGGATAGATAGCTTGTGCCCTTGAATATTCCCTAGTAAGATACTGGTAGGCTTAAGTCGCACACCTACTAAATTAAATCGGGACTCGGCCACAAGAATGTAGCAAAGGTAAGTCCAGGTTCGAACCACTGAAGAACGGTATTGAATACGAACTAGTCACGACACTAATGGGGGGAATTTTGTTTGTTGATGAATTAATTTCCTAAGACGGGAAATAAAATTGGGATTTTTACCAATAAGTCCCTATTAGAAGGTGGAATTTATCAAAAAAAAAAAAAACACCACATTTCATATTCTACCTTGGGGTCCATAATTTTAAATCTATGTTACCAATAAACCCCTAGCTCCTTTTTTAAATATTTCATAACCATTAAATGGCCAAACTACCCCTCTTATTCTCTCTCTATACAATTCATTCTCTCTCTCTAGACGCATTTCAGTCCATGGCGGTCGCGGGCAATTGAGAAAGCTGAGCAAACACGGCTGAATAGCCTCACCGATGAGGATCTCAACGAGCTCAGAGGATGTATTGAGCTAGGGTTCGGTTTTGCCGTGGCTATCTCTCTCCAATTCACCCGTTTCTCCATCCGTACAGACTGTTCTACACCTGAATTAAAGCTCTTTCGCTGCCCTAAACGTATCTTAGCCGATGCTCAGCTGTCTCTGGTGAATCCACTCCTTCATCTTCCTCGATTTCCGTCGGTTCTGACTTTGATGCCAAGGTTTTCAGGCATAATTTGGCTATATGTCGCGGATTGGGAAGACAGTGCTGGACAGTGGATGGCTTGGTGCTCGATCCACTGATGTTCATCTTACCGGAGTTCAGCTCACCACCACTCATCCTCCTTCGCCACTACTTCTCCTTGGATGGAAGCTGTCGTCCCTGGAACGTAATCTCTCTCTCTATCTCGATTTTCATTATTAATGTCTGAAGATGTATGTAATTCTTGCTTAAGGGGCATGTATGCTGCTGCAGGGGCTTACGGGGCCAATGGTTATGCCAACCAGGAGCCTGTAAGCTGAAATTTTGGGTGTCGTTGTGAAGTTTGGGTGTCCAAACGCTTGATGAACATAGACGATTTACCTTTTTTTTTGGAAGAGAAGCTTATAATTTGTAATGTTAAGAATTTTGTTGTTGCTGGTTTGGATTTATTTTATGGAACTTGTTTAGGAATTCTATTGTAGTCTAGTAAGTTATTGTGAGTTCACTATCTCAGTTATTGTGCATAAATGTGTGATAAATTTCACTGCTTTAATGTCATTCTTTTATAGAACAACTGTGAAATCTATTTCACATTTGTTGGTTTTGATGTGAATAAGTGTAAAATATTTTTCACCCTTCTAAAACTGTGAGGTCAGTTTCACAATTGTTCTATGAAAGAATGACATGAAACAATGAAATTGACCTCACAGTTATGCACAATAACTGAGAAAGTGACCTCACAATCATAACTAAAAAATTGTTCTCACAGTTGTGCACAAACATTCATGAATAACAGATAAATCACAGGTAAACCACACATACTAAGTAGCAAAACAACTGTGAGGTCTATTTCACGGTTGTTGGTTGTGAAGTGAATAAGTGTGAAATGTTTTTCACACTTCTAAAACTGTGAGGTCAGTTTCATAGTTATTTATAAATGTGAAATGGTTTGGTTGTTGACCTTTTTAAATTGAGAACTGTGAGGTCAATTTCACAGTTAATTTGCTACTTAGTATGTTTGGTTTACCCGTTATTTATCAATTGTTGATTGTTTGTGTACAACTGTGAGGTTAATTTCTCAGTTATGATTGTTTGTGCACAATAGTGAAGTCTATTTCACAATTGTTATTTGAGATGACACTTCTAAAATTGTGAAATGTTTTTCACACTTCTAAAACTGTGAGGTCAGTTTCACAGTTATTTATGGATGTGAAATTGTTTACTCGTTATTTATCAGTTGTTGATGATTTTTTTTTTGCACAATTGTGAGGTCAATTTCTCAGTTATGATTGTTTGTGCACAACTGTGAGGTCAATTTCTCAGTTATGATTGTTGAGGTCACTTTCTCAATTATTGTGCATAACTGTGTGATAGATTTCACAGTTTTTATGTCAATCTTTTATAGAACAACAGTGAGGTCTATTTCATATTTGTTGAAAAATAATTTTATTTTATTTATAAAATTTGAAATATATGATGAGTAAACTTGTTTGATTCGTCTTGGCGATGCGATTAAAACAGTGGTTTCGGATTATTTTTACGACTTTTAGATTTTGATATATTGCATTTAAAAAATTTAAGAGAAAAAAAAGGAAGAGAGAGAGAGAGAAAGGAAAAGAGAAAAGAAATAAGAAGAAAACGTAAAAAATAAGAAAAGAAGAGAGAGAGAGAGAGAGAGAGAAAAGTGTGCATGTGAGGCTGTGAGCAGTGGGCGCGTGAGTGGGTATGTGCAAGGGCAATTTGGTCCAAAAAATATTTAGGGACTTTTTTGGGGGTTTTGATAATGTTAGTCCTTAAAGGTAGTTTTTATTTGACTGGGGGACTATTTGATCAAAGCCTCAATAAAATTTTGAGTTGTAAACAATTATGTAAAAAGCACTTTGGATTCATAAAACTATCCCCGTCTATCAATCAATATCACAGGTAGAATTCTTTCTTTCTTGTCCCTAATTACTTGAACACGAGATTGGAAAATCTCTATCTCTTCTTTGTTGTTGATTACTAGAGGCGACACGCTCAACTAATAATCTCGATCAAAATTTAAATCAAGCCGACACGATCAAGATTCAAAAATATTAATTGATGAAAGTTTTAAGAGATGCAGATTAAGAAATTATTCTATTACTATTTTAAATAGAAATAAAGTCAATTTTACCCTAATCACAAATGAAATGACACATACAATATTTATGAAGGTGCTACAATGAATACTCTAATCCGACACGGTAGAAGAGAATTCTAGTAAAACCTCAATAAAAGGGATTAAGAAATTGATCAAGTTTCACAACCCTAGAATTAGATTTAGAATAAGACACAAGTAAACTTGTAATCAGAGAAAGAGAATAAGAAAGATTCAAACCTCAATTGATATCAAAAACGGATCAAGAGCTACAATCCAAAGCTATGGAAGTTTTAAGCTTCCATGGATGTTTCAAAACTTCAAATCCAAAACCAAGTGTTCTCTCCCAATCCTAGGTTATGAAAAAGATGCCCTAATACCAATTAAAATAAAGCTATTTATAGTTCTCACTAATTACCACTTAAAAAGGAAAAATAAAATAAAATAAAATAGACTAAACCCCATTTTAAATCTTTCAATTTCTCGTTCCAGGCTCGACGGGACGACTAGTCCCCAAAATCATCATCTCAGGTTCACTCGTCCCCCTTTGGGGAATAGTTGGAGTAGTTGGGGACGACTCGTCCCCTGGCCTAATTTTCTGGATTTCTTCATTTTTTTCTCTTGGGGCCTTGTCTCATTATGCCTTGGACTTTTTCCCTTCTACCCTTGACTTTCATGTTGACTTTCCTTGATGCTTGGAGCTCTATTACCAGCTTCATGAACACAATAAATCCGAATACAAAAATAAATCACTAATTACTCTCGGAATACAACATATTCTAATGAAACCTCACATTACAAAGTCACTCCAAATTATATCAAATCTAATCTAAATACATCAAAATAGAGAAATAAAATGTTCGTAAACATCGGAGTTACATGAATTAAAATTTACCACATCAAATTCCCCATGCTTAGACCGTTACTCGTCCCTGAGTAACATCCTAACTCCAATCTAACCTTCGGTCTAAAATAGATAGCATGGGAAAATTTGACCCCTAGTCTCCTCTAATCATGCCAACAAATCAATCACAAGTACGGAGTATAAAACTCTGCTCCTTAAAACTCCAAAAATGAGAATAACTCGCCCTAGTTTAATATCAACTCCTATAGCAAATAATATTCAAACTAGGACCCACACAACAGAGTCGGGGGAACTAAATATGTTCTACTTTCCCACGCTCGCCTCCTACTACAACATCCCTCAAATAAAAAACTTGTGCGGGTGGTAATCCCTCACAACTACCTCATGAAAAACTTATACGCCCCTTATTACTCCATAACGAATGAGGGTTTCTATCCTATCTCCTCTAAACCGATCCTCCTACTCTAAGGTAAAATCATACCTGAAACTTCGAATCCCCCTTATGACTCCAACTTCGGTGAACAAATGAAGCATTAATCTCACAATATCACATTTTGCCTAAGCGCCCTTTCAGGTTTTCACTTAGCCACTCAGATTTATATATTTTATTTTTTAAAATTTTTTCTCTCTTTTTTTTTTCAAGTCGCCCAAGGGACGAGTTGTCCTAAGGGGCACGAGTCGTCCCCCTTTGCATTGCTCTCAGGTTCACTCGTCCCCCTTTGGGGAAGAGTTGGTTGTTGTGGGGAGGAGACGTCCCGTGGCCCTTTTCCCAATTTTTTTTCAACCACCACGAATTTGCTCCTCCTCTGCTTACAAATTGCCTGCACAACACCATCACAAAACCATACCTTTAGTAGCACCATTCCATATATAATAAAATAATATTAATGAACAACAACTAAAAAAATTATGAATGAAAGATGATTAAATTTCGGGTTGCCTCCCGGTTAGCCGCCCTTCTTTACCATCTTTAGCTAGACCAAATGTCGGGTAAGCCCCTGGCAAAGCATCAAATTTTAAGTCTTTGGCAAGACTCAGAAAAAGGTCTAAACATACTTAGGATCTTGGAGATAAATTACCTCCACATCCTCATTTATAGTCGCGCCATCAAAATACAACTTTAGGCGTTGTCCATTGACCTTAAAAACTGTCTCCGGAGAGACTACCAATTTCAATCGCACCATGCAGATATACCTCCTTCACAACAAAAGGTACGGTCCACCGATACCTTAGCTTTTCGGGAAACAACCGGAGACGGGAATCAAATAAGAGGACTTTTTTGCCAACCTTAAAGTCTTTTCTAATGATCATTCTATCATGCCAAACCTTAGTTCGCTCCTTATAAAGTTGGTTGTTCTCGTAAGACTCTTTCCTTATCTCATCCAACTCATTTAATTGCGACTTTCTCTCCTCACCAGACCCGTCTATGTTCAAGTTAAATTTCTTAACGACCCAAAATGCCTTATGTTCTAACTCTACCGGTAAATGACATGGCTTGCCAAACACTAACCGGTAAGGGGACATACTGATAGGTGTCTTGTAAGCCGTCTGGTAGGCACACAATGCATCATCAAGCCTTGTAAGTAAGCCAATCCAATTCGCAACCTTTTTAGATGCATTTTAATGTAATAAAATTGCATTAAGGGGCGTTTTGGTAAATTCTCGGCCTATCCCGAGACTTCCGGAAACGTTTCATGAGTTTCCCGCGAAGGAAGTACCTTTTGGTACATTATTCATGCCAAAGGACCTCTTGCGAATAAAACCTGTTGGACCTTTTGGGTATTTTCTCGGAATGTTCCAGAAACTGGTTTTGGTGCCAAAAGCGGTTAGACCACCTTGTGTCACGCGACAGCTTGAGGCATGGAAAGTGGACGCGTAAGGTCGTGCGACAAACTTAGGTCACCAACTGAAGCCTATAAATAAGACCCTCCCCCTCTCAGAAAAGGGATCCCAACTTGAGCCTACTGTCACTCTGCCAAATTTGCATCGTAACAAAACTCCCAAACACAACCCTCTCTCTCTCCTACCTTCAACCTACCCAATTCCTTCCTATCCAAACCCCTTTCTCAAGCCATAGCACTTGGACCCCTTTGCATCAATCCTTCCAGATCAGAAGTGACGAATTGAAGGGTTCTGTATCCGACTAGATACAGGATTCGTGGAAGCATCAAGGGTAACGATTCTCCAACTTCTCTCTTCTCTCTCTCTCTTGCTTAATTTCTCATAATTCTAGCAATTACTTTTGTTTGGATTCAGTAATCAGATCCTAGCTATCTGGATTACTAAATCCCAATCGCAATCTCTCTGTTTAACTTGAATAATTCGTGCAATTGAGCTTCTATTGTTGAATATTTGATTGAACTTGGTGTTTGAACCCCAAGGGGGTGTGGATCTACCCATATCCACACTCCCGGGGTCGATTTGGTGTTGTTTCTGTGTTTCGTTCGTAATTTAGTTAATCAATTAGATCTGTATAGCTTTCTGTTGATTCTGTGTTCATCCTGTTAAGTTTCTGCAGATGGCTTATGTATGTCACGCGACACCTTCGTCTCCAAGTGATCCTGTGTCACGCGACATATATGGTCACTGGTGCGACGTTTCATGCGACATACATGACCTATCTACAGAGACCTCTTTCCTTTGTAATCTGTTTTAGATCATTTGTATCAGGAATGTGGCCTCCCTAAATAATGGGCTCACAATATGTAATTCTCGTTTCATAATTAATAAGATGCATTTTACCACACCTTGTTTATTATCAATATTTGCACACACTTTGGATTTATTTGGATGTTTGATTGAAAGACTCGTCTATGGATGAGGCGTGTTGGATGAACTCTCGGTTCTTCCCAACACATAACCTGACCCCCGAACTCATGTTTTCTCTCTAAAAAAAGGTTTTCAATGTTTCCTCTTAAAATGGCGTGGCGACTCCTTCATTTTCAAGAAAAACAAATTTTCGGGCGAGCGCACATTTAGTGGCGACTCCGCTGGGGATTACACTTGAAAACCTGTTTTTCAAGTTTTAAGTGGGTCAAGCTTTCATTTAAATTGAACAACCAATACATCCATTTTGTGTGCATTATTTGATAATCATTTGTGGTTCATACATCTTGTTGATTATGAAACTTGTGAGCCCTTTGTGCTTGTGGCCACTTGTTGTGCATTAGTATTTTGTGTTGTTCATGCTATGGTGGAGCAGGGGCTGATTTGATGATTGCAGAGTTGCTGGTTCAGTGACCGTCTAGGTCGTGCGACACCTTTGTCTCTGATTGACCTGTGTCACGCGACAAAGGGTTGCCACTGAACAAAACATCAGAAGACTGGTTTTAGGGCAGTCCCTTGGATCAAGCGTGGCTCAATTGATTGTTGTTCCCTGTATCTCTTGTTGTGAGGGTGTGTGTTTTCCTTTCTTTTTTTTTCAAAATAAAATTAAAAAAAAAATCTTGTTTTTTTGTAAATAAAAGAATATAGACATCCGCACACTATATCACTTAGACTTAGAACCCTCGGGTGCGATTGACGGCATCGCGGACGGTGATGTACGTCGCCTACGTTTGAGCGCCTGAAGTCAAACCTAACCCCCTAGTGCGTATAGGTGGCGCCACACATTTAACCTTACCCACGGTTGGTTTTGATACAATGTTTTCATTACAACTAAATGAATTGTTTTTTGAAACATATCATAGATCTTTATACCTTTCCCCAAAACCTCGCATCTTGTGGGCATGTTGCTAATGCAACATGATTTCACGTGGGGACATGTCACTCCCGTGGCGTGTTCTAAACGAGAGATCATGCCGCATTGCCAACATGCACCGACGAGAGGTCATGCCGGATTTTTCTTCGAAATTCTTCGAAAAGACCCGTTATGCTGCCCAAATTTTCCTAGAAATTTGGACAACCTCTCCGTTCCATAATGATTGTAGGGTTTGGTTAGGTATCATGACCTATTATATATTTCAAAACAAGGCGTTTATTGTAATTTGAACGTTACGTCCTTTTAGGCTTTCCCAAGGTATAGTTAGCATGAATAAAGGCTTTCCCTTTCCCAACCGTACTTAGGATTTAAAACACTAATTTATACTTGAAGACAAATAATTTTTTGTTTGTGCGAGTCTGTTCCGTTCCTTTCCCTCTCCTGTCCCTCCAAATTTCCCTTCAATACCTTATAAACCCATCTCTACACCTGCAGCTACGGCGAGTTTGAATGAGATGTTTTTTCTGCTCAGTCCGCTGGAGGCTCAGTAACAAGGGGTCAGACGAGTTTGAATGAGATGACTACAGAGGAGTTGAGGGCAACATTGGAAGCTGCTTTAGCCCGAGAGCGCGAGGCCTGTCTGTTGGCTCAGAATGCCAAGGCTCGTGAAGAGGAAGCTCATAACCGTTTTGTGGAAGCCTTGAGAGCCAAAGGGATTGCGATACTTCGTCGGGAGGACGGTTCCTATGAGGAGATCACAGAAGACAACCACAATGAGATTGGATCCGCTTCACCTGCCACCTATCCAGCCCTGCATAATGCGATGCCTCCTCCAGTAAGCTATGCCTCACGACCCAATCAAGTGTCATCTCCTGGAATGTTTGTAAGTGACCAAGGAAGGTTTATTCTCTCATCTCCCCAAGGGTGTAACCAGGTTATCCAGCAAGGTGCTAGCAATAATGGTGGTCAAGCATCAAATTTCTTAGATCTCACTGCCTCCCCAAATCCCAATGTCCCAGCATCACAGCCTCAGTACGGACCGCAGTTTCAAGCAGGTTATCCCCATCCCCAGTCCAGAATTTATCCCAACAGCTTCCAGAACGGTCAATATCGGCTTTCAGGTGATCAAATTTGTCAAGACAACATTCCAAGATACCAGCAGTTTCAGACCCAAGGCAGTGTCCCCCAACCAGCATTGTGTTCTACCCTTACTCAGCATTTATATGGCTCCACTCCGTATTTCGCCCCGTGTATCAGTACAGGTTTCTCTACTCTTGGTCAATTCAGAGGTCAGTCATCGCAGAACAATTCCCAGAATCTTAGTGTGCAGTTTAACGGGTATGATGTGTATGGTGACAGAATCCCCAGTTCGGTCAGCATGTTGGACAGTAATACCGGAATCCCCAGTACTTTTGGTCTCCCACCAGCAGCTTTGCCCATTGGACCTAATTCTGAATTCCCAGTTCCTTCATCGACGGTGGCTCCCTCTATACCCCAGATTCCAGGTTTGGCTCCAGAAGTGACAGCTTTGTTGAAACAGATGCAGTAGCAAATTGATAAGTTGACCGTGGGTTCCAGTGGTCTTAAGGTTGTGGATCCCGCCCAAGTAACACCTTTGCCGCACAAGTTTAAAATGCCCAAAATGGATTTCGATGGTACTGCCTGTTCGAAAACTCATATAGATATGTATGTTATGACAATGGGAGCAATGGGTTGCACTCCCGAGTTTATGGCGTCCCACTTCCATTTAACCTTGAAGGGATCAGCACTCACATGGTTCTTGGCTTTAAAGCAAGAGTGTCGCTCTACGTGGAATCAGATAACAGAAACCTTCTTGGAGAAGTACAAAGGCAACTTGGAATGGCGTACTACTCGGGATGATTTGGTGGGAACTATCCAGAAAGTTGATGAGTCAATTACAGAATTTTACAAACGGTGGAACGCCAAACTTAATGAGCTATCGGAGCCAATACCCCTCCAGGACCAAAAGGATATTTTCTTGCCATGTATTAAGCCAACACTCAGAGAATCCATTGGGAAAGGTTGGTACCCAGATCTACGAGAGATGGTGGGAATGGGAGCTAGGAGCGAAAACAGATTGTTCAACCAAACCCCAAGTGCAAACGTCCGTGGCAACAGTGGTAGTGGAGGATATCGATACCGAGAACCCACCCCTATTTCAGCAACGGTGCCGAGGGGAAGGGAAATGACCAAAGACAACAGCATCAACAACCTACAGAGAGGAGGCAATAATGTACAGAATGCAGTGAGGTTTCAGCCCAAACCGCAGCCGAGATTTGATGATTTGGGTATGTCCACAGAGGATGTTTTTAACGGATTGCTTCGCATCGGTATGATCAAGCCATTGGAGAATTATAGTCCTGCTCGTCCTAATCCCCATATGGACACTAGCAAGTACTGCCGGTTTCACCAGTTCCCAGGACACACCACAAATTCCTGCGTTACCCTCAAAAAGATAATTCAAGGTTTGGTGGATGGCAAGAAAATTGAGAAATCTCCTCGCCCGAATGTGGTCAATAATCCTCTGCCAAACAACAATGTGAACCTTATTGACGGTGGGCAAGATTACTTTGTTAATGTAATAGAGTTTGAAAGGTCAATAGTTGGAAATGATAGCAATGGTTGTAATGAGAATGTGGCTAATGTAATCTCGTTTTCTGGTGAAATGAAAGATAATTTCTGTTATGTCTTGTATCTTGATGATTTATATGATTTGAATAACGCTGCTGATCTTGACGATTATGAAGAACATGTGGTTGCCAATACTATATCCTCCATGACTCCTAGAGAATCCCCAATTTCTCTAGAGGAACTCAGGATAGCGGCCAATGTAGAGGCTCCTTTGTCTATAAATGAAATAAGGCAGGCTGCATGGCCTTATAGCACTCGTCCTGTTCCAATTTCGCTAGCAGAGCTCAAGGAAGCCAGCAGGGAATTTGTAGTTGATGATCACCAAGATGTTAATCTGTTGACTCGGTCAGGGAGAATGTTAGGAGTGAACAATCCAGATCCATCGGGGAAAGGTAAGGCAGTTGTGGTCCCTAATCCTCAGTCATCTCAGAATCTTTACAGATCAGCAGAAGACGAAGAAGTTCAAGAAGACCCGATCCTAACGCAGTTAAAGAGAACACAAGCCGACATCTCTTTATGGTCTTTACTCACATCCTCCTACCCTCACAAACTGAAGTTGGAAGAGGCCCTGTCCAAAACGAAAGTATCTGTCAATGCCACACCAGACGAAGCCTGTCAGCTGATTGGGACTGCACAGTATGGAAACATCATTACTTTTACGGATCTCGACTTGCCTGCCTATGGTGCGAAGCATAACGAATCCCTACACATCACCGTGCCCTTGGAAGGACGGCGGATTCCCCATGTGTTGATAGATAATGGGTCAGCTATGAATGTGCTCCCAGCCAAGATGATGAGCATGTTGGACATTAATGCGCAGAACCTTAGACCATCCAATCAAACCATAAAAGCCTACGATTCCACGTCCAGGGCGGTATTGGGAATAGTTGCTTTAAATTTGATGTTTGGGGGTAAAGAAATGATGGTCGAATTTCAAGTTATCGATATTCCAGTCACTTTCTCAGCGCTATTGGGCAGACCTTGGATTCATGAGATTGGAGCTGTAGCCTCCAATCTTCACAAGTGCTTAAAATTTGTACAAGATGGGGTGCTGACAACGATTTATGGCGACAGTGTTACGATTGGGGAAACCAGCACCAACACTGTACTAGTGATGGAAATTAAACTCGATCAGGTGAACTTGATGCTTAGCGGTTTTACAATAGAGAAGCCTAAAGGGCAGGTCTGCACCATAGATTTGACGACATCTTCAGACAAGATTCCTCCTGTGTTGAAAATGATGAGAGGCATGAGCTATATCCCTGGACTGGGGCTGGGAAAACATCAACAGGGACCATGTCACCTTATGATGCCAGAAGCCAAGAGGAATAAGCTAGGCCTTGGGTATGCTGTGACGAAAGAAGATAAGAGGTACGACAAGACTGAAGCCTTTAAGGAAAGAATGACCTCAGCGGCTGGTAAGAAGTACAAAAATCCTGAGATGCGGCCATACAGTTGGTCCCTGAATAGGCATTTTGTCAAAGAACATGGAGATATGTTTGTTTGCCCAGAAGTAAGGTTGAGCCAAATGGGAGATCAGGTGAAACAGTTTGAAGAGTTTGTTTTGGATGAGCTCACGATATGCAAGATCCGCGGTGCTGACCCTGTGGATATTGATGGTGACTTGGCAGATTTGTTTAAAGAGTAGGGGCTGTCAGAGCCCGAGGAGCCGAGAGATTTGATTGACTTTTCCTCTGATAGCGAGGTGGTGGCTATGATAGAATTTGAAAAGGAGCCAGTTGTGGAGCTAAGCATGTTGGAGACAGTGGCAGAGAGACCTCTACAGAATTAGACTTCATTCCGAGGACCAATCGCTGACAGGGAGACTATGATTGAAAAACTTGGGCTCAAGTCTCGTCCTTGTCCTTCCGAGTCTAAATTTGCCCCTCGTGTCCTGAGTCGGTCTCCTGAATCTCTTGTTATTGAATTTGAGTCTTTCGACCGGTCTGATGTCCTCATGACAGAAGACCGTCTTCGAGTTGTAAACACTGTGTTTTCCTATGCTCTGAATAAAATGGTTGACCTTTCTGAGTATCCTGTGATTGCAAATCTAACAATTGAATGCTTAACAAGAAATAATCATCAAGATTTAAAAATAATTAAGCCTAATTCAATTGAAGATAATGCAGACTTAATAGACGAGCAAATTTTAGAAAATGATTCAAAGCAGGTTCTCGAACAAAAGGAAAGCCGGGCCCAAGCTGTCGACGAGATATTGACAACGGTGAACCTGGGAACAGCCGAAGAACCCAAAGAAACGCAGATTGGTAGCTTCTTCTCCGGAGATGAGCGGGTTGCCCTGGTTGAACTGCTTAAAGAATATATGGATGTCTTTGCTTGGTCTTAAAAAGATATGCCTGGGCTGGATACTTCCATCGTAGAGCACCGGATTCCTCTAGATCCAGAAATTAAGCCAATCAAACAGAAGTTGAGGCGGATAAAACCGGAGTGGTCCTTGCAGGTGAAAGAAGAAATCGAAAAACTCCTACGGGTGGGCTTCATCAAGGTAATTGAATATCCGACTTGGTTGGCCAACATTATGACAGTGACAAAAGCTAATGGAAAGGTTCGAGTCTGCGTAGATTTTCGAGATCTTAATAAGGCTAGTCCCAAAGATGAATTCCCTTTGCCCAATATTGATATGCTAGTGAATCCAACCGCAAACTTTGAGGTCAAGTCCTTCGTTGATGGTTTCGCGGGTTACAATCAAATCAAAATGGCTGAGGAAGATCAGGGCAAGACAAATACATAACTCCATGGGGTACTTATTGTTACACAGTAATGCCATTTGGTCTGAAGAATGCCGGGGCTACCTACCAGAGAGCTGTCACTACCCTATTTCATGACATGATCCACAAGGAGATTGAAGTGTATGTAGATGACATGATTATTCACTCGAAAGGGTCAGATGGATAGCATTTTATTGATTTGAGGAAATTCTTCGACAGACTTCGAGAGCATTCCATGAGGCTAAATCCCGCCAAGTGTACCTTTGGGGTTATTCGAGGTAAAGTCCTGGGGTACATGGTCACGGAGCGAGGCATCGAGGTAGAGCCCAGAAAAGTCAAAGCGATCGTCGAGATGAAGCCACCTTAACCTGTCGTGAAGTGAAGGGCTTCATGGGCCGTTTACAGTATATCAGCAGATTCATCAACCAGTTGACCTCTATATGTGAGCCAATCTTTAAGCTATTGAAGAAGAATCAGGAAGTGGTTTGGAATGAGGAATGCCAACTAGCTTTCGAGAGAATTAAATCTTACCTTGTTAACCCTCCTATCCTCTGCCCACCTCACGGAGACAAGCCTTTACTGCTATACTTGACGGTCACGGACACAGCCATTTATTTCATCAGTCGCAAATTCCAAGGGAGTGAATTGAACTACTCTGCCCTCGAGAAGACATGCACGGCGTTGGTTTGGGTAGTTGGAAAATTGAAGCACTATATGTTATCTCACACAGTGTACCTGGTTTCCAAGATGGACCCGATCAGATATTTGTTTCAAGGTGATAGATGCAACATTTCCACCAGATTGGCGAAGTGGACCTTCTTTTTGGCTGAGTTTGATATCAAGTACGTAATCCGGAAGTCAATCAAGGGACAAGCTCTGGCAGATCAATTGGCTGATTTCCCGAAAGCATGCAACCTCGAGGACCGGATCTCCAGTTTCCAGATGAAGGGATTCTTGCTATAGAAAGCGGTAACAGGTGGCAGTTGTTCTTTGACGGAGCAACTAACAAAAGAGGGAATGGCATCGGGATGGTACTGGTAGACCCGAACGATATGCATACACTTATAGCTATCAAGCTGAACTTTTCAGTTACCAACAATGCGGCTGAGTATGAAGCTTGCATAGCTGGTCTAGAAGCTGCCCTAGAACGACATGTGGAAGAGTTAGAAGTGTTCGGTGACTCCCAATTGATAATTAATCAGGCTACCAACAAGTGGAAAATCATAGATCCATATCTCCAGAAATACAATGCTTACATCGCAGAACTCGCGGGTCAATTCAAGGAAGTGTCATTCCAATTCCTACCTCGAGACAAGAACAGATTTGCTGATGCCCTGGCTACTCTAGCTTCTTTGGTAGAAATCCCGGAAGGAAAGTCGATCAAACCATTCAGGGTCGGTAGGCGAGAGAGCCCTGCATACTGCTATGAAATAGAGGTCGAAACCGTCAATGAGCCGTGGTACAATCAGATTTTCCAATATCTCAAGCATGGTGAAGCATCTTTCCCCATTGACAAAGAAGGAGATTCAAAAGGTATTCATGCCAAGAGCCTGCAAGCGTTAAAAAGGCTATCAGCTCAGTACGTCGTGCTCGACAACGAATTGTGGAAGAAAAGGGAAGGATGCCCTCTCCTGCTTTGTATCAGCAAGGAAAAATCCCAAAGAGTAATGGAAGACGTTCATAACGGTGCCTGCGGACCTCATATGAACGCTCGATCCCTCATGCATAGCATCATTAGGCTGGGTTACTTCTGGATTACTATGGAGACAAATTGCATCCAATTTGTGCGAACCTGTGATAAATGTCAGCGATTCTCCAACTTGAACCATATCCCTCCTCATGACCTCTACTGTATGACAACTCCGGGGCCTTTCGCAACATGGGGTATTGATGTCATTGGGAAAATAACTCCATCCGGGAGCAATGGGCACTCATTTGTTTTGGTTGCAGTGGATTACTTCACGAAGTGGGTAGAAGCTACGTCTTATAAAGTGCTCACAGCTAAGAAAGTGGCTCGCTTCATAAAAGAACAGATTTTCTGCCGCTACGGAGTCCCAAATGAGATTATTTCCGACAATGGAACCCATTTCGAAGGAGAAACTGATAGGTTACTCACTGAATACAGGGTCAAGCGCCATAAATCTTCACTGTACAGGCCTCAGACGAATGGTGTTGTTGAAGCCGCCAACAATAATTTGGAAAGAATCATTAAGAAGATGGCCGAACGAGGAAGGGATTGGCCAGAGAAGCTACATTTAGCATTATGGGGCTACCGCACTTCTATTAGAACTGCCACCGGTGCAACCCCATACGCTCTGACTTACCGAACGGAGGCCGTCATGCCCATTGAGCTAGAGATTCCATCCCTCAGGGTTTTGCTTGAAAATGAGGTGAACGAGATTGAATGGCTCTAAAGTCGATATAATGAATTGGCTTTGCTGGACGAACGCAGATTAAAGGCCATGGAGCATAATCGGGCATATCAGAGAAGAATGGCCCGTGCCTTTGACAAGAAGGTGAAGCCCAGGGACATCAAGGTTGGTAACTTGGTCCTTAAGATGAAGCCCTCGAATCAGAGCATTGCGTTGGGTAAATGGGCACCTGTTTGGGTTGGACCGTTCCTAGTAAAGAAAATATTCTCCGAAGGAGCTATGCAGCTGACAGATTTGGATGGCAACCCATTTCTGCACCCCGTCAACGGCGACAAGTTGCGGAGGTACTATGTATGATCGAGTCTTTCCCCCTCTAAAAAAAAGAAAAAAAATATATATATATATATATATACATAATAAAAAAAAAGTGATGATAAATAAAGGCGCAACAAAATTGTCCCAGATGAGACTGAAAACCTCTCAAAATGCAGTCCATGTGAAAATAAGGGACGCGCCCGGTGCTAAAGAATATACCCAGCTTGAACGAAAACCTAAAAAGGGTGGTCTAGGTAAAAAACAGGGTCGCACCATGTCCTCCTTCTATCTTCCCCTTTCTTAAACACAAAAGTTAATTGAGTCGAACTACGGAGACCTGAGCCCCTTAGTTCTCTTACAAAAGGGGAACATAGGCAACCACTTGTGGTTCGGTCTAAAATTGCTGCAAAACCTCTTATCCTGCTAAAATGTGTTTTGATTACAGTTCCAAAGCTTTTCAAAGTTTCATTTGAAGTTAATATTCTTGTTGATGAGTTCAAGCACGGCCCACTTTTGACTCAAACAACTTGCTGCGAATAAAATTAATAAATTTTCAACATCTATTTCGTCTGCATTAGGTAATCAAAGGATACTCAATTTCCATACAAATAAATCCTACTCTCAAAAATAAACACAAAAGAGTCTCCTGTTTCTCAGAGAAAGTGTCGAGAGATTCGTCCCCGCTCCCGAACTCGCTCCTCTGTCCTTCCTTTTCCTCGGTCCCCGGGAGGTCTTTGGCTTAGGAATGTCGAATAAATCGATTTTAGCCCGTCCCAATTCTGGAATAACGCGCGTCGGTGGTTCAATCAGACCAGTCTCCCTCAAGGCAGCCCTAGCAATCCTCTCCTGCCTCAATGCCTCTCTGCGAGCCATCACCTCTGGATCATCCCTCAAAGCAGCCCTCCGGATCTCTCGCCTCTTATAATCCTCAGCAGCATCGCCGGTGACATTGTCTGGATTTCCCCGTGCCTCTATATCCCTGAGAGACAGGCTAGATGAGTATTCTACTCCCAAGTATTCCCGGCGGCGAGACTCTATAACCAACTGTGCTGGACCCCGCTGCTCCTCATACCAAACCAGATACTCTGTGGTCAAGAACGTGAACCCCCTGGACTGCCGAAGGAGTGCACGAGTGGGAAGAAAGCCCTCCAGAAAGGATCTGCTGAAAAACTGTATAGCCTGGGGTTCGGTCATAGACATCGGAACATCATCAGTCATCAGATTCTCCCTCAAAGCTCGGACAATCTGCTGAGGGTACCTGTACTGCCTGCTCACCAACGATGGGATACAAAAAGAGGATACATGCAAACCAGGCAGCCGGACTACTAATGATCCTTCCTGAATATCTCTCATGGTCTGTAACTTCCAAGCAGGAATCCAGAAGCTCAGATCAGTAGTCCCATACCACGACAATCTCAACTGCCAACTATCAGCAACCTCGTCCCTCAACACCCTGCGTTGCCCCGTTACCCAAGGCATAGCAGTTTGACCCGGTGAAAGTGGCATGATCAAGCGCAACCTCTCAGAAAGCCACAAAGACAACAAGCTGGGGCTGCCTGCTCCCATGAAGTTCGATCCCCCGCGCCTATCGATGCCATGATAAGTCTCGGCCAAAGAATAAAGTGGCACGATGTCCATCTCCCCTTGGCCAGATCGGATTTGACGAAGATTCACACCCCAGTCACCCCTCAGTTGCCTGACAGTCTCCAGCAACGTACTTGAGCAGACTCCGACATATCCGCAGAAATAACAATTCGACAGGGTGAACAACATGTATATATCCAGAGATGTAGAAAGATCAAACAGCTCAGAACGGGACAGACGTAACCGAGCCATCCGAGTCAAGTCTATAGACCCATCATCCAGAATCATAAATGACACCTGATCCACTGGCAGACATAAGAAATCTGATAACTGCTCCATAATCGATCGACCGTCCCGTGGGAATGCTACAGTGGCCGCTTTGCCCAAGCCTGTCAATGCCCTAAAATCTTCCATGGTGGGGGTCAGATCATTATATGACAAAGAGAAGACATGACGCTCTGAATCCCAGAAGCAGGATGCAGCTCGAAGTAAATCCCAGTCAACACTCCAATCTTTTAAGGACCAGAGACACGACATGCTATATCTCCTTTCAATAAGCTCCCTATGATGCCTTCGGTGATAATGTGAAATTTCGAGAAAATCCTGGCGGAATTGATGCTCCCGAGAAGTCATTTCCCTGTTATAATGCTCCATCGCAGCTAAAAGCACTAGTCTTGGTCAAAGAATTTGCTTGTCTGACGAGTCAGGGCAGCTGGTTTCCTTCACCAGAAAGACAGTGCTGATAAAATGAAGCCTGGGCCGATTTTAAAAAGACCCTGTTATGAGCCCATCTCAGTCGTGCGACACAGAAGGCCAAATAGGCATGGAATGCCGGGCGACATCTTTGGTTGACATCAGACAGTATGGAAAAGGCCTGCAGTGGTTACCCCAGAGCATTTCTTCCCGACTCGTCGTTGCTGTAATACACCTCCTACCCTCATACACATGCCCATGAAAGCGCACAGGAGAGGACCCCTACTATACACATATCCGAGACAGTCCCAAAACCTCATACACAATCCTGATAAAGCTGACCCTTTAAAATGATAACATTTCCTCCCCAGAACAGACAGACTCGTGCAAACAAGTTAACATAGGTTAATCTTTGCTAACAAGATAGCTTAGTTAGATACCCCGCTCGGAGTTGTTGTAACCCCCTTGCAGGTACAATGATCAACTGAGTCTCACAATACCTCCAAAGACTGGCCCTCAAGACGAGCCAAAAGAAAGAATAAAGAGAGCACAAAAGCCCGTGTTTGCAATAGCCTCCCAAGCAGAGCACCCCAAAGAAAGAAGTAGCCTCCCAAGCAGAGCACCCAAAAGAAAGAAGTAGCCTCCCAAAGTAGAGCACACCAATCCCAAGAAAAGAAACCAATTCCCCAGAAAGCAGAATCCCCGGCTTGACGAACAAATTCCCTGAGACCAGTAGCCTCGAGGCATAGGAAAGAAGTAAAGTCCCCAGTTTCCCAAGTAAAACCCAGAACACAAAAGAAAAGCGAGAATCAACAAGGACCGTTCAATGATAAAGAACAGAACAGAAGAAGTAGCGTGAGACCCCTGGCAGCTACGTTTATCCCCAACAGAGCAGAAAAAAGAGATAGCGTGAGACCCCCGACAGCTATACTCATCCCCAGCAAAGAAGAAGAGAAGTGGTATGAGACCCTCCGGCATCCACGAAGAGAAGCAGCAGTAGTGTGAGACCCTCCGACAACTACCGTACTTTAGAAGAAGTGGTATGAGACCCTCCGGCATCCACGAAGAGAAGCAGCAGTAGTGTGAGACCCTCCGGCAACTACCCTGCATCAGAAGAAGTGGTATGAGACCCTCCGGCATCCACAAAGAGAAGCAGCAGTAGTGTGAGACCCTCCGGCAACTACCCTGCATTAGAGAAGTGGTATGAGACCCCTGGCATCCACAAAAGACCCGTTGCAGCATGAGACCCTCCGACAGCTACAACTCGTCAACAGCGATAGCATGAGACCCTCCGGCAGCTACTCGCAAAATACCAGTTGCAGCGTGAGACCCTCTGGCAGCTACAACCTGGCATGAAAGGAAGTTACTAGCCAACCGCAGTAATACCGACCCCGCAAGAAGTCACAGGTAAGCACATCAAAGGTATGAAGACACATTTCTACCCCTTTCTTGCTTGTAGTTAGTCTTGGTATTTTCCGAACTACGATTTGGCTTGATTCCCTTGTTTAAGGTATACGTAGGAATCCTTTCTCAGAAAGGTCCAGCCATTAGACTCCCCGATTCACCCTTCTAGCCCGTTACCTTATCCCTCTATGCTCATTGGGATTGGGTCTTATTTTATCGACAACCCCACTTTTTCCAAAAGTGACGTTGCCGAGGGGCTCTGTAAGTACGCCAATCCAATTCGCAACCTTTTTAGATGCATTTTAATGTAATAAAATTGCATTAAGGGGCATTTTGGTAAATTCTCGGCCTATCCCGAGACTTCCGGAAACGTTTCATGAGTTTCCCGCGAAGGAAGTACCTTTTGGTACATTATTCATGCCAAAGGACCTCTTGGGAATAAAACCTGTTGGACCTTTTGGGTATTTTCCCGAAATGTTCCATAAACTGGTTTTGGCGCCAAAAGCGGTTGGACCACCTTGTATCACGCGACAGCTTGAGGCATGGAAAGTGGACGCGTAAGGTCGTGCGACACACTTAGGTCACCAACTGAAGCCTATAAATAAGACCCTCCCCCTCTCAGAAAAGGGATCCCAACTTGAGCCTACTGTCACTCTGCCAAATTTGCACCGTAACGAAACTCCCAAACACAACCCTCTCTCTCTCCTACCTTCAACCTACCCAATTCCTTCCTATCCAAACCCCTTTATCAAGCCATAGCACTTGGACCCCTTTGCATCAATCCTTCCAGATCAGAAGTGACGAATTGAAGGGTTCTGTATCCGACTAGATACAGGATTCGTGGAAGCCTCAAGGGTAACGATTCTCCAAACTCTCTCTTCTCTCTCTCTCTTGCTTAATTTCTCATAATTCTAGCAATTACTTCTGTTTGGATTCAGTAATCAGATCCTAGCTATCTGGATTACTGAATCCCAATCACAATCTCTCTGTTTAACTTGAATAATTTGTGCAATTGAGCTTCTATTGTTGAATATTTGATTGAACTTGGTGTTTGAACCCCAAGGGGGTGTGGATCTACCCATATCCACACTCCCGGGGTCGATTTGGTGTTGTTTCTGTGTTTCGTTCGTAATTTAGTTAATCAATTAGATCTTTATAGCTTCGTTGATTACGTGTTCATCTGTTATGTTTACGCGAGATGGCTTATGTATGTCACGCGACACCTTCGTCTCCAAGTGATCTGTGTCACGCGACATATATGGTCATCCGGTGCGACGTGTCATGCGACATACATGACCTATCTGCAGAGACCTCTTTCCTTTGTAATCTGTTTTAGATCATTTGTATCAGGGATGTGGCCTCCCTAAATAATGGGCTCACAATCTGTAATTCTCGTTTCATAGTTAATAAGATGCATTTTACCACACCTTGTTTATTATCAATATTTGCACACACTTTGGATTTATTTGGATGTTTGATTGAAAGACTCGTCTATGGACGAGGCGTGTTGGGTAAATTCTCGGTTCTTCCCAACACGTAACCTGACCCCCGAATTCATGTTTTCTCTCTAAAAAAAGGTTTTCAATGTTTCCTCTTAAAACGGCGTGGTGACTCCTTCATTTTCACGAAAAACAAATTTTCGGGCGAGCGCACATTCAAGCCTAAGACTCCAAACCTTCCTAGATGGATTCACGGTCTTCTCAAGAATAGACTTGATCTCCCGGTTAGACACATCCGCTTGGCCATTAGTTTGGGGATGATAGGCGGTCGAAATCTTATGCATAAGATGGTATTTATTAAGCAATGCTTCGACCGTCCTATTACAAAAATGGTTCCCCCTATCACTAATAATGGCTCTAGGCATACCAAACCTACACACGATGTTGGTCCTAAGAAAATTGACCACTACCCTTGAATCATCGGTCCGTATGGGGATTGCTTCTACCCACTTAGAAACATAGTCCACCACTAACAAGATGTACAAAAAGCCGAATGAATTGGGAAAAGGACCCATAAAGTCAATTCCCCATACGTCAAAAATCTCACAATTTAAGACAAAATTTTTTGGCATCTCATCACGTCGACCAATGTTACCAACCCTTTGACGCCTATCACAAGATTTGCAAAAATTATAGGCATCACGGAATAAAGTAGGCCAAGAAAAACCACTCTCAAGTACTTTCCTCACCGTGTTTCTAGCACCGAAATGACCCCCGCATGCATGCTCATGACAAAATCTAAGGACGGAAGGTGTTGGGTTTTAGGGTTACAAACGCAGCGGAAAAACTTAGAAATAACAATCAAAACCCTAGCCCTTAGATCCGTCTAGCATGCAGAGATTATAAAACATGAAATAGAATTACATACCTTGAATGCGATTTAGTTTCTCAAAATAGATCTCAAAATTCATGCCTAGAATTTTGATGTTGAATCTTCTATCTTCATTGTTCAACCTTGGTGATGAATCAACAAATTGAGATCTTCAAGCCTCAGAGATAAAGCAACCTCCCTCTAATGGTGATCCACACGTGAATGAACCAAGAAAGCCTCTTGTTGGATTGCTAGATGATCCTTTCGATTATTGAAACGTTTTCAAAAATCAATGGGAAAAACAATGGAATTGATTTTGGAACTTTTGATTCTTAATCAATAATCAAAGCCTAGAATTTCATAAACCTAGAACAATGATGTGTGTGAGGGAGGTTTAATGGCTACACAAGGCTTATATTTATATCACATATAAATCCCTAATCATATTAGGGTAGGAGTCCTTATTTAAACCAAAACCTTACCAGCCAAGGAAAACGCGTACGGACAGGCTAAGTATGACGCACTACGAGTCATGCCAATGGCTAAGTCTGTCGCACCACGAGTCGGGCCAGGAAAGTCACGTGTGCTGATTAAGGGCATGAGTCGTGCCTGAGGGCATGTGTCATAACCAAGCCAAAAGCACTCGTTTCATGAGTCATGATCAAAAATGCAGTCGTGCTGATTTATGGTACGAGTCGTGATTCTTGGCACGAGTCGTGCCTCCGTCATGGTCAAGTGTGTCGCACCACATGCCATGCCAGAATTCCAATTTCCCAATTTTCAGCCAGAATCAAATTCGCTCTTTGTGTGTGACCCAAATAGGAATTATATTTATGTTGGTAGTGAGTCGAAACATCAACCTCACAAGACATAAGTGGTTTCTAGCAAACCATAGTATCCACCCAATTAATATAACATCAAAGCTTGATTTCTCGATAGATCAAATGTCACAATCCCTTTGTCCACGATATCCAATTGAACATGAGTCATGGTCTATGTCAACTCATTCCGTTCAATGCTTTCTCGATTCCGAATATGTTGATAATCCAATTGCATTTGATCTCTATCAAATCACTTGAGTGTGGCCACACATTTCATCAACACTATTCATCGAGGGGCCCAAGCAAACATCTCTCTCAACGAGAGGGACAAATCCCATCTTGACTTATCATTCTTCCCTACAAGAATCCAATCATGCCAACATAGCCCTTATTGCTATCCGATTAAAGATAGTGTTAGACTATATCAAACACAACGTTCATCATGTGGAAGACGATGATAATCTCAGGTTCAAATGACATGACTATCATAAGATTTAATCATGACAACAGACCATGTCATAAATCTCATAAGTAGGTCATGTCCAATACTTGTTCTCTAGCAAGTATCCATAAGTGTAATGTGCATCTCCATGCATATAATCATCTCCATGATTATCCATTACCAACTTATACTAGTTGTTCACAACAACTAGGAACACATTTCAATATAATAAACATGTAAACATATAATGAACCAAATAAACATGCTCTATAATAAATGATAAAAATGATACATAACGGTTCAAGTTTAAACATAACTATAGCCTAGGGCACCACACCAACAGAAGGAATATCACTGTCGGCTACACACTTACGGATCATTTGGTCCGCACAATGCCTCCACAAATAAGGCTTATCCCACACATGATATTTGGCCTCACTCCAGATTTTATCCTTCTTAGACTTAGTAATTCCTAGAGGGAACTTTTGAGACACAAGAAAATTGACCAAATACGCATACCACGGTGCGGATGACTGTATCACCCAAAGAGACTCATCAGGAAACTCACCCCGAATAGAAAGTGAGTAGAAGGTTCATCCTCTTTAAGAACAAGGTGACTCAAATGATCGGCCACAAGATTTTGAGCCCCCTTTTTATCCTTCACCTCAATGTCAAACTCACTCAACAAAAGTATCCACCTAATAAGTCTAGGTTTTGCATCTTTCTTGGCCATTAGATACTTAAGAGCAGTATGTTCGGTGTAAACAATGACTTTGGTGCCTAGAAGGTAGGACCTAAACTTTTCTAGAGCAAACACAATCGCCAACATCTCCTTCTCGATTGTGGTATAATTTCTTTAGGTATCATTAAGGGTCATAGAAGCATAATAAATGACATGGGACGCCCTATCCACCTTTTGACCCAAAACAACCCTTACCGCATAATCACTAGCATCACACATGATCTCGAAAGGACGAGACCAATTGGGTGCTTGGATTATGGGAGTGGTGGTCAACTTAGACTTTAACCCATCAAAAGACCCCTTACACTTCTCCTCAAAATTAAATTCAACCTCCTTTTGTAACAAAGTGCATGGGGAGAGACGATTTTGGAAAAATCTTTTATGAAGCGCCGGTAAAACCCCGCATGACCGACGAATGACCGGACTTCACAAACATTGGTGGGATAAGGGAGGGAATAAATAATATCAATTTTAGCCCTATCGACTTCTATACCCTTTTTAGACACAACATGCCCCAAAATAATGCCTTGATCAACCATTAAATGACACTTTTCAAAATTTAAGACCAAATTCGTTTTAATGTAACGGTCCAAAACAAGAGCTAAGTGAGCAAGGCATTGGTCAAACGAGTCTCCATGAACCGTGAAGTCGTCCATGAAGACTTCCATAAAATTCTCAATAAACTCGGAGAAGATGCTCATCATGCACCTTTGAAAGGTCACAGGTGCATTACATAAACCAAACGGCATCCTCCGATAAGCAAAGGTGACGAAGGGGCAAGTAAAAGTAGTTTTCTCTTGGCCTTCCGAGGTAATAGGTATTTAAAAATACCCGGACAAACCATCGAGAAAACAGTAATACGCCCTTCCAATAACCTTTCTAGCATTTGATCAATGAAGGGAAGAGGAAAATGATCTTTACGTGTTACCTCATTAAGACTTCGAAGATCAATGCAAACTCGCCAACCCATTTGCTCCCGGATTGGCACCAACTCACCCTTATGATTTATTGAGACGGTGATCCCGCCTCGCTTTGGTACACACTGGGTGGGACTAACCCACTTGCTGTCTGATATGGGGTAGATAATCCCCATCTACATGAGCTTCAACACCTCCTTCTTCACCACCTCCATCATCGGTGGATTCATCCTCCTTTGTGGTTGCTTGATCGGCTTCACATCATCCTCCAGAACTATCTTATGTGAACACAAAGATGGACTTATGCCCTTAAGATCGGCAACAGTCCACCTAATAGCCTCCTTCCTAGCCCAAATCACCTCGACTAACTTCTTTTCTTGGTCCCAATTCAACTTGCTCGAGATTACTATCGGTAATGTCTCCTTTTCACCCAAGTACACATACTTTAAGCCCTATGGTAGGGTCTTTAATTTGAGCTCGGGTGCCTTCTCAATAGACGACACTAGTTTCCCTGGTGGAATCTCCAAATACACCTTACCATAACCCAGAGCACCACCCGAAAGAATCATCACCGCTTCCTTCATCTCCGTAGAAGTGTCAAACTCTAAATCTTCAATCCCCAAAGCATTTTCCAACACACTCTTGAGATCATCATCCCCTCCATGCAAATCAAATACATCTTGAGCCACTTGCTCCACCACATCCATGAAACACAATGAGTGGACATCCTTTGGGTATTTCATGGAGTCAAAGATACTGAAATCCATTATTTGCCCATCAAACTCCATTGTCAATGAACCGTTGGTCGCATCCAACTTAGTGCGAGCCGTAGACATAAAAGGTCTCCCTACAAGAATAGGAGCCTTAGGATCCGAGTCCATCTCCAACACATAAAAATCCGCCGGGAATATCATCTTCCCAACCCAAACAAGAACATACTCTACTAACCCCTTCAGATAAGCATTAAACCGGTCAGCCAGCTGTATCACTACCCGAGTGTCTTGCAATGGCCCCAATTTTAGGTTCTTAAACAATATATAAGGCATAACATTGATTGAAGCCCCCAAATCGAGCATTGCCTTATGTTCAAAAGAATCCCCTAGAGAAATGGGAATCACAAACATCCCCGGATCACTGCTGTAAGTACCCAAATCTGGATCGTCAAAATCCGTTAAAAGTTAATCGGAATCCGTTAACTGGCCCGCTCCAGGTTAACTAAAACCCGTTAATCTCCCCGTTCTCAAGCCAACAAGATGTCCCGAAACTGCCCCGTGCATCCCAACATCAAATCGTACTCAACACATGTTGTCACACGTAAAAGTACAGCTTCTCCTGAAAAATGCACTTTCCGGCACTTTTCGGGGGCGTTTCGGATATTTTCCGGACAGTTATTTAAAAAATGGACAAAACTGGGAATAATGGCACGAAAAACCATACCCTGGTGAGTCACAGGGGCACGTGGCACGCATACTACATCCCTCCGGTAAACATCAATTAGATTTTAGAGTGAAAAGACCAAAATAACCCTGGGATGCTGTCACAGTCCGTCCGGACTCTTTTTCAGGCAAAACAGAGTTGCCAGCAAGTCCTCCCAATTTCAAAAATACCACAAAACCCCCTGAAATTCAGGTTAAGTCCGTCTGGATTCTTTTGCAAATTTACCCTATAAATACAGAGGGCTGTCAAACATTTTAAAGGAGGAAAAATTCATCCATTTTCACCCACAGCCACGGTACAACACCATTTTACCCTCTCCCGAGCCCCCTTTTGCCTCGATTTACGTGAAAACTACGTATTTCATCCAAACATGAACTAAACAACCTTGAAACACCGTTCCAAACACTAAATCATATCCCGTATATGCCTCCCGAGTCAAAAGAGTCAACCCCTAGCCATAGATAACACTCTCTCTACCTAAACACTCATTTCGTCTCGATTTACGTACCAGTCGCTACAACTGTTTCGGACGAAAGTCATTGAAATGTAGACATCACCATCAACGGGGTCTGATACGTTTTAGTCCAAGATCCTCTTCTCTTCCCGTAAGAGAAGTAATCTTGGGTTAAAATGGCGTTCCGACCCCATTTCTTTACTTTTAATGTCATTTACAATTCCGGATCGTTTGATCCGTTGAACGTCATTTACTTTACGCATCTTTACAGTCTGAACCGTTTGGTTCGTGATAGTCATTTAACGGTCCGGATCGTTTGATCCGTTGAATGCTATTTACTTAACGCACCTTTAAAATCCGGGTCGTTTGATTTCGTTGATACCGCACTTTAAATAATGTCATTTACAAGTCTGAGTCATTTGGCTCATGATAGTATTTACTTATCAAAGTCCAAGTCGCAAAATGATTCATTGATCGCATATCATTTAATGCTTTTTTTCCCGTAAAATCGCTAACAATGTAATTCCCGGTTCAAAACCGGAGTTCGACATTCGAACTCTCTTTCAAAACGCGCAAAATGACGTTTGACATCCAAATGACCATCTTCAAACTCAAAACCCGACATTTTACATTCAAATCTCATTTAATGACTTTTTCCCGTAAAATCGCTAACAATGAAATGCCCGGTTCAAAACCAGAGTTAGACATTCGAACTCTCTTTCAAAATGCGCAAAGTGATGTTTGGCATCCAAACGATCATCTTTAGACTCAAAAATATGACGTTTGACATTCAAACGCTCATTTCTTAAAAGTCAACATTTGACATTTAAGTTAACAGTTCAAAATCATCACTCGTACCATTTTTCCTAAAACTTCCAAAATCGACGTTTGTCATTCAAACGCTCGCTTTTTCTAAAAAGAATCACAAAATCAACGTTTGACATTCAAACCAAGATTAAGTTTGTCATTCAAGCCCCCATATTCAAAATGCAAACACACACATACATGCACACATTTTCGAGAAAGGTAGAAAGACTCGTCATATGAGGCATTTTGGGTGATCTCAAATTACTCATCCCGAAACGTAATGTGACCTCCGAACCTAACAATCTCTGGTACTAAAAAAGCCTTTTCCTCATTTTTGCTACCAATAAAAATGACACCCCATTTCAAAGCCTTTTTCTATGTTTTTGCTACCAATGAAAACGACACCTTATTTTCAAAGCCATTTTCAAAGTTTGGGCTCATAATACAAAACGGCGTGGCGACTATCTTTTCCAAGTGAAGTCCATTCGAAAGAACCGCTCGCCGCAGTCCGCGCGATCCGGGTAATTTCAACTGCACTTCTTGGGCATGTTCTTCTGATATACTACAGATACATGCTCACTGAACTTAATCTTCTTCTGACTCTTCAGCTTCCGGTTTCTCTTAGTGGTACACAATTCCTTCAGAAACTTAGCATACCGTGGAACTGTCTCAAGGAGATCTAAGAAAGGGATGTTCACCTCTATCCTTTTGAAAGTATCCAAAATAGCCTTTTCAGGCTCAGGTTTTCTCGACTCTCTCAAGGCTTGAGGGAATGGAACCTCTGGCTCATATACTCGTGGTGCTGTCTCAAATGTAGTACCCTTTTCTTTCGGAACCTTTTATAGTCGGTGCCCTCTTCTTAACCTCCAACTACGGTTCCTCATTAACCACTGCATCCATCATCTCCTTACCACTTCTCAGAATCATAGCACTTGCATTCTTTTGGTTAGGATTTGGTTCCGTCCTAGATGGTAACTTCCTCGAATCCCTAGCCTCCATCCTTCCAACAACATCTGCTATCTGACCCATCTATCTCTCAAGATTACTGATACTGGTATCCGCCCTCTGCTGATACAGCTAAAATCTACTAGTTACGGCCGTCATACTCTGTGCTAATGAACAAACCATATCATCTGTAGACTGTCCCTGCGACTGTTGTTGTTGGGACTGCTATGGCTAAAAAGGTACCCAGAACTGCGTAGACTGCTGACTCGGCTGAAAACTCCTCTGATTATTGAACTGTGGCTGATGTGCTCTATTTGGATTAGACCAACTAAACCCCGGGTGGGACTTCCTATTTGGGTTGTAGGTATTCTGTCTCTGACCTCCGAACCCAATTGCATTCACATCTTCAAACTCACCCGCCTGTAATGTCGGACAAGAATCTATAGGATGAGTTACCTCATAGAAAATGCCACACTGCTTCGGCTACTGTCCCAACATCATAGTCTTCATCATGCTCTTGATGTCCTCTACATCAGTTTTGAATTGACCAGTCAACCCACTACTAGAACCAGCTGCACTAACCTGTCTGACATTTGATCTCCTACCATGGGTTCTGGTACTCTTAGCTAGCTTCTCCAACAATTTCTGAGCCTCTACAGTGGTTTTGTTCAGAATACAACCCCCATAAGAAGAATTAACCATCCTCTTATACTGATAAGTCAGTCCCCCATGGAAGTACATAATTAACTGATCTTCATCATAACCATGATAAGGACAACTCCTGGTGAGTGTATGGAACCGATTGTATTACTCTTAAAAGGACTCATCTGCCTTCTGTTCCATGTTACTAATGTCCCTTTTCATGACAATAATCTGGTTCACCGGGAAGAACTCATCCAAAAATGCCCCCTTCATCTGCTGCGAGGTGGTTATACTGTTCGGGGCCACACATTAGCCCTATCCTTCAAGGTAAAGGAGAAGGCTCGAAGTAGAAGCTACTCAATTGGAAGATCAGCAGGCTTCATGCTGTTGCAAACTTGCACGAACTGAGATATGTGCTGATTCATGTTTTCACCGGGCAGCCCACTGATACTCGGCAATTGGTTTTGTAATCCCAATTTCAACTCGGATATGACTCCTGTAGGCAAAGCGGGAAAAGTGACTGCATGTGGTTGCTCCATCCAGTTAGGAGCAGTTTTCTGCCTGAGTGTCTGGGGTGCTCTATCATCCATCTCTCATTTCCAACAATTTTCTTTTACTCTCCTCCGTTCTTTGCATCCTTTCTTGAAAGAACGTTCAATTTCTATATCAAGAGGTACAAGTAAATCGTTAGTAGAACGGGTGTGAACCATGCACGGTTCTACACCACGAGATAGCAGGATAATAACACTTAGCAGATAACAAAAATAATAAAATAAAATAAATAAAAATAAAAAGAAATAGATTAAGAAAAAGAATAAGACGTAAACAATTATACCGTTCCCCGACAACGGCGCCAAAATTTGGTAGGCTTAAGTCGCACACCTACTAAATTAAATCGGGACTCGGCCACAAGAATGTAGCAAAGGTAAGTCCAGGGTCGAACCACTGAAGAACGGTATTGAATACGAACTAGTCATGACACCAATGGGGGGAATTTTGTTCGTTGATGAATTAATTTCCTAAGAGGGGAAATAAAATCTGAGTTGTAAACAATTATGTAAAAAGCACTTTGGATACATAAAACTATCCCCGTCTATCAATCAATATCACAGGTATAATTCTTTCTTTCTTGCCCCTAATTACTTGAACACGAGATTGGAAAATCTCTATCTCTTCTTTGTTATTGATTATTAGCGGTGACACGCTCAACTAATAATCTCAATCAAAATTTAAACCTAGCCGACACGATCAAGATTCAAAAATATTAATTGATGAAAGCTTTAGAGATGAAGATCAAGAAATTATTCTATTTCTATTTTAAATAGAAATAAATCCAATTTTACCCTAATCACAGAACAAGATGACACATACAAGATTTATAAAGGTGCTACAATGAATACTCTAATCCGACACGGTATAAGAAAATTCTAGCAAAAACCCAATAAAAGGGATTAAAAAATTGATCAAGTTTCATAAACCTAGAATTAGATTTAGAATAAGGCACAAGTAAACTTGTAATCAGAGAAAGAGAATAAGAAATATTCAAACCTCAATTGATATCAAAAATGGATCAAGAGTTACAATCCAAAGCTATGGAAGTTTTAAGCTTCCATGGATGTTTCAAAACTTCAAATCCAAAACCAAGTGTTCTCTCCCAATCCTAGGTTATGAAAAAGATGCCCTAATACCAATAAAAATAAAGTTATTTATAGTTCTCCCTAATTACCACTTAAAAAAGAAAAATAAAATAAAATAGACTAAAACCCATTTCAAATCTTTTAATTTCTCGTTCCAGGCCCGACGGGACGACTCGTTCATCTTAGGTTCACTCGCCCCCCTTTGGGGAATAGTTGGTGTAGTTGGGGACGACTCGTCCCCTGGCCTAATTTTCTGGATCTCTTCATTTTTTTTCTCTTGGCGCCTTGTCTCGTTTTGCCTTGGACATTTTCCCTTCTACCCTTGACTTCCATGTTGACTTTCCTTGATTCTTGGAGCTCTATTATCAGCTTCATGAATATAATAAATCTGAATACAAAAATAAATCACTAATTACTCTCGGAATACAACATATTCTAATGAAACCTCACATTACAAAGTCACTCCAAATTACATCAAATCTAATCTAAATACATCAAAATAGAGAAATAAAATGTCCGAAAACATCGGAGTTACATGAATTAAAATTCACCACATCATATACTATCAAATATACTATCCTTTTAGTAGCGCGATGCTTTGAACCAACTTGACTATATAGTGTATACCGAGACAATACTTTTTACACAACAATAACTCTAACACATTTTGTTCTCACGTTTTTATCCATTTCGACCCTGGACAGTATCTCATTCAGAAGTGTTTCATTTAGAAGTGGCCCTTATTACTTCTCACTTATATAGGTGATCTCCTATAAAGAGTATCCTGCTACTCCACCACGTTGGTATAGGAATCATTAAAAGTTTTCTCAACATAACCTCACCACTTCTGCAGGTGCGTACACTTGGACTGTTCTAGGAATAAGTATGAAAAGGTTCCAAGTGTTTCTACTAAACTCTCAAAACTTAGTTGTCTCTTTGAAATAAGGGCTTGGGATCTCCAATTCTCAAGGTAGAGTGTCCGCTAAGAAAGTTCTTTTCCTGTGGCATTTAAACCCATTCCTCTTAACGACGTAAATATTTGATCTCTGCTTATACCTTTAGTAAGTGGATCCGCTAGATTGTCCTTTGACTTCTCATAGTCAACAGTGATAATTCCATTAGAGATCAATTGTCTGATTGTATTATGTCTATGGCGTATATGTCTAACAGCTGCAGGTTCATTTTCTAACATGAAAGAAAGAAAATCAGTACCAAAAGATTTTTCAACTCTTGACCTCTTACTGTGTCTGGGTCCCTCTTCTTCTACTACTTCTTTATCTTGTGAAGAACCATTCACAATTTCATAATTCTCTTGTTAGAACTTATTTCTTTCTGTTCCTTAGAAGGAAAGATATTTTCAAAGAATATAGCATTCCTTGATTCTATCATCATTCCTTCATTCATACAAGGAATATCTGATTTGTGCACTATAAATCGATATGCACTACTATTGTTTGCATATCCTATGAAAATGCAGTCAATTATCTTAAGTTCGATCTTGACTTGCTTAGGATTAGGTACTTCAACATTAACCAAACACCCCCACACTTTGTGGTATTTATAAGAAGGCTTACGATTATGACATAATTCGTAAGGAGTCTTATCAATTCCTTTCTTAGGTATTGTATTAAGAATGTAGTTGGAAGAGAGTATGGCTTCCCCCCACAAGTTATCGGGTAAGCCAGAGCTTATTAACATTGCATTCATCATCTATTTAAGAGTACGATTCTTGCGTTCAGCTACTCCATTAGACTGAGGTGTATATGGTGTTGTCGTTTGATGAATTTTGCCAGACTCCCAACATAAGTCTTCAAACGGAGCAACGTATTCTCCTCCTCTATCACTTTGAATATTTTTAATTTTTACATTAAGTTGATTTTCAACTTCTTTCTTATAAGTTTGAAAACCCCCTAAGGCTTCATTCTTACTTTCAATAGATATACATAACAATATTTTGTGCAATCGTCTATAAATGTAATGAAATATTTTTTCCCACCTTGAGTTTGCACTAACTTTAGATCATAAATATCTATGTAAATCAATTCAAGAGGTTTTGTGATTCTTATTACTGCATTAAATGGTGCCTTAGTCATTTTTGCCTCAACGCAAATTTCACACTTCTCAGTCGAATTGGATTTAGACATCTGAATTAAATATTAATTCACTAACTTCTTATTTGTGTTAAAATTTAAATGTCTAATCTATCATGTCATAAGCTAAGACTATCCAACAAGTAAACATAAGAAACAACACTTTTATTCTTCACCTTAGGGCAGATTACGTTTATTACATTCATCTTGAAAAGGCCCTTCTCGAGGTAACCTTTTCTAAGGAAAAGACCATTATTGGTCAACACAAACTTGTCGGATTCAAACACTAATCTAAAACCGGTCTTGTTCAATAGAGAGCCAGAAAACAGGTTCTTACAAATTTCTGGGACATGCAACACATCCAGTAAAGTCAACTCCTTGCCTGAAGTCATCTTCAACACAACTTTTCCAATGCCCACAACATTGGAAGTAGCAGAGTTTCCCATATATAGCTTCCTTCCAGAAATGGGAGTGTAGGATGAGAAGATCTCCTTATCTGCACAAATATGGCGTGTAGCACCTGTATCTCTCCACCATTCCTTTGGATTGTCATCCAACTTAGCCAAATTGGCTTCAAACACCACATCAGCAATATCAAGCTCCATGTCATCAACTACGTTGGCTTGATTTATGTTGCCTCTTTGGTCTTCCCTACTTAGGTGACGGCAGTCCTTTGCTATATGGACAGGTTTTTCACAGTTATAGCAATCTCTTGTCGGCTTCTTGGCCGGCATCTTCCTAGCATTCCCTGAATGCTTCCTCTTCTTGTTATTACTTGTGCTAGTTTCAGCAAGATTGACTTATGCTTCTATTTTTCCTTTGTTAGCATTGGCTTCAGCCTTAGCCTCATTCTTCCTACTGTTCTCCTCAATTTGAAGACGTATTATCAGGTCTTCTAGTCCCATATCCTTGCGCTTATGCTTGAGATAGTTCTTGAAGTCCTTCCAGGCAGGTGGCAATTTCTCAATGATTGAAGCCACCTTGAATGGTTCATTCATAACCATTCCTTTAGTAGTTAATCCATGCAGAATCAGCTGAAACTCTTCAACTTGGCTGTCAACGGTCTTCGAGTCAACCATCTTGAAATCAAGGTACTTGCCAAATACAAACTTCTTTGAACCGACATCTTCGATTTTGTAATTTCCCTCCAAAGTGTTCCATAACACTTTGGCCGTTGCAACCAGACAATACACACTGTATAGTGCATCATCTAGTCCATTCATAATGTAATTTCTGCATAAGAAATTACCATGATCCCATGCCTCCTTGGCACTCTGTCTTGGCTGGTCAGGATCATTAATATCAATTGAAGGGGGGGCTCTTGTAAGAACTTCTGCAAACTGAGGGTCGTAAGATAAAACATCATCTTTTGCTGCCATCTTTTGAAGTCCATCCCAGTGAACTTCGCTAGTTTCTCACCATGCGCTATATGAGTCAGAGCAGGAGCAGGTGCAACAATCTGGGTAGTTGTATTGGTGTTCGGGTTGGGAGTAGCCCCAGAAGATTGGGATGACTCTTTTTCATTAGCCATTCTCAAGAAAACTCTTTTTTTAAAACCAAAATTCTTCTTACGATTGTTATCGAAAGTATTTCGAAAATTGAAATAATTTCAAAATAAAATAATTTCTTGAAAATGAAAAATCAGACAACAAGAAGAAGATGAAGAGATGGAAAAACATAACTGAAAAAATTAACGAAATTGAATTAACAGGACTAAGTCGAGTCTTGCGAAAATACAATCTCCATAAGAAGAATTTGGCCCGCACTGGTGCTAACGGTTGAAACGGCAATTCTATCGTAAGATGAAATGACTTTTTGAATCCTGATGGAAACACTTCAAATCAGGAAACCTACAAACTAACGATGTTTGGAATTTCTGAACTTGGAGGGAGGAGAATACAACAATATGCTTTCAACTAACTGAACTCTCTAATACTTGATTGCTTGAATGATTTAGATGATATAAACTGACATTCTGGGGGTCTGTTTATAGTTCTCGAAGAGTCACAGGTACCTGTTGGGTAATAGGCATGATTTGATTCTGGTGAATCTGGGCTGTCCGATCGCACCTGATCGATGAACCAGATTCAGTGAACCAACCCGAACCAGTGCCAATGGGTACATCCGTACCAACCCGCACCTGTACGAAGGGTCACGGACCAACCATATTCATGTACGGATCCAATCCGCAGATTGGACCCGAACCAGCCCTAAACTCGTCCTAGCCGAGTCAATCCCACACTAAACCCGATCCAACCCAATCTGACCGAACCATGCCACGAACCGAACCAACTTTCGTCAAAAGTTTAAGGCTCCAATAGCTCCTAACGACGATACACACGTGCGAAGTGCAAAGGGCGCCCACGCCCAATACGCCCTTCGTGGTTGTGGAGTAATTTTGGGCTAGTCCAAAATTAGCATAATTGGGTCAATACTTGAGTCAATCCCACACCAAACCCGATCAAATCCAATCTGACCGAACCATGACACGAACCGAACCAACTTCCGTCAAAAGTTTAAGGCTCCAATAGTTCCTAACGACGATGCCACGTGCGAAGTGTAAAGTGCGCCCTAAAGCGCCCAATACACCCTTCGCGGTTGTGGAGTAATTTTGGGCTAGTCCAAAATTAGCATAATTGGGTCAATACTTGCATGGTTGGCCCAATGCTCCACTAGGATGCATGGTAAGGAGGATATTACTTGATTGTTACCTCCTTCAAGTGGATAAGTTTAAAAACACTCCTACCTTTTGGTTTCTAGGCAATGTGGGATATGGCATTCCATATTCACAAACTCTTCATAAACCCATTTCAAATTACTTACTTTGAGCAATAATTTCTCATTCACCACAATTTATTTTGAGAAAATAAATATATCACGTTAATCTACTCCAAATGTAGATTATAAATATGTAATTTATTTTTCATTTACACAAAATAAAAATACATTTAATTTCGGTCAAATATTGGTCAAACCAATATTTCCAACAAAAGCCCCCCCCATCTGGCCATTAAAATCGTTTCCCCTCCTCTTTTCCTTAGCCACCATTGTCATTTGTTGCCCGAGTCATGCCACCACTTTTCGTGATTGTTCACATACGCTTGGCAACCATTAAAGCTCTTGAGACATATAAAAAGTATGTAGCCTTAGGTATTTGAGTGACTTGACATATGAATCTCGAGCGAACCCATATGGAAAGTATCTTGAATTTGTCGAGGGTGGGTTTTGAATGAGGTGGGTAGTGGAGCATGCTTAAGATGAAGACGCTGGCAGAGATAGCGGCAACATTAGAGTAGAATTTTCTTGATGTTCAATTGGGCAAGAGCAGGGAGCTACTATTGGGAAAAATCGAAGAAGATGAAATGTGGGTAAAGTTGGGTGAGGAGTGTTTTAATTTCGATTGAAGAAGGACAATGGCAATTTTAAAAAGTTTGGCGTATGCGAGGGTGAAATCGGTGTTGATTTCAATGTCGAATGGTAGGTCATTGACGTAAGTGTAAATACCCCAATCTAGACCGCTCTCCATCCGAGCATGTGGAAAAGACACCGAGGGTTCACTTATACATAATCACAAAGTCCCATGACTTTCCAAGGATCAAATTGACCAAGACAATAACAAAAGCAGCATAAAGCCTACATAAGAAATCTGAGTTTGAGTGAGAGTAATTAGGGGAGGTTCTGCCTAAGTGGGTGCAAAATTTCTTCTCTTTCTTACACACCAAATACATCAACACAACCACAAAGCAGCACAAAACCTGCACAACAAATCTGAGGAGAGTGAGAGTAATTAGGGGAGGTTCTGCCTAAGTGAGAGCAGAATTTCTTCTCCTTCTTAATCACCCCAAACAAACACACATTTCTCCCACAAAACAAACCCTAGGAAGATAGAAAATAACCAATATTGGTGAGATCTCCTTCCAAAACTTAAATAATGTCTTAATCTTTCATTTTCAAGTCCTTAAATATATTATGTATTATTATTATTTAATACGTCATTTATAATGTAATCTTTACTTGTTTTATATATTGTTGACCCAAACCATCTAAATGATCCTAAAAGATCTTCCATGCACATTATGCTTAATAATGGAGGTCTAATAGTGATAGTGGTTTGTTCATATTTCATGTCTTGTCTTTCCATTATTTACTTTCAATTGTATTTTACTTTCTAAGATCACCTTTTATCCATTTTCTTTTCTTAGTTACAATGATACAAATAACCTCAATCACCAAATGAACTCATCACTCATGTTAAGATGTGGTTCTAAGGCTTTTGGTTATAAATGTTGATGTAACTCCATTTTCATTTTCTTCCAAAAATGTAACAAAAGTAAAAGTTTAAATCTTCAAAAGATCTTCTCATTTCTTTACTTGAGACAACAAACTCCATTGTTGTTTCTCAAGAAAAGCTTGAAACCACCATTGCTGTACAACCCTAATACTTGGAAATGATAACCCTAAAGATTTGACCTTTGCTTCACTTGGGTTTCATGGCTAACTTTTCTCCACAACCATAAAATTGTCACCTTTTCTACTCAAGTCTAATCAAAGTACAGCAATAAATCAAATGAGATACAAAAAATAACCTACTCCATACAAAAATCCATAGGGACCTCCTTGCAAAGGGGCCATGATCTGTACGGACCAATATGCAGCCTGGGACATTTTGTTCAGTTTCCAGTTTCTTCAGTTCCAATTTTGTTTTAAATCTCCTTTTTACCAAAACGGACAGTTTTCCTCAAAACACTGCACAATTTTCATTTCCTTCTAAAATACGAGGAAATTTGTTATTAAAGCACACACACACACAACTTTCAAAAAGGGTTAGAATGAATCATGGACATGAGGCATCTCGGGTGAGCACAAAAATTTCTTCCCGAGGCGTAACGTGACCTCCGAACTCAAAATCTCACACCAAAAGCCTTTTGTCAATGTTTTGGGCTCACAACAAAACGGCGTGGCGACTCTCTTTTTAAAGAAATTCCTCCGTCCAAACGTTAAACAACTTTTTTCACCTCTCCAAGAGAGGAAAGCCCCGATGTGCTCGGGCATCGCCGGATCGGGTAATTTTAGTTGGTGACTCCGCTGGGGAAAGAATTTGTTTAAATTTTTTTTTAACATGGTGCGGGTCAAACTTTCGTTTACCCCTTTTTCGACCATTGTGTTCGTGTGTTTTTTTCCTTTTCTTTTTACTTATTACAAAAAAAAAAAAAGAAGAAGAAAAGTGTTCTTTGTACATGTCTTGCTCTTGGAAGTATCTCTTTTTGTTGTGCATATCTTGCCCATAAAATGCTATCATTTTCACTCTGTTCATAAAATTCTTAGAATATCCTTTTTTCCTTTTACTCATAAAAGATGTTTGTGTACATATTCATGTCTTTAAGACACATTTTGAAAACTTCTATTTTGAATCAAAAAGGAATTTTAGCTACCACACACTACGCGCGCTCTTGCCATGAAGACTTGAACACTACAACCCCGAACCCGGGATGGTCTCAGTTGCAGCTCGAATGGTGTTCCTATGCCTCTCTTGCACGCACAAGATCATTCCAAACAACCCATTCTCGCGAGTGTCAACCATGCACTATTTGCGTCACACTTTATTCGAGACTTGGTTGGTTTTTGACCCCGTCCGTGTCATGAGGCCTGAATATATATCCCATATCGATCAGTTTCTGTGTCAAAACCTAAAAATCAAGGTCCCTTGCGAAAGAAAGCTCGACAAGGTCATCTATTGACCCGATCTTGATTTCTAGTGTTAACTTAGACATCGGCCTATATTGGATATACGTCAAAAACCCCATGTGACACCATGTCATTGAGCCTTTAACGCCCCACCCATGACAGATACGACCTAGTCAAATCCTAAAGTCAAAGATCCCTTGCGAAAGCAAGACAAAGGAAGGTCATGCCAAATTTTGACCCGATATTGACTTAAGGATATTGGCTTTGTTCGCGATCCGCAGGGCAGAAACATTGAAACTCGCATGACAGGCTTGGTCCTTAAGTTTGTTTCTCTTTTCGATTGGTGGAAACTGTTTGCCCAATAGGACCTTCGCTCAGGTTTGTCCGCCCATAGAGGTTGAAGTACAGGTGTAAAATGAGGGGCTTATAGACGTAATGATGGATTCCACTGACCCATGATATAGAGTAGCTGTGAAAAAGAAGAGCAGTCTTCTCCAACCATTTAGGATTCTGAGAAGACATGTTTTCAGTAAACTTGAACAGTTATTAAAATAACAATTGTATGGTCCCATTTCTGGAATCCTCAATCTCGACCTTCCACGGTCCAATCTCTAAACCCGACCTTTCCCGATCCAATCGCTAATCTCGACCTTTCAAGGTCCAATCTTTAATCTCGACCCTTCAAGGTCCAATCTTTAATCTCGACCTTTCAAGGTCCAATCTTTAATCCTGACCTTTCAAGGTCCAATATTTAATCCCGATCCTTCAAGGTCCAATCTTTAATCTCTACCCTTCAAGGTCCAATCTCTAATCTTGACCTTTAAAGGTCCAATCTCTAATCTTGACCTTTAAAGGTCCAATATTTAATCCCTACCTTTCAAGGTCCAATCTTCAATATCGACCCTTCACGGTCCAAGATCTAATCTCTAATCTCGACCTTCCACGGTCCAATCTCTAAACCCGACCCTTCACGGTCCAATCGCTAATCTCGACCTTCCACGGTCCAATCACTTCCCTTGTCTATTTCAACCTCTTTTCTTGATGAGATTAAAATATGCTTAGACATATGATGTCTTGAATAAATCTCATAAAAGATCTAAGAGTCATATATGTGATATGATTGATGTTTCTACCTAATTAATTTAGTTTTAAGCGGTTTGCCATAGCAAACATGAAATTAAACTAAAGTTGGATCTTAGCCCATTAAATGTATATTATGCTTATTTGCATTGGAAGGTGTATAATTTAGTGGGAGCATTTTATGTAAATGCATTATATTTCTCATATGATATGTTTACTTATATGTGTTCATATTTTATGTATATCTTTTTATAGAATAAATGGCATCAAACAATAATCATATGTCACTGCGATCTCTCCTTGAGAAGGAGAAATTGGAAGAGAATGGTACAAACTATATGGATTGAATCCGTAGCATGAGAATTGTTCTCAGGCAAGAGGAAAAACTGTACATTCTCGAGGAACATATTCCACCTGAACCTGCTGCCAATGCTACTAGGGCATTGAAGGATCAATATCTGAAGCACAAGCGTGACTCTACAGATGTTGGATGCCTCATGCTCTCTGCCATGTGCAAGAACCTTCAGAAGGATCTTGAGCACTTGGGGACGGTTGATCTAAACAATCGACTGATGGAAATGTTCCAAGTACAAGCTAGGCAAGAAAGGTATAACACAGTTAAGGTATTGACCTCATGCAAGATGAGTGAAGGACAAGCTGTTGGTCCCCATGCTCTTAAGTTGAAGGGCCAGATTGAGCATCTTGAAAGGCTCGGTTTTCCAATTAGCCAAGAGTTGGCTACCGACATAATATTGAATTCATTGCCCAAAAGTTTTAGTAATTTCATAATGCACTATAACATGGGAGGCATGAATAAAAACCTTTCCGAGTTAGTTCAAATGTTGAACACTACGGAAACCAATATTGTCGAGAAGAAAACCGATCAAGTGTTGATGGATAACAAGGGGAAGGGTTTCAAGGGTAAAGGAAAGGCAAAGGATGCTAATCCTAAGGCAAATGTTGCCAAACCCAAAGTGGTTGCCAAGCCTAAAGAGGCTAAGCCCAAGTCCCAAGAGGACGCAGTCTGCTTCCATTGCAATGAGATTGAACATTGGAGGAGAAACTGCACAAAATACAAGGAAGCACTGAAGAAGAGCAAAGGTGTTGCTTCGACTTCAGGTATCTTTGTTATAGATATATTACTATCTACTTCTAGTTCTTGGGTATTGGATACCGGATGTGGAACTCACATTTGTCTAAATGTGCAGGGTCTAAAGAATAGAAGGATGCTTAAGGATGGTGAAGTGGACCTACGTGTGGGGAATGGAGCAAGAGTTGCTGCATTAGCCGTAGGAACTTATGAAGTTACTTTACCTAGTGGACTAATACTTGTTTTGAACAATTGTTATTACGTTCTAGCTTTAAGTAGGAATATTATTTCGATTTCATGTTTGGATACTAAAGGTTTTAATTTTCTTATATGTGATAAGAAGTTTTCCATTTACAAGAGTGATATGCATTATTGTACTGCTGTTTCATTCAATGGCCTTTATATCCTTGATGTTGAAAATCGTGATAATGATGTCTATACATTAACAAGAGATCTAAACCCAATGATGTAAACCACACTTACTTGTGGCATTGTCGTCTTGGCCATATAAATGAGAAACGCATTTCTAAACTCCACAAAGATGGATTTTTAGACTCACATGATTATGAATCTTATGAGAAATGCGAATCTTGTTTACTTGGCAAGATGACCAAGGACCCATTTACCAAAACTGGTGAAAGGGTGGGAAACTTATTAGGCCTTATACATACCGATGTGTGTGGACCTATGAGTAGCGATGCTAGGGGAGGATTTCGGTACTTCATAACATTCACTGATGATTATAGTAGATTTGGATATGTTTATCTAATGAAACATAAAAGTGAATCGTTTGAGATATTTTGAATATTTCAAAATGAGGTGCAAAACCAACTTGGCAAAACTATTAAAGTACTTCAATCCGATCGAGGTGGTGAATATTTGAGCCAAGAATTTGACAGTCATCTTAAGAGTTGTGGAATCGTTTCAGAACTCTCTCCACCCGAAACACCACAATGGAATGGTGTGTCTGAGAGGAGGAATAGAACCTTGTTGGACATGGTTCGTTCTATGATGAGTCAAGTTGAGCTTCCTTTATCCTTTTGGGGACATGCACTAGAAACTGCTGCTTTCACTATAAACAAAGTTCCTACCAAATCGGTTCAAAAGACCCCATATGAGATGTGGCATGGAAGAAAACCTAGTTTGTCTTTCATGAAGATTTGGGGTTGCGATGCATATGTCAAGAAGTTAACTTCTGACAAGCTAGCACCTAAGTCTGATAAATGTGTTTTTGTGGGTTATCCTAAGGAAACCAAAGGATACTATTTCTACAACCGAAATGAGAACAAAGTGTTTGTTGCTTGAAATGGTAATTTATTAGAAAAGGAGTTTCTTCGAAAAGGAACCAGTGAGAGTAAAATAGATCTCGAAGAAATTCGAGAACCCGAAAACAACATTGAACCTATGGTAGAGACTGAACCAAGTTCACAAATAGTTGTGGAACCGGTTCAAGATGCACAAGTTCATCGCCAAAGTGGTAGGTCACGATCCGAACCCGAGAGATATGGATTTCTCGTTACGGAAAGTGATGAAGTGGAGTTAATCCAAAACGATGAACCTACTTGCTATCAAGAGGCGATGTCCGCTCCTGATTCGGAAAAATGGCAAGAAGCCATGAAATCCGAGTTACAATCCATGGCTGATAATCAAGTTTGGAACTTGATTGATCCACCCGAAGGTGTAAAAACCATAGGGTGCAAATGGGTCTTCAAGAAGAAGACCGACATGGATGGGAAGGTGTACACCTATAAGGCTAGGCTTGTAGCTAAGGGATATAGGCAGATTCATGGCATCGACTATGATGAAACCTTATCGCCTGTAGCTATGCTTAAGTCTATTAGAATTTTAATTGCCATAGCCGCATATTATGACTATGAGATATGGCAAATGGTTGTCAAGACAGCTTTCCTTAATGGGAAGTTACTTGAGCATGTATACATGATATAACCTGAAGGTTTTGTTAGTCCAGAAAATTCTAACAAGGTGTGTAAGTTGCAGAAATCCATTTATGGATTCAAGCAAGCTTCTAGGAGTTGGAATCTACGTTTTGATGAATCAATCAAGGAGTTTTGCTTTATCAAGAACGAAGATGAACCTTGTGTATACAAGAAAATTAGTGGGAGCGTAGCACTATTTTTAGTGTTGTATGTCGATGATATCTTACTCATTGGAAATGACATTCCTGCACTACACACTGTCAAGTCTTGGTTAGGGAAGTGCTTTTCAATGAAAGATATCGGCGAAGCTGCATATATCCTTGGTATCAAGATCTATAGAGATAGATCCAAGAGGATGATTGGTTTAAGTCAAAGTACTTACATTGACAAGGTTCTTAGAAGATTCCAAATGGAAAATTCTAAAAGAGGAAACTTGCCAATGTTGCATGGTATATCTCTTAGCAAGAATCAAAGTCCTAAGACTAATGATGAGCGAAAGAGAATGAATGGTATTCCATATGCTTCGGCAATTGGGTCTATCATGTATGTTATGTTATGTACTAGACCCGACGTTTCATGTGCTCTAAGCATGAAGAGTAGGTACCAATCGGATCCCGGCGAACCACATTGGATAGCAGTCAAGAATATCCTCAAGTACTTACGAAGAACTAAGGATGTATTCTTGGTCTTTGGAGGAATGGAAGAAGATCTTGTAGTGAAAGGCTACATAGATGCTAGCTTCCAAACCGATAAGGATGATTTCAGATCGCAGTTTGGATTTTTGTTTACGCTGAATGGAGGCACTGTGAGTTGGAAAAGTTCCAAGCAAAGTACCATCGCTGATTCCACAACCGAAGCTGAGTACATAGCGGCATCTGATGCAGCTAAGGAAGTCATTTGGATCAAAAAGTTCATTATTGATTTGGAAGTCGTTCCAAGCATCAAAGATCCTATTGAACTTTACTGTGACAACAATGGTGCCATTTCACAAGCAAAGGAACCAAGGTCACACCAGAGATCCAAACACATACTTCGACATTTCCACATTATCCGAGCGATATGTGAAAGGGAAGACGTAAAGATATGCAGAGTAGACACTGATGACAACGTGGCAAACCCATTAACTAAGGCTCTCCCGCAAGCTAAGCATGATGGTCATGTTAGGTCCATGGGTATTCGATACATGGGAGATTGGGCCTAGTGCAAGTAGGAGACTGTTAGTGTTATGCCCTAGGCCTATAGTTGATAGACTTATGTGTTGACATTATTTATTATTATATGAGATGTTTATCATTTGATTATTATATGGTTTGTATATTTGTTTATAATAATCTCCGTCCCTAATTATTAAGAGTAATTAGTATAAATGTTAATGGATAATCATATGATGATTATATGCATAGAGATGCACATTAAATTTATGGGTACTTATTAGAGAACAAGTGACTGACTTGACCCATATGAGATTTATGTCATGGTCAAATGTCATAATTAAATCTCATAAGGTCACTTCATTTAGTCCCTAGACCTGAGATTATCATGACCTTACATATGATGAAAGTCATGTTTGATTTTAGTCAAACGATATCTTAACACGATATTTATAAAGGCTAATTTTGGCATGATCGGATTCATGATGGGAAGCATGATAAGTCAAGATGGAATTTGTCCCTCGAAAGAGAGATGTTTTGCTTGGGCCCCTCGATGAGTGATAATGATGAAAGTGTATGGCCATACCCCAATGCGATTGGATTATCATTATACTCAGAATCGAGAAAGCATTGAACTAAGACAAGTTAACGAGGACCATGACTTGTGTTCAATATAACATCGTAAGACAAAGGGAGAAATGGAAGTGTACCATTGGAAACGTGAACTCTTACGTTATATTATTTGGGTAGACATAATGGCTTGCTAGAGTCTGCTTATGTCTTATGAGAGTCGATATGATCGAGCTCATTGCTAACATAATATAATCCTTTTGGGTCACACACAACTAGATGGAATTGAATAAACCAGAGGAAGAATAATTGAGAGAAACCTGATGTGACTTAATGTATCGTGTGACAGAACTAGTCCATGGGACTCGTCTGGTCGTGCGACACTCTAAGACCACAGAGGTATTTTCGGACTGGTTTCCTAATTTGATTAGGAAACAAATATTGATGCTAAAGTAGTATAAATATAACTGTCTGTCAGCCCTAAAAAGCTAGCCGAAATTCTGAAAAGAAATTCACAACATATATTCTCAATATTCTTCATAGGTTTAAGAGATCTAGCAATCTTCAAGAAGCTTTTCTTGGTTCATTCAAAGGTGTGGATACCGAAAGAGGGTCTTCGCTCGTTCATCGATCAAGGCCTAGAGTTCAAGCAATCTTAAGAACAAAGTTTGTGATTCGAAATCACATTATTAAATCGTTCGATAGCTCAAGAACGGAAAGCGTTCAAGGTTGGTTATTTCTATCTCATAGGTTTCAATTTAATTGTATAGAATGGATCCTATGCTCTTATGTTTTGTGTTAATTAGATGCTTAATTCCATGCTTCATCGATCAACAAGGTTGACGGAAGAATTTCGGTGTTGTTTATTAGTGATTTACAGGAGTCTTTCAAGGAGAGAAACCAGCAAATTGTGTGTTTTTTGTGTCTTCCGACCGTTCTTTCTTGTCCGTTTTCCGTCCTCTAAAACACTGAAAGTCATCTAGTATTTACAGGGGTTGATTTACTTGGGCACCAAGATTAGGAGACTCAAGGGATTTAGGATATCTCCCAAAGAAGGTTCTGGAACTCCACAATCAGTGGATACCCGGATTGGATAAGAGTTATCAAGAAAAGAGGTTGAAATTGACAAGAGAAGTGATTCTCCCTCCTGTAGAGGGATAGTCTCGCGCGAGACACGCCATGTCCCGCGCTTCACAAAGGACAGATTTGTCCTCCCCTTGTTATCTCGTATGCAGTTTAGTCCAAACTAACGCCCGTTAGTTAAAACTTAACGAAACATGACAAAATGGTGGATTTCTACTCTAAAATCGAAGGCGAGACATAGAGTGGTATAACTCTTCCATGATAGCTTCAGAATGGGGTGTATACAGAGCCCCATGGCGACAAGTCTTATGAAAGAAGTCATGTCGTTGATAGAAAAGACATCATTCTGAACATCGGGTGGTAGTGCCGCGCGGCTGCCTATGTATCTCTATTGGAGAATCAGACCAAAACGTAGTTCAACTCTAAAACACAAAAAGGCTGCTTTAGGTATTTTGAAAATCATTTTGAAAATCGAAGAGAGCGATTTTTTTCGAAAAGGCAAACTCATAATGAGGAATCAAGTCATGACCCAATTCTTACTATACCTGCCTGTCTGATGATTTACCTATTTTGGCTCCGAACCTGCAGGAAAAGATGTTAGAAAACAAAGGTTTACCTGTTTGGTCCTTCGCATCCTGTTGGTTTTGTGAAGATTTGCCTGTAAGGGCTCTGAATTGGGCTTTTGATGAAGATTCACCTATAAGGGCACTGAATCGGGCTTTTGATGACGATTTATCTGTAAAGGCTCTGAACCACGCTTTTGATGATGATTCACCTGTAAGGGCATTGAGTCGGGCTTTTGATGACGATTCACATGTAAGGGCTCTGAATCAGGCTTTTTATGACGATTCACCTGTAAGGGCTCGAAACTGGGCTTTTGATGACGATTCACTTGTAAGGGCATTGAACCGGGCTTTTAATGACGATTCACCTGTTAGGGCGTTGAATCAGGATTTTTTATGACGATTCACCTGTAAGGGCTCTGAATCGGGGTTTTTTATGACGATTCACCTGTAAGGGCTCTGAACCGGGCATTTGATGACGATTCACTTGTAAGGGCGTTGAACCGGGCTTTTGATGACGATTCACCTGTAAGGCGTTGAATCGGGCTTTTCGATGATGATTCACCTATAAGGCCTCTGAATCGGGCTTTTTTGATGGAGTGGTTTATTGTCTTTGACCAACCAAGAGATAATTCGCCTATTTTTGTTCCGAATTACGCGGGATGAATTGACCTTTGGATCAATCATTTTGGGTGACTTGACGTCATATCAGGCAATCATGCGTACGCCACGTTCGGTTCGTTTCGTGACTTGCGGTATTAATTTTTTCATGTTTCCTTGCTAGGGTTTCACTTTCAAGGGTAAATGTGTCAAAATTTTGAATTTTGACGTTGCGTAGACGCTTATTGCCAGGGGCAATTTTGTCCCTATCCATAAGGGTTGTCTCGCGCGGGACACCTTGTATTGCATGGGACAAGGTCTGTCAAGGCATAAATTCAGCAGTCCTAATTCATTTCAAACACTCTTGTTTTCAAACTTTGTCTCTCAAGTCCGACCCAAGGGTATTTTTTTCTAAAATTTCTTCAATCTTTTGTTGATTTCTCCTTCTTAATCAACTTTAATCTTTCCTTAATTCCATAATTGATGGCCCAAGAAAGAAGGAACCCAACATTGGAGAGTTATTGTGTCGAAAGACTATCCTCGCGACGACAACACCTTTGATCGCCATAGGCATATCTCTCATGCCATTCTTGAATGTTTGGTAAGAATCTCTTTCTCGAATTCATCCCATGATTGTATTGCATCAATTCCATGGTTTAAATCCATTGATTCATCAAAATTTAGCCATTTCCTTCCCTTTGCGAAGAACTAGGTTCAATGTCGATGCATGCTAGATTTTCTCCAGTCTTTGTTGGATTTTGATGATGCATTTGTGTATATATGAGTGCCCTATATGATTTAGATTGTAGGCGGGATTGATTTGGGTAGCCAAACGCAAGTTTGTCCATGATTCTCTAGTATGCACGCCAAGTGTTCGATGAAATGCTCCAATGAAAAATTTCTTCTATTTTCTTGAAATTTTTACCATGGGTGATCTCTGACAATGTTTCCTTGTCTTCCCTTGTTTTGTAGCCGTATAAGCCAACCAAGAACTGTCACGGTAGTGCAAAGTTTTCTAAGACCCTATGGGACAAAGTCAAAGCCCTGAACGGGGTTCAGGCCAGAGTAGAGCAAATAGGGATTCACACTTTATGGATAACATCCGCGGGATAAGGCAGACTCCTCAAGTTCTCCAAGCTATCAGGGTGAGATGGTGAGATACTACCCACACAGTTCATTTGCACTTTGTGGAAGCGACTATGACCCCGACCGACTTTCTGGCCATTACCGGGTTGGAGTGTGACGGTGCTCCTCTTCTGGCGATTGGGGGGTTACAAGCCGGCGAGCCCAGCCAAGTGGAGGCAGCTTATTGGTTTTGTCCCTAGAAAGATCAAGGGATTTGCTATTGAGCTCACACCTCTTTGTGGCCAGATCGAGGCCTATGCTGATAAAGCCAATGCGGTCATGGACCGAGTTGTGAGGGGTGCTCTCTGGTATATCCTGTCAGAGACCATTTTTGCCAATCATTCCTCCACTGCTCGTATTGCTCTTTTGGGGATTTTGGAGGATCTTAACTTGGTGAGCACGTACGATTGGGGCTCAGCTGGTCTGGCTTTCTGTTATCATGCCATGGATGAGGCATGTAGGCACACCAAGGATACCATGCAGGGGTATTATTACGCTTGGGAGGTACATTTTCTGACTTTGTCTCGTCGTTTATTCACACATTTTATCTATGATTTGTACTGAATCCTGCTATGTTTTCTTGTACATATATGGGGGTATGCTATCTTCTCTTTGCACAAGTTTGAGTTGAATGAGCTTGGGGCTCAGTTTTTGGATATCAGAAGATGGTGCCACTCCAACCGTACCATGGACGAGGAGGAGGGAGAAGATTGGACCCTTACTGTTGAGGAGGCGCGGGCTTTGCTAAACAGTTTCAATTTGAGCTGCAGGGTTTGTATCCGTGGACCCCATTGGAGAATGAGGTGCATGGCGCGTGGGTCGTCACTGATACACAGAGGATCTTGGTATCGCTTGAGGGAGATACCATGTACTTGGGTGAAAGAGTCTTCCCTCAGCATGGCAGGGGTTCACTTGTCAGGAGAGTGTTAGAGGATCCGCCCAGGGAGATGCACCCTACTTTTCCTGTTCCTGCCGAGTCGTATGCCAACTATGTGTATGGATATGAGGAAGAGGACTATGTGGTCCCAGGGGCTTCGTATGAGGAATTCCTTCCTCTTCTGATGGGTCCCCTTGTGGTGGGTAGTAGGCAGCCAAGTGCCCATGCTTCTGCTTCTGCTTCTGCTTCTGGTTCTGGTTCTAGCTCATTAGCCCCAGGCTCTTCTTCTCAATATGTGGGTCCGGTGCCCTTTGTACCAGATTATGGTCCTCCGAGCTACTCGTACATGATGGAAGGTATGTAGATGATGGGCTCCTTCCATATCACGAATCATATTCCTGTGGGTTATCGCCTCCCTCCCAATGTCTCTTCGGTAAGACTGATACATTTTTTTTCTGCTTATACTGTTTCTTGTATCTTACATATATGTGTATATGTCCGATTCCTTCTTAGTATCTCCTTTTGTTAATAGATCACCATGTCCGAGGTGGATTACAATCGTGGGGCAAGCAGGATGGCCGGATTAATGGCCTTGGTGTCGGACCTCTCAGAGAAGCTGTCCTATAAGGTGGCTTTGGCGGCGTCGACGATTGCCTCTACGGTGACCCCTACTTGCGGAGTCAAGAGATCGAGGAGGGACGGTAGCCCCGATTATGGTGATGACGGCGGCGCCGGTTTCTCGGGAGATATGATAGCATAGGTCCCCTTTTCTCCCCCATATCTTTGAAATTTGTCTGGAACTTGTACAAATTGGTCGGGTTGGCCCAAATATATTTTTCTTTCTTTCGGTACTGTAAGTACCCAAATCCGGATCGTCAAAATCCGTTAAAAGTTAACCGGAATCCGTTAACTGGCCCTTTCCAGGTTAATCGGAACCCGTTAAACTCCCAATTCCCGAGTCAACAAGACATCCCAGGACTGTCCTGTGCATCCCGATACCAAAGTGTACTCAACACACGTTATCACATGTAAAGGTATCACTTTCCTCGAAAACGCACTTTTCGGGACTTTTCGGGGGCGTTTCGGATATTTTCCGGACAGTTATTTAGAAAACAGTCAAAACCGAGATTAACGGGACAAAAACCCTAGCTTTGGTGACTCACAGGGACACATGGCACACATGCATGGCCTCCCCCATCCCCATCAATCAAATTCAGGGGTGAAAAGACCAAAGTACCCCTGAAAATGATAGTCAGGCCGTCGGGCCTGTTTTACATGTAAAACCAGAATTCTCATATCAAGTCCCTGCAATTTCCAAAATACCCAAAAACCTGCCAAATTGAAGCTTAGGCCATCCGGCCTATTTTACAAATTTGCCCCTATAAATACAAGGGCTGTCATTCAGTGAAAAAGAGAGAAAAATATTACCCCTCTCCCAAAACCCCACGATTCTAGGCAGTTTAACCCCCTCCTGATCCCTATTTCGTATCGAAACACCTCCCAAACACGAGCCAAACACTTTCGAAACACCTCCCAAACACCAAATCGTATCCCGTATACGTCTTTTCGAGTCAAAGAGTCACTCCCTAGCCATAGGTAACACTCTCTCTCTCTCTCTCTCTCTAAAACTCCGTTTTGCCTCGATTTATGCGTCAAACACTTTTTTCGATCCGATCGAAACTCTCAAAATGTAGACGTAACGCCGTCTACGTGACTCGATACGTTTTAGTCCCTCATCATCTTCTCTTTTGTAAGAGAAGTAATTTCGGGTTAAAACGGCGTTCCAGTCCCGTTTTACGTTTCTGTCATTTACAGTCCGAATCGTTCGATCCGTTGATTCGCTTTTTACCGTCTGAACCGTTTGGTTCGTGATAGTCATTTATAAAGTACGGATCATTTGATCCATTGATACTGCTATTTAATTTACGCAACTTTACAAATCCGAGCCGTTTGGCTCGTCAATTGTATCTTTACTCTCCGGATCGTTCGATTCCGTTGATATCGCACTTTAAATACTGTCATTTACAAGTCCGAGCCGTTTGGCTTGTGATAGTATTTACTTATAAAAGTCCGAGTCACAAAATGACTCGTTGATCTCATATCATTTACTGCCTTTTTTCATAAAATTGGTAACATTGTAATGCTTGGTTCAAAATCAGAGTTCGTCATTCGAACTCCTTTTCAAAACAACGCAAATCCCGACGTTTGACATTCAAACGCTCTTTTTATCAAAATCAACGTTTGTCATTCAAACTAAAGATTCAAGTTCGACATTCAAACTCCGTTTTCAAAACGATTCAAAATCGATGTTTGACATTCAAACGCTCATTTCCGACTCAAAACTTGACGTTTGACATTCAAACGCTCTTTTTTATTAAAATCAACGTTTGTCATTCAAACTAAAGATTCAAGTTCGTCATTCGAACTCCATTTTCAAAACGACTCAAAATCGACGTTTGACATTCAAAGGCTCATTTCTGACTCAAAACTCGACGTTTGACATTGAAATGCTCTTTTTACTAAAATCAACGTTTTGTCATTCAAACTAAAGATTCAAGTTCGTCATTCGAACCCTCTTTCAAACTCAAAACCCGACGTTTGACATTCAAATGCTCTTTTTATTAAAATCAATGTTTGTCATTCAAACTAAAGATTTAAGTTCGTCATTCGAACCCTCTTTCAAACTCAAAACCGACGTTTGTCATTCAAACGCTCTTTTTTACCACAAATTAACATTTGTCATTCAATCCAAGATTAAAGCTTGTCATTCAAGCTCCTTTTCAAAATGCAACACACACACACACACACAATTTCGAGAAAGGTAGAAAGACTCATCATACGAGGTGTTTCGGGTGATCTTAACATACTCTTTCTGAAACATAATGTAACCTCCGAACCTAACAATCTCTGGTCCTAAAAGCCTTTTTTCAAGTTTTGGCTACCAATCAAAACGGCCCCCTTTTTCAAAGCCAACCATTTTCAAAGTTTGGGTTCATAATACAAAACAGCGTGGCGACTCTCCCTTTCATTTCTGGCGAGGTTCCAAGTTTGCGAAAGCTGCTTGCCGCGTCCCTGCGCGATCCGAGTAATTTCAATTGGCGACTCTGCTGGGGATCGAACAATGTTTTTTCAAAACACCCTCGTTTTAAATAAGAATTCCGTGGGTCAAACTTTAGTTTACCCTTTCCTCATTTTTGTATGCGTGTGTTGTTCAAAACATCGGGTTGTTTTCGAAAAGAAAAAAAATGAAGATGTTGCATTTTCATCTCATTCAAAATCTTAACATGTTCGTGCATTTCCGTTCATACTTGATTCTTTGTGCTATATTTTGAACTGCGCATAAATTCTTTAAAACGCATTCTGAAAATCTCTATTTTACTCAGAAAAGGAATTTAGTGACCGCACACTACTTGCACTGCTGCCTCGGTACACCACACACTACGCGCACTTGCTGCCTCGGTACACTGCACACTACAACCCTCAATCCGGGATGATCGTTCAGTTGCAGCTTGATTGGTCTGCCCGACACCTTTCGAGCGCGCACAGGGTCGTCCCAAACAGCCCATCCTAGCCCGTGTAATCCATGCACTCTTTGTGTCAGACTTTGTCCAAGACCTTGGTTGGTTTTTGGCTTAGTTCGTGTCATAAAGCCTAAGTGTATGCTTTTACGCCGATCTCCCTCACAAGTCAAACTTAAAAGTTGAGATCGAAGGTCCTTCTCGACCCGAAGTCTTAGCTTTTCGGCCTTGACTTTGACGCAGAGCCACGCTAAAAGCATATCCGAAGGTTCAATGTGATGCCGTGTCATCAAACCCTCGACATATGCACCATGTTAGCCACAACTTGGTCAACGTCAAAAGCTAAGGCCCCTCGCACAAGCGAGTCAAGAGAGGTCATGCCGAAATTTCGGCACGATTTCTGCCTTAACTTAAGTACGTTGACTTCGACCGTGACCCGCATGTCACATACGTTGAAAGTTTACATGACCAGCTTGCCTTAAGTTCACTTTTTCCTTTGTCGGTGGAACTCACATGCCTTATAAGACCCTCGCTCGGGATAGTCCATCCGGGGAGACGATTTACAGGTGAAAAACGAGGGGCTTATAAACGTAGTGTCGAGATCCATTATTCAAGCCCTAGGTTAGTTGCGAAAAAGAAGATGCAATCTTTTCCAACCAATTAGGACTCTGAGAAAATGCGTTTTAAGTAATCATTAAGCGGTAACTGCACATTGCACAAGCCCGAAACCCTGAGCCAAATACCCTTTCCGAAACATAAACCCTGCCTTTCGTTCCCTGCAGCGAGCAGAAAGTGGTTCAGAATTCCGGGTCAGCGCCTCGCCAGAATTACAGTTACGACCGCATCAGACAGTTCTTCAGTTCCCTCAGTTCCTTCAGTCAGACTCTCCGACATGTCAGACTCACTGAGAAATCGTGACGGGAATGGAACCCCACCACCGGTAACAGATATGACACTGGAAGAAGCCATCCGGGCCTGTGAGATTCACAAGAGGCAGAAAGAAGATCAGCAGAATTTCGTGGTACAACTTCTGAATGAACCGGGTATAGCAGCTATCCCCCAACCAGATGGTACTTTCATCCTAATCCAGGACGACGATCCTCCTCGATCAGCTCCTCAAACCTTCAACCAGGTTCCTCCCTCGCCAAATTACGGGATTCCTTCAAACCAACGAAACAGCCGACCGAGGCTTCATATTGCCACCTCTCAAGGCACCCCCATCATATACGGCCAAGCCAGTACTACCCCTATTGCTCAATACAACCAGCGCAGCACTGGGCCATCTCAAACAGATATCAATATCCTCCAATACCCTCCCGGGTTCAACCCATTACCCATACACAAACCTCAAAACACCGGGGACAAACCCCGATACAATCCAGAAAAGGCCCCCATATATCCACATATATCAAGACTCGCACCTCCAATTACTGCCTCTCATATGGCAGCACCCGACACCGAGCCTCAAAGTCCACCTCTGGACACAGCCCTGGCCTGGATGGTCGAACAAATGAAAGACATGAAAGCCAGCATAGGCAGCTCAAAGCAAGAAACACTCAGATCCACAGATCCGGGAATGGTCACACCTCTCCCTGCCAAGTTCAGAATGCCAGAAATGGACCGATTCGACGGGACCGAATGCCCACAGACACATGTTGACACCTACGTTCTTGGCATGAGAGCAAAAGGAGCAACCCTCCAGCAAATGGCCGATCATTTCCAAATTACTCTCAAGAGTTCAACATTACGGTGGTTCCTAAGGGTCAAGCCTGCAGATAGCTATACCTGGGATCAGATTAGCAACATCTTCCTGGAGCGGTACCGATCCAACCTGGAATGGGAAACAAGTCGTGAAGACTTAATCACCATCGAGCAGAAAACAGATGAAAGCGTTGGAGAATTCTACAAAATGTGGAGCTGGAAGCTCTCCGAAATCATGGAGCCACTCTCCAAAGACGAACAGATGCGAATCTTCAAGTCCTGCTTATGGCCGTCCCTCAGAATGCTCATCAGCCATCACTTTTTCCCGGATCTCCGAGCCATGGTCAATGCCGACTCATAGTTTAAAAAGGATCTCAAAGAAAAGCTGGCTACAGTTCCGTCTTACAAATATAGATCAACGACCGCATTCAATCCTGCACTGGCCCCCGGCAAAGGGAAAGATACTTCTGTCAACTACATCCATCAGGGACAACAGTCAAGCAACAGATCCCACCCCTGTAAAGCAACGACTCCTCCAAGAAGCAACCTTCCATACGCTTCGACAAGCTGGATATGCCTCTGAGTAAAATGCTGGAAGGACTAATCAAGGAAGGCCTCCTCAAGCCTATTAGAACTACAAACCGAAGAATCCTATAGTTAATGCCGACAAAAGCAAGTACTGCGCCTTCCACCAATACCACGGGCACACAACTGACAACTGCCTGGGGTTACGGTATGAGATCCAAAATCTGATAGAAGAAGGAAAGTTGGAGCATCCCCATGGACCTAATACAGTCGAAAACCCTTTTCCGAACAACAGTGTAAACTCCATCGAGTGGGTGCTAAAGAAGATTGTCGCAGAGCCAGTTCCTCCGCCTCTTCCAGCTAAGTCCTCATCAGACGTCCACATCTGGTACGATGTATGTGACTGCTCCGAATGCCTTGAATACGAATTCCAGGACATGATCAGGGGCGATTCTCCCAGAAAGCAGAAGAAGCAGTCTTCTCAGCAGAAATTGAAAGAAAGATATGAAGCCGGAGACACCAGCATGGTTACACTCGGAGAGCCATCCGGGAAGTTCGATTACTATGTACTCTACTCCAGCAAGTCCCCTCTTCCTTCAAGCATCACAGCTTCAGAACAGACAGAGGTGGGAAAGCCGAAATATCCTGCTGAAACCAAAGCTCAGGCCTCAGGACACCGAAATATCTCAAATCTTGGCAACCGTACTGCCAGCCAGAATCTTAATCCCCCGCAGGATCAACCAAGGTTCAGCTTGCCCAACTTCAGAGCACGGGCTAGAAAAGGAAAGTCAAAATAAACTTGGCACTCGCACTCAATCAACGTACTGACCAAGGGCGGCCACCGCCACAAGCAACCTCGACACAATCTCGAGGCACCACCAAAAACATTTCCTCTCAAGAGGAAGATAAAAAATGGATGGCTCGATGATTCTCCCTCTCCAGAAAGAGATCAGATCTATAATTCCAGACTGTATGGCATCATGCTCACCTTCTGTGATGAAGACCTACCGAAAGGGGCCTCGGGACACAAAGAAGCTCTGCACATCACTGTTCGGCTAAACAATATCTCCCTCCCTGGAGTATTGGTAGATAATAGATCAGTAGTCAATTTCCTTCCCCTCAGCATGATGCGAGCCTTACGCATCGTTGAAGGCATATGATCCCATCTGCCTGAACTATCAAAGCCTACGACAACACGTCTCATCCCATCCTGGGAACGGTGACTCTGGAGCTCTGGTTCGAAACCCAAATGGTGCCAGTAATGTTCCACGTGATGGACATTCCGTCCGAATTTAAAGCTCTGCTAGAATGCCCATGGCTACACCACATGAAGGCCATAGCCTCCACTCTCCATCAGTGTGTCAAGTTCATAAACCGCCAAGGAGATCTTGAGGTCATCAGAGGAGACAGTTTCCTCATAGGCAATGAAGCCGAAATGCCAACTAAGCATGCCCACATCCAGGCACCGGGGTTACCTCCTGCAAATTGACCAAAGGATAACAGGGGCAAATCTCATCAGAATCCCTCAGAGTCCGGAGGTGCTAACTATGTCAACACCCTTGTGCAGGAAGATCCTGAAGCAGTTAGATTCATCAAGTTCAACTGCCGTTTCCAAAACTTGGATTCAGACTGGAAAGAAACCTTGAGCACCGCAATGATAAGGGCACACAAACCCCTTATCTCCGGTCAAAGATTTGTCAGCATCCTTTGAGCAAACTCTCTGGCCATGCCAGATGAAGAAATCTTCACGATAAAGGTCAACAGGCACCGACACACTCGTGATGAATGTATGGCATTCGTCTGGGATGTTTTACACGCGGAATTACCCACCGAGCCCCTTTTCTCAAACGAAGGGCATGAAGTTTTTCTAGCAGCACCAGCTTCGCAACAGGGCGCGAGACATACTTTGGTCTGGGTTGAACCGTCAGACGGCAACGAATCAGGGCTCTCCGGAGTAGAAGACGCGGCAGATCCGCAGGAAGATCCTTACATACACATGCTCAGTTTCGGGGATGACACCAGTTCCGACTAGGTCACCTACGATGAGGGCACCAATATCATGGAAATCGTCAAACTTAATGTCCAGTACAGACAGTTATCCGGCGTGTGGAAACAACTGATTGACATGACAAAGAACCCTTCTGATCATATAACCGACGACGACTTCGTCAACATCATCTTCTCCAGATATCCCGACAATACCAAGGATCCAGTCCTTATTATCAGATTCTGCAACGCAAAAGTTACCCTCGATAATTACCTAATCATGGTAAATGAGGTCCTTGCCAAGAGATCTCAAGGCTCATCATCATTTCTAGTTATCAGCCCCAGTGGCAACCGACCCGTGCCGTCAGTCAAACTCACAGCCAAGAGCGCCGCCAAGGCCGAAGTCATCAACTAAGGAGATAGAGCTCCTCACGTTGTTACAAATCAGATCAACCTCAGGAACGCCTCCAGCAGCCACCCTGAGAACATCTGCGAATGTCCTCCCAGCGAGACATATCAAGCTTCCGAAGAAAGGAACAATCACCTCAGCATCAACATGCTCAAGTTCAACCCTGTTCCCAGCTATCACGGCCACGGATTCAGGCATCCCGCCAGCAAGCTGCTAGCTCTGATAGACTTGGCTCTCGAACGAGATCACGAGACCAGCAACATCACAGAGTTCAACACCCCCGTTGGTTTGATCAATCAGATATGGGTAGACTTCTTGGTAATCGAAATCAAAGAAGGCCACATGGAATGTCCAAGCACGACTTCCTTCGTCAATATAATCCATGTGTTCCCGCCATTCGGAGATTTGGATGTGATGACAGTTCTAGACACCAGTCAGACAGCGTGCACCTATGGAGACTGCTTAGCTCTCATAAGGAAAGCCTTCCTGGAACTAGCTGCACAAGAAAAGCATCGCTGGGACGAAAATAAAGCTCAGAGACCAAGCCCTTAAAGCGTCACACGCAGCTTCAGACAGTAAGCTAGAGGCCACTCTAGACCAATTCGACCTCAAAGGTTTTGCCTACGGCAACTTTCTGGACTACCATCACTTCTCAACTAACCCCCTCTAGCAAGGGAGGGCGGTCAATGGTCCAAACGTCCTAGGAGATGGAATGGCACAGCACAAGAAATACCTAGTCCAGCAGTATGAGGAATACAAGTGCTTATCTCCCTGAGAGAAGCAAGCCCTTTGTGAAAGCGACGACGAAGACGATGAAACTATTCTCTTCCAAGCCAATCATGAAGTCAACAAAATCGGAATCCCAAGGGTCCTGGGAGGATGGGAGTGGATCATTTATGTTCTCATGTTAAAAGGCCAACTGAAAGAGGAAGGTCCATTCAAAAAGAAGAGAATGATGGAAATATATCTCCAAAAACTGCTCAGGGAGATTCCACAGACTACCGCATTCGTTTACAGAAACGATCAACTGGGACAAAAGCCAGTCACATGGGCGGACGTCCGGGAAGCCATATACTCACCTTCCGACATACCCGCCACTCAGTTAAAATAGCAGAGGAAACACTCCCTCATGGAAGTTTATCTAGACTGCCGCATACGGTTCAAGGAAGCACTGGCTATTCTCACATAGGAAGAAATGCAAGCGCTAGCTCTCGACGAAGGCTCTACTGCAAGAGAGCTGATCTGGGATAAAAGTGGAGGAAAATTAGCAAACTATGACTACTTCCTATCCCAACTCCAGAATGCCATGAGCCTGCTCAGCAAGAAGGAGAGAAATGCTGTATACCGTGAAGAGATCAAAGAGACCATTCACTTGAACCAAGAACTCTCTAGCCTCCTCCGGAGGGTCAGCAATACAAATTCCAGCCCTGGCAACCACTGTTGCGCACTGACGTTCGAACAACTGTGGCAAACCATAAGCTCCCTCCCTGCAGAGGCACCTAAACCAGTATCTTGGGACAGAATCTGAAAAGCTATCGAAGCCCCCGGGAAGACATCAACCGTCAACGAATTGAGAGAGGACATATGGCCCTGTGCTTCGAAAAATCCACCTCTGACTATGGCTCAGCTCAAAGCAACCTGTTCAAAAGGGACTAAGCCTGAAGTCAACGTTCTGACCCGATCAGGTCAAATCCATGTGCTATCGCCCAAGGCCACCAAAAAGCCAACAGAGCCAGAACCACAACCCGGTCTGCCAGAAGAAACAAGTTCCAGAAATGAGGACCCGATCCTCACTCAGCTCAAGCAAACCTAAGTGAACATTTCCCTATGGTCCCTGCTCACATCTTCATACCCTCACAAGGTCAAGCTAGAGGAAAGTTTGGCCCGTACCATGGTCCCCATGGACGCAAATCCAAAAGAAGTAATTCAGATGATCGGCAACATCCACTATGGAAACATCATCACCTTCACAGATTTAGACCTGCCAAAATTTGGGGCTGATCACAATGAGCCGCTCTACATCACAGTTCAGTTGGACGAGCGTCGCCTTCCCCGTGTACTGCTAGATGGAGGTTCCAGAATGAATGTCTTGCCTGCCAAGATGATGGACTTTCTTGACATCAAGCCCACAAATTTGAAGCCTTCAGTCCACACTGTCAAGGCTTATGACTCTACTTCCCGCATAGTTCTCGGGGTTGCTACTCTAAACATCTGGTTAAGCGGATGATCCCCACCAAATTTCAAGTGTTGGACATTCCTATCACTTTCACAGCCATCCTGGGACGACCCTGGCTGCATCAAAGGAATGGCATGGCATCAACCCTTCACCAATGTATCAAGTTCATGCAAGGCAACGAGCTAAAAACAGTCTACGGCGACAACGTCACCACCGAGGGGACATGCACCAACGGCATTCCAGTGTTGGAGATCAAGCATGACGATGATATGGCATTAACTGGATTCACCTTGGAGACTTCCAAGATCCAAATATGCAGCTGAATGAACGGCCTTCGAAAACAAATTTGATTTTTTGTTTTGTTTTGTCTTTTTGAATTTTGAAAATTTTGGGAGTTGCCACGCCGTTTTTAAAGGAAAACATTGAGAAACCTATTTTTAAAGAGATTTTGAGTTCGGGGGTCTGGTTACGTGTTTGGGAAGAACTTGAGAGTTCAACCAACACGCCTCTTTCGAGACTTTTAATCAAATATTGGACAGTTATAATCATTCAAAGTGTGTGTGCAATATGTGTCAACAAGCAAGGCATGCAAATCTTGAAATTTCATTGATGGTATAGAGACTAAATACAACTTGTGAGCCAAGATAGGGGGCCACACCCTCTACATATGAAGACTTGCATTACAAGGCAAGGGCTGGGAACAATCTGCTTAGGAAGCTCTGATGTCGTCCAACACAGGACTTCCCATGAAGGGGATGTCGGACGACAGAAGGCCTCATGGTTAGATTGTCCCTTACAACAATAAGGCTGCTCTGAAATTGGAACCACATCATTTTAAATAAGAGAAGACACTATTTAGGGTCTAAGTTCAGTTTGGGGTTGATTAGAGCGAATAAAGTCAAGATTGACTTTTAATGATACGGATGTCATATGACAGGGGACATCCAAAGTTGTCTATGTCATATGGCAAACCGCCTCCATCAATGGATCGCACCCAAACAGACCTTAGACACTCCAAATAGTGGCTAATGAGCCAAAGTTACTTAGGCAAGCTTTGAGTTACAAAGGGGGAGTCAATCCTGATAGATCCGAAGTCCAAGAAAAGCTTTGCAGCCTTCTGGGAACTCTATGTCGTATGACACAGGACCTCTTGAGAGTCCTGTGTTGTCCAACATGTGCAGCCTATTTCAGTGCCCTTCAGTCTGGTTGATTTCCCCTTTGTTCCCAAAGAAAACCAAGTTACATTTATTAACTGAAAGCAGTAAGACTGTAATATTATGTGAGTATTATGGGAGGATCACATGGCTTTAATGGCCAAATGTGATGAATCACATATCTATGGCCATTTTTGTGTAGCCATCACCTCCTAACTCAATGGAAACTAATAAAGATTCAAACTTTAATGGTGCTAATGTCACCAAATGTTTAGATCTGAGGTGGGGAGAAGTGAATATGGAAGATTCACCTCTACACCACCTTTATCATGCAAAATCCCCCAATATTTCACATAATATTAAAGCAAGTAAGCATGCAAAATGATATAAATGTATGCAAGAGTTGATCAGAGAAAGAAAGAGGGTTTAGTGGCTACCTATTGTAGTCCACAAGGTAAGAACACCAATACTATGATGCTTACCCCTTCAACACACCAACAAGGAAGGTTTTCTTTGGATATTGGCTTAGATATGTGTATGTATGAGGAGGGAGGTGAGTATGTGTATGAGAGAGAGAGAATGATACTCTATTTTGAAAGAGTTTCCCCTCTTACTAAGATCCTCCCAGCCAGTCCTCCTCAAAATGATCAGCCATGCCTTGTATTTATAGGCAAGCTGATGGAAAGCTCCATGTCGTCCGACAGAGGGAGTTAAACTGCCTTAGTGTCGTCCTGTGTCGGACGACAGCGTACAGCTTTTTGGCACAGTTGGGCCGAATGGATGGCAGGCCCAATGGGTTGAGTGGGCAATTGGATAATTGGACTCAAATTGTTTTTTAGCAAATACATGAGCCCAAAAATCAATTAAAGTGGACCCAAAACATGAGTTTGGGTCGGGGTACTCACAGAGCCCCTTGGCGACGTCACTTCCACGGGAAGTGGGGTCGTTGACACAATGAGAATCCCGAGCCGGACATGAATGGCGGGGAAAAGGGTGACCAAGATGGTCAAGTGGCTGGACCTTTTATGAAAAGGATTCCTACGTATCCCGTGGGGGAATCAGGCCGAATCGTAGTTCAAAGAAGATGGACGTTTGCGTCCTGGGGGAAATCGACCATGATGGTCATGCGGCTGGACCTTTTATGAAAAGGATTCCTACGTATCCCGTGGGGGAATCAAGCCGATTCGTACTTCGTCAAAGATGGCGCTAACAAGAGGCCACGGGCTTTGTACCCAAAAGTGACTGTTCCAAGGGGAGTCACCCCGTAGATGGGTGTTTGTACCCGAGATTGACTGTTCCAAGGGGAGTCACCCCGCGAATTTGACTTTTTCTCTGGGAGTCACCCGCGGATTTGACTGTTTTGATGGGGAGTCACCCCGAGGATTTGACTGTTTCGATGGGGAGTCGCCCCGCGAACTTGAGTTTTTCTTTGGGAGTCACCCGCGAATTTGACTGTTTCGATGGGGAGTCACCCTGAGGATTTGACTGTTTCGATGGGGAATCACCCCGTGAATTTGACTTTTTCTTTGGGAGTCACCCGCGGATTTGACTGTTTCGATGGGGAGTCACCCCGAGGATTTGACTGTTTCGATGGGGAGTCACCCCGCGAATTTGACTATTTCGATGGGGAGTCACCCCGAGGATTTGACTGTTTCGATGGGGAGTCACCCCGAGGATTGACTATTTTTCTTTGGAAAGTCACCCGCGATTTTGACTTTTTCTTTGGGAGTCACCCGCAAATTTGACTTTTTTCTTTGTGAGTCACCCGCGAATTTGACTGTTTCGATGGGGAGTCACCCCGAGGATTTGACTGTTTCGATGGGGAGTCACCCCGAAGATTGGCTATTTTTCTTTAGAAAGTCACCCGCGATTTTGACTTTTTCTTTGGGAGTCACCCGCGAATTTGACTTTTTTCTTTGGGAGTCACCCGCGAATTTGACTTTTTTCTTTGGGAGTCATCCGCAAATTTTCTTTGTGGGGAATCTGTACGGTCTTCCGGATCGGGTAGTTTATAGCCATTTCGGGCTAAGGATCTTGGTAATGATCTTGTGAAAGACTGAGAAAGGTGGGCATTTAAACCCGAATAAAGTGGTGAATTCTAATGATAGGCAGTCAAAGGGACTGACAAAATTGACCAAGGGTAAAAAGGGGAAAATCACCCCTTCTGGACTTGTGATGTACCTGATTTTCATTTTGTTGAAAAATCAAATGGAGTCGCCACGCCGTTTTTAGTTTAAGGGCCAAAACTTTGAAAAATGCCCAAAATTAGAGAAAAATGGGTTCGGAGGTCACGTTACATTCCGGGAATAACATTAGGGTTCACCCGGAATGCCTCATAAAATGAGTCTTCCTAATTTAAAACCATTTGTGTGTGTGTGTGTGTTTTGCAAAAAGAATTTTTTGGAAATGAAGTTTTGACTTGACTGGACTGAAATTTACCAAAACAATGTGCTTCTGTGAGTGAAAAATGACTGAAAAAACAAAATGTCTGTCCCTTGCATTCTTGTCCGCGCGGATCAGAGCGAGATTCATTCCTGTCCGCGCGGATGGGACAGTAATATTCCTTTTCCGCAGCTTTCCAGTCTAATTCTGTAAATTCCAGAATGTAAACTGGAGTTACAGAATTAGAACTGGAGTTTTTGCAACTGAAAGTGTTAAAAAAACATTTTTGGGATTTGCATCCATGATTGTCCCCACTTTCCTTAGGATTTGATTAGTGATCACTAAACATGATTAGTGGTGATCTACTATATCAAGCCATCCTTAGGGTACATTAGGACTTGAAAGCATTTCATTTGCTTGGGATGGGGAGACTTAATCATAAAACAAAGATTAATTTATGAAAATTTACTTTAGGTTAAGGGTGTATCAACTTTAGAGTGGATTTCTAAGGTGGTCATTAAGATGACCATCCTTGAGATCTTTGAACTCAATGTATCAACTTCACCCTTTTTACAACCTAAGAACCTTAATGATCTTCATCCATGGAAATTGTTCCAAGGTGAAGATCTTAGGTTAGGAAAAACATTTTTAAGGAAGTAAAGATAATTTAGGCCTTTTAAAATGGTCATCCATGGAAATTTATTTCAAGATGACTACATTTTAGGTCAAACAAGCACCAATAACACAAAAGGAAAGTGAAAGTAAGAATATGGACCATTTAGTGTGATCATCCATGGAGATGAACTCCAAGGTGACCACACTTTAAGTCAAGAGATCAAGTGTTAACTAGTTAATGTAAGAAGAGAGACAACAAATTAAAAGAAATGTTGATCCTTATAGAGAATCATCCATGGAAATGAAATCCATGGAGATCCTCTTGGATCTAGGGCAAGAAATGAAGAACAAGTATATGAACAAGTTACATCTTTAAAATGTGAGATGTATGCATGGATGTGGGAGATTAAGGTAAGGAGAAGGAGAGTTTACCAATGATTGTACCCTATCTTCCTTGGATTTGTGCTTGGGGCTTGAATTTGATCAAGATTTGTGTTGGGATTTTGTGTTTTTGCTTGGTGTATAAGCTATTTTTTGGGTATTTTACGAATATAACAGTAAGGGTTTTTGCTCTGGATTCTCTAAACTGAGAGAAAATGATTTAATTTATAGGCAGATTTTAGGTCTCAAAGGTGTCCGCGCGAACGAGACTGAGTCTCATTCCTGTCCGCGCGGATGGTAATGTAGGCGTGCCTGACTCAGCAGAAAGCAATTTTGACTGCTTTAATGAAAAATAAGTCAATTTCTTTGAAATGACTCTTCCCAACTGGTTTTTGACCTGTTTTTGATATTCCTTTAAGGCCCTTTCTTATTTGAATTGCCTTAGGAAATGACCAAAATGCCCTTAACTGTCCATTCGACGTGGAAGTCGTTAAATTGGGCTGAAGGAACATTGGCGGTTCATATTGGGACACTTATAGTAGCCCCTCGCCGATGGCACTTTCGAAGGAAGTGGGGTCGTTGATAAAAGTGAGGTCCCAATCTGCTGGGGAGAAGAGGGTGACAATTTTGGTTGGACCGCTCGGGAAAGGGATGACCATTTTGGTCTGATGGCTGAACCTAATGATAGGCTACCTACGTATCCTTAAGAGGAATCAAGCCAGTCGTAGTTTGGGTCTTTAGACTATCTTCAGACGTCGACCCTAGAGTGCTGTTTTAAGATGTCATCCTAGTAGTGATGGCGTTTTAGGTGCCTCGAACCTTGATAATGGCGTTTTAGGTGCCTCAAACCTTTAAAGATGGCATTTTAGGTGCCTCAAACCTTTGAAGATGGCGTTTTAGGTGCCTCAGACCTTAAAGATGGCGTTTTAGGTGCCTCGAACCTTAAAGATGGCGTTTTAGGTGCCTCAAACCTTGATGATGGCGTTTTAGGTGCCTCAGACCTTAAAGATGGCTTTTTAGGTGCCTCAAACCTTAAAGATGGCATTTTAGGTGCCTCGGACCTTGATGATGGCGTTTTAGGTGCCACGGACCTTGAAGATGGCGTTTTAGGTGCCTCAGACCTTGAAGATGGCATTTTAAGTGCCTCAAACCTTGAAGATGGCGTTTTAGGTGCCTCAGACCTTGAAGATGGCATTTTAGGTACCTCAAACCTTAAAGATGGCATTTTAGGTGCCTCAAACCTTGAAGATGGCATTTTAGGTGCCTCGGACCTTGATTTGAATTGATTCCGTTTGATGGTTCGCATCCTTTTATTGGGGATGGATTTTGAGGGGATGGATAGCCCTTTGGTGGACTTCATTTGAAGGGATCGGTCTTACGTTTGCTGCCAAGGAAAAGGATGACCGTATTGATCGAGTGGCTGGACCTATGGTAGGCTACCTACGTATCCCGAATGGGGAATCAAGCCCATACGTAGTTCGGAAGCTGCTGGGGATGGGATCGAGGAAAGAAACGGGATTTCGTTAACTTTCGATGAAGGAAACGGGCTTACGTTTTACCGCCGTTGATGAAAATGAGGAAAGAAACGGAATTTCGTTAGCTTTCGATGAAGGAATCGGACTTACGTTTTACTGCCGGGGATGAAAATGAGGAAAGAAACGGGATTCCGTTAACTTTCATTGGAGAAATTGGACTTACATTTTACTGCCGGGGATGAAAATGTGGAAAGAAACGGGATTCCGTTAACTTTCGATGAAGGAAACAGGCTTACGTTTTATCGCCGTTAGTGAAAATGAGGAAAGAAACGGGATTTCGTTAACTTTCGTTGGAGAAATCGGACAAACAATTTACTGTCGGGGATGAAAATGAGGAAAGAAACGGGATTCCGTTAACTTTCGTTGGAGAAATCGGACTTACGTTTTACTGCCGGGGATGAAAATGAGGAAAGAAACGGGATTTCAGTAGCTTTCGATGAAGGAAACAGGATTACGTTTTACCGCCGTTAGTGAAAATGAGGAAAGAAACGGGATTCCGTTAACTTTCGTTGGAGAAATCGGACTTACGTTTTACTGCCGGGGATGAAAATGAGGAAAGAAACGGGATTTCGTTAACTTTCGTTGGAGAAATCGGACTTACGTTTTACTGTCGGGGATGAAAATGAGGAAAGAAACGGGATTCCGTTAACTTTCGTTGGAGAAATCGGACTTACGTTTTACTGCTGGGGAGTTCTTTTGAAAGGGTGTTAACTTGGGTTAACTTTGGTTATCCTCAGTTAAGTCTGGGGTCAAACTGCAAAGTCTGAGATTTTTAAAGGGCAAAAAAGTCATTTTTGCACCTCAATTATGTCCGCGCGGACTGGAATGTAACCGAGACAGGTTTTAAAAAGGGACCGCGGCCCTCCTTCTTCTTCCTCACACTTTGAACGTATTTTACGAGAGAAAAAGAAGGGAAAATGCCATTGTTGGCCAAAAGCTTCAAAATCCTTCCGTTTTCTTTGATTTTTCGAGCAATGGAACACATGGAAGCTGCTATTCAAGGTCAAGGGCGTGGTCCAATTGCGGAGAGGAGGTTAGAGCTTGTTAGGATGAGGAGGCATTACTCACTTTCGCAGTCGATTGCGGAGGAATCCTACCCAGATATGTGGCAGCATTGGTCCACTGATCCGGATCTTTGCACGCTATTTTTCGAATCCATTCATTGTTCTTGTTGAATTTATTCGAATTGTGAGAAATAGGGTTTTAATTTTTTTTGAAAAATTTGAAAACCCTTGTTCTTGCCATTGAAATTTGAATTTTGATGATTTGCATGCTTTGTTGCATATGTGGGTAACACAAATATGTATTTTATTTGAAAAATAAGAATGGGCGATTTGCCATTTTTTTTTTTTGAGATGACGAAAATTTTCCTATCTGGGACGGACTCTTATTTTTTTGTTGCATGTAGTATTTTTGCAATGAGATGATGTTTTTATGAATGAATGTAAAGAATTATTCATGCGTGCATTTTTGCGAAAATAGGGTTTTTTGAAAGATGGGACGGAGTTTTTCTTCTGTCGACTCCTTATAAATGAATGAATGTGAAAAATTGTTTATGTGTGCTATTTTATGAAAAACGGGACGGAGTTTTGCTTCTGTTGACTCCCTGTCATTGACATGTCCTTTTGTGCATGAATGAATGATGAATGGTGATTGTTGAAAAACCTTTTCTTTTGTGCGAGAAAAATGGGGTTGAGTGCATTGTATGCCGTTATGCTGCCGGATTTCTTTCAAAACTTTATGCTTATGCAAATGCAACTGTTTATTGACATCTCTTTTTCTTTTTTTTTTATTTTGCAGGGTGGTGATCGGTTTGTGCGGGATCAGCTGAATAAGCTGAAGACCCGGGGATCAGTGGAGTCTGTGATTAGCACGTGGGACCAGCTTCCGATCTTGGGTAGGGGGCGATGATGAGTCCGAGGCAGATTGTTATTGAGACTGGATTGTATGAGTTTGTTGAGTGCTTGAGGGGATTAGTGAAGTTGCCGAAGAGCAAGGGCTTGACTTTTGCTTTGGCGGAGCATTGGTGGGACGTGACCCACACCTTCCACTTCTTTTGGGGCGAGGCTACAGTTATGCCTTCTGACTACGCTGTGATCACGGGTTTGTCCTTTAAGGGACGTAGCATCGAGTGGCGAGATGGGTACAGTGACAGGGAGTTGCAGGATTTTTTAGGTTTTGTCCCCATTCCCAAGAAGGGGATGGGGATGGAGTATGCGGTGATTCAGGGGAAGATTGTGGAGAGCATGGCGAGGTATGAGGCGGGTGATGAGAGGATTGCTGCTGAGCAGATTGCTAGGTCTTTTCTGTGGTTCGCTTTTTCGAGTACGTTGTTTGGACATGCCGAGGGGACGGCTGTGTTTGCTTTGTTGAGGACGCTGACGGATGTGGAGAGAGCTGGAGAGGTGGCCTGGGAGGAGGCCTGGCTAGCGGAGCTTTACTTTGCTCGGAGTGCATGGCGGAAAGGCTGTGAGCTCCCTTTCATGCTTTGAGTTTCCGCTGGAGGTACAAGCTTTTGCCTTTTCTTTTCTTTTTGCATGTACTGTTCCTTTTTTCGAACTTAGCTGATGAAATATTTTCCTTTCGCAGGTGTGGGCTCTGGAGTTCTTTGACAGTAGGATGTGGCGGCAGCCGGCAGAGCATATTGGGGCGTATCCGGCCATGCACTCCTGTACTAGGCAGGCTCGGGAGAAGAGGGGTGCTCGAGGGCGCACAACCCTCAAGTACAAGGAGTGTCGGCCCCTCATGAGAGCGGAGACAGATGAGAGGATGAGGTTCTACCCCTAGGGCCGTTTTGGCGTGGAGCAGCTTAAGGGCGTGGAGAGATGGACGGTGGAGCGGAGGATCTTGAGGGGGTTGTCTTGCGACGTCTATTACCTGGGGGATAGGGTGACGCGCCAGCATGGCGACGGTGCACCTTTGCAGGTACCTATGGAGCCTCCTGCTGACATGATGAGTTCGACCGAGGGATCGGAGATTTGGGCTTTTTATCGGGGCGGCTAGCACTTTTCCGAGTTTTTGACGGATGAGGAGTATCTGCGGTTTGTTTTGAGGAGGCTGAGGATGCCCCAGGTGCTTGAGAGAGAGGGGATCCATGTCGTACGGTACCCTCGGTCGGATTTTTCATATGTCCAGGATGGGGTGAGATTGAGAGTGTAGATTCCTATCCCTGAGAGGGCCCCCCGAGCATTCCGGCCTCGTCCAGATATGAGGGTATGTCTCTTTATCGCTTATGTCTCTTCTTCTTCTTCTCTTTTTTTTTAGCTTCAACCACTTCTAATGCCCTTGTTTCTGTGCAGTTCCCGGCCACGGTTGTTGAGAAGCTAGTGCGGCAGGTGATCGAGGCCAAGAGGTTCATCAAGCGGATGGTCACTCGTGGGGCTACTCGGGGCAGGGATAGACGAGCACAGCCGGCGCCAGTAGAGCGAGAGCCCTCCCCTATTCATTCTGAGCATTCCGCTGACACTCCCCCTTCTCCTTTCATAGATCCTAGCATGGAGCTGTCTCCAGATCATGTCATTCTCGGGGATCTACATGGACAGGGGCACGTGTGGCACCAGGGCGGATCATCTTCACAGGGGCAGGGATCCGACGCGTTCATGTTTGGGTATGACTTCTTCGCGGATCTCGGCCTACCTTACCATGGCGTACCCACTGGTCCAGACGAGCCTCTTTCTGGAGACGAGGATGACGACCCCGAGCCCAAGATGTTCATGACAGTAGAGGATATAGGCACGAGTCGTAAGAGGGACCGAGGGAAGGCGATAGCTTCCGATGATTCTGATGAGTGATTTGGTTGTTTGGGACAGATACAATTTATTTTTCATGCACACTTTTTTTTTTTCTTGGGATGTAATAATCTAGGATTACTTACTTTCTTTTCTTTTCTTTTATTTATTATGCATGTGGATGTTGCATGAGCCCGGTTTTTTGGCAAGGGTGTGAATGTTTGGTATATGAACTGTTTTGGACAGGCTTTGTGCAGGTTTCGAGCGGCTGGGATGACATATTCCTCCACGGTGCAGCAGTAAAAACTGCTGCAGATTTTTTTTTCTGATGGTGACATTCCTGTCCACGCGGATGGGGATGAGGCTCAGTCCTGTCCGCGCGGATAAGACTGAACTCTGACACTGGCATTTAATTTTTTCTTTGGATCTGGTTTTCCCCACTTTTAATTCAAACACCCACTCCAACTACCTATTCAAACAGCCATTTTCAGGGAGAAGGAGAGAAAAAACCATGGAAAACTTCAAGAAAATTCCATCAAAATTGTCCCAAGAAACCCAAATGTCTTTTTTCAACAAGTTCAAAGAGTGGTCCCGGGAGATCATGCGCGAGAGGAGGTCATTTTTTGAAGAAAGGTACAAGGTAAAATGCTTGTGGTCTCTCAAAGAATTGGTTTCGGATTATGATCTCTTGAGGGCCTCCGCTTCATTTTGGGATACTAGAAGGCATGTCTTTTGCTTTTCTTACAATGAGGTGGTTCCGACCGTTGAAGAATTTCGAGCTCTGCTTGGTGGTCCCGAGGTGGAGGACATTGTGATTCCTTTGCCCGGAGGAGCTTCCTTTGTTGATAGGTTGTGCAACCTTCTTCATCTTTCCCCGGAGGAAGCACAAGGTATGATCCGTGGTCCTGATCATTTTGACATTTCCGGTCTTCCTGATAGGTTTAGGAGTTTAGGAGTGGTTGATGAAACATATTGGGATGCTTTTACACTCTGCATGTTTGGGACTTTGTTTATGGTTTACTCCTTTGGGATTTGTCATCGGGCTTTGCTGGATGTAGTTGTTCACTGTCGTTTGGGCCGGGATGTTGTGCCCTTGATCCTGGGAGAGACTCTTCATGCTCTTAACAGGTTGGCTACCGGGAGGCGGTATATGCACGGGGGCTGCCCGTTTCTTTTGACTATGTGGCTGATGGAGCGCCTGGGGGTTCTTCGCGAAACTTTTGATGCGGTCAAACCTTGGACTTTTGCCAGGAGAGGGGTTACTGTGGATCTTGAAGATCAGGGCTCATGGGAGTACTGGATGGCTTGTCGCAGTACTGAGGATATCAGATGGTTGGTGCCTCATTGGCGGGTAGAGACTCGGAGAGTACTTCAGGATGGTTCTCATGTGGTCATGCTTCCGGGGCTTTCTCGGTCAGCTTTTATATTCCAGCTACGGTTCGGAGGCAGTTTGGCTTCGGCAGACTCCTTTGGAGGGTTTTGAGGACATAGCTACCAGGGTGGTGGCTTCTGCTTCGATGGATGATCCTTCAGTGTTCCCATTTCTTTCCCGAGCATGGAGGTATGACATCATTCCTCCTAGGGTTATCCTCAGGCGTCCAGGGCACGTATTTCTGACCACTTGGTACTTGGATTGGTACGAGAGGCATTTGGGGGAGACTCAGGTGGCTATTTTGAGACGGCGTGAGGCCATTGTTGGTGCGGAAGATATGACGGTTTCTGAGAGGAGGAGGGCCGAGGCGAGAGCTAATCCTTATGATAAGAGTGGAGATGTCGTGACTGACTACGAGGCTTATGTCAAGAGACAGGAGGGGAGGATTCTTATGTTACCGGCTCGGTTACAGGAGATGAGAGATGAGGCTAGGGCTACTAAGGCCTTGACAGACGCTGGTTTGATAGATCCTGTCCTTACACCAGAGCTCGGGAGGAGGAAGACTGACATCTTTCCTGTGCAGAGGAAGAAGACCCGAAGAGGAGGAAAGAAGAGGGGGGATGCTAGACAAGTGGCTTGGAATGACCTGAGGTCTCTGAGTATCCCATGCTTGTCATAGCAGGCATATTAATTGTTATATATTTTAGTTTCTTTTAGCAGGTTGTAAGTCGTAGAAGTGAACCGAGCTTAGACTCATCAAAAAGCTTTTAACTGTAATGAATGTGTGAATTGCTTCAGAGTTTTTCAAAACGCCTTCATGGCTTGATCAATGTGTTGATGACAAAATATGGCTTTTATTTTTGTTTTAGACCGAACCGTTTCCGGCTGCCTACGTTCCCCTTGGACCAAAGGGCTCAGGTCTCCATAGTTCGACTCGGTTAATAAATTTTTTTTGTTGTTGTTTTTTTTTTGTTTTTCCTTTTTTTTTGTTTTTTTTTTGGTGCAACACTATCTTTTACCTAGGCCGCCCTTTCGGGTTTTCAACCTAGTTGGGTATTACTCTTTTAGCACTTTCCTTTTTTTTTATATTTTTTTTTGTCTTCTTTTTTTTTTGGTGCAACCCTGTCTTTTACCTAGGCCACCCTTTTAGGTTTTCAACCTAGTTGGGTATTACTCTTTTAGCACTCTTATTATTGGGAGATGACTCGGTATTTCATGCGTAGTATCTGCGCAGCTTGTCGCCATTTACTGGGTGTACAAAAGGGTTTCCGTCGAGGTCTGCAAGTTGCATGGCCCCTCCGGAGAAGATCTTTTGGATGACATATGGACCGACCCAAACAGGCTCCCATTTGCCAAGTGGGTTGATGCGGACTCGGGGCTTCTCTTTCAAAATGAGGTCACCTTCCCTGATCTCCCGATGTTTTACTTTCTTATCGAAGGCTCTGGCAATTCTTCCTTGGTAAGCTCGGATATGTTCCATGGCTCTCAATCGGCGTTCATCTAGCAGGGCTAATTCATCATGGCGACTCTGGAGCCATTCGATCTCGTTGATCTGACTTTCCAACAGCACACGAAGTGAGGGGATTTCTAGCTCGATTGGGAGTACGGCTTCCATTCCGTAGGTGAGAGCAAATGGTGTTTCCCCAGTTGCAGTTCTGACAGATGTTCTGTATCTCCAGAGAGCAAGGTGAAGCTTGTCAGGCCAATCTCTGCCTCGAACAGCCATTTTCCGAATGATGTTTTCCAAGGTCTTGTTTGTTGCCTCGACGGCTCCGTTAGTTTGGAGCCTATAGGGAGATGACTTGTGACGGGTTATTATGAATTCCGCCAGCAGCCTGTCGCATTCCCCTTCAAAGTGGGATCCATTATCTGAGATGATTTCGGCCGGCAACCCGTATCTGCATATGATGTTCTCTTTGATGAAGAGGGCTACTTTCTTTGAGTTGAGGACTTTGTAGGATTTGGCTTCAACCCATTTGGTGAAATAGTCCACTTTGCTACGGGACAAATTCGTGGCCGTTCTTTGCTCGATGGTGTGATTTTGCCTATGACTTCAATTCCCCAAGTGACGAAAGGCCAAGGGGTTGTCATGCAGTAGATCTCGTGTGGAGGCAAATGGTTGAGGTTCGAGTACCACTGGCATTTGTCGCAACTTCTGACGAACTGAATGTAGTCAGTTTCTAAGGAGATCCAAAAGTACCCCATTCTTAGTATGATTTGCATTAGAGCCCAAGCGTTCATGTGGGGGCCGTAGGTACCACCATGTATTTCTTGCATGAGTTCGGTAGCTTCTTGCTTGCTGATAAATTTGGGTATACCAGGGATCATTAGCCAGTTCGGCCTCCACTTCGATTTCAAAGCAGTAAGCGGGGTTTTCTCTTCTCCCGACTCTAAATGGCTTGACAGACTTTCCTTCAGGTATTTCAACGAGAGAGTCTAGTGTTGCCAGAGCATCTGCGAATCTGTTGCGATCCCTGGGCAGGTAATGAAAGTTGATCTCCTTGAACTGAGTCACTAGCTCTTCCATGTAAGTGTGATATTTCTGCAGACCCGGGTCCACGGTCTTCCATCTGTTAGAGACCTGGTTGATGATGAGGGCAGAGTCACCATACACTTCCAATTCTTTGATATTTCTTTCGAGAGCGGCCTCCAACCCGGCTATGCTAGCTTCATATTCAGCAGCATTGTTGGTAACCTCAAAATTCAACTTTACCGCTATGGGAGTGTGCTCGTCAGTAGGATCGACCAGAAGCATTCCTATCCCATTTCCCTTTTTGTTTGACGCCCCGTCAAAGAAGAGCTGCCAACGATTTTCTCTTTCTAGAGCAAAGATTCCGTCATCGGGGAATTGGGGCTCAGGTCCTCGGGACTCATTACATGGGAAGTCGGCCAACTGTTCTGCCATTACTCGCCCTTTCACGGATTTTCTTGTCACATAAGTGATGTCGTATTCAGCCACAAGGAACGACCACTTTGCCAACCTCATGGAGATGGAAGGCTTGTCGAACAAATATTTGATGGGGTCCAATTTCGAGACCAGATGTATAGGGTGAGACTGCATGTAGTGCTTTAATTTTCCCACTACCCAGACCAAGCCTGCGAAAGTATTTTCACAAGCAGAGTAATTGAGGTCACTCCCTTGAAGCTTTCTGCTCACGAAATAGATGGCATTTTCGACCTTGGAATCTTTCTTCTCTTGAGCTAACATAGCCCCAATTGCTGTAACCGTGACAGTTAGATATAGCAATAGTGGCTTTTGCTGATGTGGCGGGCAAAGAATCGGGGGATTCACAAGGTACTTCTTGATCTTTTCAAAAGCGATCTGGCATTCTGGAGTACATTCCGTGTAGGCGCTTTTCTTCATCAACTTGAAGATTGGCTCACAGATCGAGGTCAGCTGATTTACAAAACGGCTTATGTATTGCAGTCTTCCCATGAAGGATTTTACTTCTGTCAGCGTCCGAGGTGACTTCATTTCGACTATGGCCTTGATTTTCTAGGGATCTACTTCAATTCCCCGTTTTGTCACCATATATCCTAGCACCTTGCCTCGTCTTACACCGAAGGTGCATTTGGCTGGATTGAGTCACATGTTGTGGTCTCGGAGGCGGCCGAAGAATTTTTTCAGATCAACGAAGTGTTGGCCATCGGATCCTTTGGAATGTATTATCATATCGTCCACATAGACCTCAATTTCTTTGTGGATCATGTCATGGAACAAAGCTGTAGCTGCCCTCTGGTAAGTAGCCCCAGCGTTCTTTAGTCCGAATGGCATAACCGTGTAGCAGTACGTGCCCCAAGGGGTGGTGAAGGCTGTCTTGGCTTGGTCTTCCTCTGCCATTTTGATTTGGTTGTAGCCGGCAAAACCGTCAACGAAGGATTTGACCTCATAATTGGCCGTGGTATCCACCAGCATGTCAATGTTTGGTAGGGGGAAATTGTCTTTTGGGCTAGCCTTGTTCAGATCTCTGAAGTCCACGCAGCATCGGATCTCCCCATTGGCCTTGGTCACCGTCACTATGTTGGAAAGCCATGTCGGATACTCAATGACCCTTATGAACCCTGCTCTGAGCATCTTTTCTATCTCCTCCTTCACCTGCAGAGACTATTCGGGCTTAATTCTTCTCAGCTTTTGCTTTACTGGCTTGACTTCCGGGTCGAGCGGTATCCGATGTTCAACTATGGAAGGGTCGAGGCCTGGCATATCCTTATAGGACCATGCAAACACATCCACAAATTCTCTTAGCAGCTTAATCAGAGTATCCTTTTCGGTTCCTTCGAAGAAACTACCAATCTGCGTCTCTTTAGGCTCTTCCGCAGTTCCCAAATTCACATTTGTCAAAACCTCTTCGGCAGCTTGGGCTCGATTTTCCTCTTTCCGAACAACCTGCTTAAAGATTTCTTTAATGTATTGCTCATTTAATGTGTCTACTTCTTTATCTAGTGAATCATTATTAACTGTTTTTAGGTTATTAGTTAATTTATCATTAGTTAGAGTGGCAATCAGGGGATACTCAGAAAGGTCCATCATTACATTAAGAACAAAGGGGAATACAGCATTGGCTACAACTTCGTAGTCTTCAGGCATATGGCCATCGGACGACTCTAGAGACTCGAACTCGACAATGAGAGACTCGGAGGACTTTACATAGGTTGACACAAGGGGACGGGGGACCAATCCAAGCTTGGTGATCATTTCCTCCTTGGTTGCGGCCGGACCCGAGAGGATTTCCCAATTCTTCAGTGGCATTGCCGTCAGGGGCCTCATGACTCAAGAATTGCGTTGTTTCTGTCCTCCTTCCTCAATCATTGCTACCATCTCTTTGACTGAACGAAAGTCGATCAGATCTGGCACCTGGTCTTCTTCCCCGAACAATTGTTGCATAACCGAGCCATCCCAATCATCTGAAGGGAATTCTGCGGCTTTGGCTTTGGGCATTGTCAGCTTAAACTCAGACTTTGGGACCACGGTATTGAGCTTGATAACTTCCATGGTGTCGTAGGTGACATCATCGGGACTGGTGCCATCCTCAAAACTGAGCATATGAATGTAAGGATCTGCTCGTGGATATGCCACATCCTCGACCCCGGAGAGTCCTGATTCGTTGCCGTCTGACGGCTCTACCCAGATGTAGGGGCATCTCACGTTCGGATGTGGAGCGGGAGATGCTAGGGAAACATCACACCCTTCACTAGAGAAAAGGGGCTCAGCGGGTAATTCCTTATGGAGGACATCCCAAACAACGTCCATACATTCGAGACAAGTATGACGGTGCTTGTTGACCTTTATCACGAAGACTTCCCCGCCTGGAAGGGCGAGAGAGTTGGCTTGAAAAATGCTGACAAATCTTCGATTGGAGACTGGGGGTTTATGTACCTGCATCATGGGATGCTCAGTGTTTCTTTCCAGTCTACCTCCAAATGTTGGAAACGGCAATTGAACTTGATGTATCAGACTGCTTCAGGGTCTGCCTGCTCGAGTACGCTGACATAGTTAGCATCAATGGATTCTGAGGGATTCTGATGAGACTTGCCCCGATAGTCCCTTGGTCGATTTGAAAGAGGTAGCCTCAGTGTCTGGCTGCGGGCTCGCTTGGCTACTGTTTCGGCTTCGTTCCCTATGAGGAAAATGTCTCCTCTGATGACTTCAACATCTCCTTGCCGGTTAATGAATTTGACGCATTGATGGACGGTGGAAGCTATGGCTTTCATGTGATGTAGCCAAGGGCGTCCCAACAGAGCTGTGAAATCGGAAGGAATGTCCATCACGTGGAATTTTGCTGGTGCCATTTGGGTTTCGAACCAGAGCTCCAGCGTCACCGTCCCCAGGATGGGATGAGACGTGCCGTCGTAGGCCTTGATTGTCCGGGTAGATGGGATCATGTGCCTTTCATTGATGCGTAGGGCCCGCATCATGCTGAGGGGAAGGACGTTAACGGCTTATCCGTTGTCCACCAATACTCCGGGGAGTGATATCATGTTGAGTCGGAGAGTGATGTACAGGGCTTCATTGTGCCCGGAGGCATCTCTTGGCAGGTCTTCGTCGCAGAAGGTGATCATACTACCATACAGTCGGGGATCGTAGATTTGGTCTTTATCCGGAGAAAGAGAGTCATCAAGCCATCCGTTTCCTGTCTTTCTCTTGCGAGGTAAAGCCTTTGCTGAAGCCTCAAGGTTGTGTTGAGGCTGTTTGTGGCGGTTTCCGCCCTTGGTCAGCACATTGATTGAGTGCGAGTGCCAAACTAGCTTTGATCTTTCTTTGCCGGTACGTGCTCGGAAGCTGGACAAATTGAACCTTGGCTGATCCCGTGGGGGGTTAGGCTTCTGACTGGCAGTAAAATTACCCAGATCTAAGGTACTCTGGTGTCCCAAGGTCTGAAATCTATTGTCAGCAGGACTTTTCGGCCTTCCCACCCCTGTTTGGTCTAGAGCGGCATGGCCTGGAGGAAGGGAGGACTGGCTGGAGTAGAGTACATAGTAATCGAACCTTTCGGATGGCTCTCTGAGTGTACCCACACTGGTATCACCGGCTTCGAACCTTTCTTTCAATTTTTGCTAGGAGGAAGCTTTCTTCTTCTTAGGAGGACGGTCCTCGTTTATCCAATCTTGATAGTCCCTTTCGAGGCAGTCGAGGCAGTCACAGATATCCCACCAAATGTGCTCAACAACTGGTGGTGAATTTGGGACCTCGAGCTGAGCTGTGCTAGAATGACTTTGAGTTGAACTAGTCCGGGGAGATTTGCTGTTGGGCTCACCGGGAAGCAAATGGTTGGATTCCGCCGAGTAACGAGAGGCATTAGGAGCCGGGAGGCACATATTTGTCCTTCAGGGGAGCCCCAGTCAATTGGGGGATTGCCAATGTTCCGAAATGACGTGTGGCCTCTTTGATCCAGGCCTGCTGTTTATTCTGACGTTCCTCAAGAGCCCTGATGGCTAACCACATTTCCTCCATTGTTTCCCAATCATCATTCCCTCTACTGATATTTGCAGGACCGGTATCATTTTGAGAGGGGACACCCGACGACTGCTGAGGCATGCCGAACTGATCCATCCCTGACTTCTGTTGGAATGGTGGCACTTTGAACTCCTGTTTGGGGGCTAGCTGACCTATAAGTCGATGGGCAGGAGTTCCTGCGGTGGTGACATAGGAAGCCGAGGGTGGCATCCTGGCATACCCGGGACAATTGAGAGTGGGAGGAGGACTTTCTTCCTTCTTTACGGTAAAAGTGCCATCAGGATTGAGACTGACAGCCAAACCATGGCTCCTGAAGGCCCCCAGAAGGTTGTCAATTTGAGCTTCATGTCGCAGTCTCTTCTGTTCTACCAACCGGACCCAATGCTGGTCTGTCTGAGGGATTCCGAAGGACGGAGTGATGCTGTCCCCATCGTTACCAGCTGATGCAGACATCCTGAAACCCAGAGTCGAAATAAATGGTGAAGCTGACGATGCGCTTGACTCTTCCCAACTGATCAAATGATGGCCCGGCGCCCGAAACCAAGCTTTGTGAGGAGCTGCAGGGGAAAGACATGAGGGTTCAGATATTTGGGAGTAAAGGAGGGTAGCTGTTTGGGCTTAGGGCTCATGCAACATGCAGTTATTTGTTCTTGTTTACTTAAAACGTGTTTTATTAAACCTAAGCGGTTGGAAAAGATTGCTCTTCTTTTTTGCAAACTATTCTGATTCCTGGATCAGTGGGACCCATCAATACGCCTGCGGACCCTCAACCTGTAACCCTGAACAAGGGTTCCGTAGGGCAAGCAGGTCCCACCGACCGAAAATAAAAATGATCCTAAAGTCTGGCGGGTAATCTAGTCTTAACGAGCATTCGATGTAAATTACGGACAAAGCTGACGTCAAAGGTCAAGATCGTGTCCGAGGGCTCAACGAAAAGTCGTCATGGTTTTGACTGATAAACTTCCATAATTGATCTTGACCCGTTGTCAGTTAAGTCATAATTAGACATGGAATAATCGTTAATCTTTGATGACTCAGTGTCATGCCGGGGGTCGGTGCATAAGTTGTGCAAGTCAAAGTCAAAGTCAAGTCGCCAGTCAAGATCTGGTCAAAGTCCGTGACGGAAAACCGGCATGACTTCGACTGATTAGGGTCTCCGAAAGATATTGACTTGGCATGCCGACTAAGGTTTGACTGGCAAGGTGTATACACAGACAGGGCACGACACGGACCAGACTAAAAACCAACCGGGTCTCGGACAAAGTGTGTCACGGACAAGTGCATGGTCGACACGAGGCTCCAAGGGATGTTTGGGTTGTCCCGTGCTCGCACCGAGAGGCGTAATAAGGCCAAACGGGCTGCTACTGGGATTTCCCCGGGTTAAGGACGTAGTGTGCAGTGTAAGGCCAAGAACGCGTAGTGTGCGGCAGTCTATCTTCTTTTTCTGAGTAGAATAGAAATTTTCACATGTGTCTTAAAGAGTATGATGCATGCAAAAAATTTTGAAAATGATTTTTTTTAATCTTTTTTTTATTTTATTTTTTGAATTTTTTTTTTTGAAACAGATAAACATATAAGCACATAAGCATAAAATTCAAACAGTTAAGGAAATGAGTCCGACATTCAAGATATCGATTCTTCCGGGACGGTCAAAACAACACGAAATGTGCAAAACCAACACAGACACACACACAGAACAAATGGTTTCAAATGCCGGGACGAAAGTTTGACCCACAAAAGCTTTTCTTTTTTTTATTCTTTTTTTTTTTTGAATTTTTTTTTAAAAAAAGATAAAGCTTATTTTAATATATCCCCAGCGGAGTCGCCACTGTGATGTACCCAATTTTCATTTTTTTGAAAAATCAAATGGAGTCGCCACGCCGTTTTTAGTTTAAGGGCCAAAACTTTGAAAAATGCCCAAAATTAGAGAAAAATGGGTTCAGAGGTCACGTTACATTCCGGGAAGAACGTTAGGGTTCACCCGGAATGCCTCGTAAAACGAGTCTTCCTAATTTAAAACCATTTGTGTGTGTGTGTGTGTGTGTTTTGCAAAAGGAATTTTCTGGAAATGAAGTTTTGACTTGACTGGACTGAAATTTACCAAAACAATGTGCTTCTGTGAGTGAAAAATGACTGAAAAAACAAAATGTCTGTCCCTTGCATTCTTGTTCACGCGGACCAGAGCGAGATTCATTCCTGTCCGCGCGGATGGGACAGTAATATTCCTTTTCCGCAGCTTTCCAGTCTGATTCTGTAAATTCCAGAATGTAAACTGGAGTTACAGAATCAGAACTGGAGTTTTTGCAACTGAAAGTGTTAAAAAACATTTTTGGGATTTGCATCCATGCTTGTCCCCACTTTCCTTAGACTTTGATTAGTGATCACTAAACATGATTAGTGGTGATCTACTATATCAAGCCATCCTTAGGGTACATTAGGACTTGAAAGCATTTCATTTGCTTGGGATGGGGAGATTTAATCATAAAACAAAGATTAATGTATGAAAATTGACTTTAGGTTAAGGGTGTATCAACTTTATAGTGGACTTCTAAGGTGGTCATTAAGATGACCATCCTTGAGATCTTTGAACTCAATGTATCAACTTCACCCTTTTTACAACCTAAGAACCTTAATGATCTTCATCCATGGAAATTGTTCCAAGGTGAAGATCTTAGGTTAGGAAAAACATTTTTAAGGAAGTAAAGATAATTTAGGCCTTTTAAAATGGTCATCCATGGAAATTTATTCCAAGATGACTACATTTTAGGTCAAACAAGCACCAATAACACAAAAGGAAAGTGAAAGTAAGAATATGGACCATTTAGTGTGATCATCCATGGAGATGAACTCCAAGGTGACCACACTTTAGATCAAGAGATCAAGTGACAACTAGTTAATGTAAGAAGAGAGACAACAAATTAAAAGAAATGTTGATCCTTATAGAGAATCATCCATGGAAATGAAATCCATGGAGATCTTCTTGGATCTAGGGCAAGAAATGAAGAACAAGTATATGAACAAGTTACATCTTTAAAATGTGAGATGTATGCATGGATGTGGGAGATTAAGGTAAGGGGAAGGAGAGTTTACCAATGGTTGTACCCTATCTTCCTTGGATTTGTGTTTGGGGCTTGAATTTGATCAAGATTTGTGTTGGGATTTTGTGTTTTTGCTTGGTGTATAAGCTGTTTTCTGGGTATTTTACGAATATAACAGTAAGGGTTTTTGCTCTGGATTCTCTAAACTGAGAGAGAATGATATAATTTATAGGCAGATTTTAGGTCTCAAAGGTGTCCGCGCGGACGGGACTGAGTCTCATTCCTGTCCGCGCGGATGTTAATGTAGGCGTGCCTGACTCTGCAGAAAGCAGTTTTGGCTGCTTAAATGAAAAGTAAGTCAATTTCTTGGAAATGATTCTTCCCAACCGGTTTTTGACCTATTTTTGAAATTCCTTTAAGGTCCTTTCTTGTTTAAATTGCCTTAGGTTATGACCAAAAAGCCCTTAACTGTCCATTCGACGTGGAATTCGTAAAATTGGGCTGAAGGAACATTGGCGGTTTAGATTGGGACACTTACAAGACTGTGGATGTCGTCCGACATGGGGCTTTCCCCAAGCTGTTTTAATTAAAACAGTTAGGTCGTAAGACAGAACCCAGAATTGGGAATCCGCCGAGTTCAGAGAGAGAAAGAGAGAAAAATTTTGAAAGTTTCTCCCTCCAATTTTGATTTTAATCAAGAATTGATAATGCCTCCGCGAGCGGAATCGAGAAGGAACGTGCAAAGATCGTTGTTCGAGAGGAGGAAGCTCATTGATCGGAACAAACGGAAGAAATTTCCGGAGGGAAATGGGCTTTATCCGGGCCTTGATTTTCATACTTCCACCATGGAGCGAATGGGGGTAAGTATTCTAAACCATCGACCCTTCCCTTTTATTTTCCGAAATTGGATTTATAAGGCTCGAGATAGAATTTGGGGAAATCGCACCCAAAAGAAAGTTGCATGCTTGGCATGAGATGCATTGTTTTGAAAAGATTTTTCTTTTTCTTCTTTTGAAAGAATTGGGTGATTTTAGAGATTGAAAATGCACATGAATGAATGCACACATTGTTATGAGTATGTTCTCATACATGTGCTGTGCTTACCTGCAGGCTTTGCGGAACAAGGGGTCCCCTGAGCCGGTTGCGACGACTTGGGGCCTTCTTCCTGGCTCTTCTGATCTGGCGGACAATCCCAAAGGCTTGATTTTTGCAGCTGGTCTCGGACCATTTTTTACTGCCGTTGGAGATTTTGGGGACACGCCTAGGAGCGTGGAGCTAGTGCGGGCTTTCAGGCAGTATTGGTGGGACTCTACCCACACTTTTCACTTGTCTTGGGGTGAGTCGACCATCACTACCTATGATTTCACCGCTATTACCGGTCTGCGGTTCACGGGCAGGCCCATCTTTTCTGAGGACCCTGGTGTGCTGAGCACGGACGCCATTAGAGCATTGACTAGCCTGACCCTTCATCCGAAGGGCAATGGGGTCCCGCTGGCGGATTTGCATTCGGCTTTGACGCATCAGTGTCGTCTCTTCTCTGAGGGTGCCGCTACAGTTACGGCTGAGCAGTTGGCGAGGACCTTTGTCTGGGCTGGATTTTCCGACACCCTATTTTGTAACGCCTCTACCACGGCATTGACTCTTCTGCTAGAGCCTCTTCAAGACTGGAGCCATGTATCCACCTTTTCGTGGGGCGAGGCCGGCTTGGCTCAGGTGTATAGAGGCCTGGATGAGGTGAGCAGGGGCAGTGTGACCTCTTTGGGTTTTTATCAGACTGTTCTGGAGGTATGCTTTTTGTTCTTCCCAACTTGACTGCTGCATCATTGCATCAATGCTGTTGCACACTGAAAGCTTTCTGTCTTTTGATTTCAGGTGTGGGCCTATGAGGTATTTGGCTGTTATGCCTGGACTGTGCCTGAGAGGATTGCTACAAATTTGTTCCCTGCTATCTGCCGGTGGACTTTTGGGGCGAGGGAGAGCCGAAGAGTGGACGGGGTGAAGCCCCGAAAGACGACCTGTTATCATGACACGATGATTGCCCTTAGGGGCACCCCTGCTGGGTTGAGACTGTTTCCCTGGCATGGCAGGTATGGTGAAGATGTAGTTGGTGATGCTGCTTTGGTGACCAGGACGAGGAGGCTTTTGATCGGCCTGGAGGGAGATGCCCTGTACTTGGGAGAGAGGGTCTGTAGGCAGCACGGATATGGTGCAGCCGCCCGCGTTCCTCATGATCCTCCTGCGGGGATTTGGTATATCCGGGCCTTGCCTGACTTGGAGCGGTTGCGGACCGGCATTGATGCTGCCGAGTTATCTGATGATGGGGATTATGCTCAGTTTGTTTTTACTCGGCTGGTGACCCCTCAGGTTATGGCTGCCAGGAGGGCAGCGGGGATGCAGGTACCGATGCCTCCCCGATTTTTTGAGTATGAGGCTGGGGGTGCCATTCGCCGCTCCTCATTTAATATGTCTGAGACTCATCCCCATCTGCGGCTTCCCCACGGGACTACTTTTTTTAGCAATCTTTTCTTTTCTGATTCGTTCAAGCCTTTTACTGCTTTACTGTCTGTATTGATTGCTTCTGACTGCCTTTTTGTTTCCATTGAACAGGTCCAAGCCAAGACCTACAGGGCGGTGGCCAAGGCGCTCACCGGGGCTGTGAAGATGTTACGCCAGTTTCAGAGGAGCAAAGAGCATTGGAAGGGGAGATGTAGCTCCCAGCCTGGTGACATCGTGCCTCCGAAGAAGAGGCACAGGCCGGCCTTGGCTCCTTCTAGCTCGCAGGCGGGTGGGTCGAGTCAGCAGCCCCAGCCTGATGATGATGATGGCGAGGATGATCCTTATCAGCCCCCTTATTCCACAGTGCCCGAGTGGCACAGATATTATGGTGAGCCCCGGCCTTGGGCCCAGTATGAGGATGATGATTCTGACGGCGAGATCCATGAGGCGCAGGAGGGTGGCGACGACGGCCAGGAGCAGAGCGGCTCGAAGGAAGAGGTGGGCAGTGTCCAGGCGACAGTGGCTCCGAGGAGGATGGAGAGGATGATTCCGAGTCGGAGTGATCACGGCGATCCCCTTTTGTCATACTTTGGACTCTTTTAGGGAGAGAGAGGAGATGCATGCACTATTTTTGTTCTTTTGGGCTGTAAAATAAGTATTTTATTGCATTTTGTATTTTGATGACTGGAATATTTGCTTATTTGTATATTTGTTAGCTCATATGCACAAATCCGTCCCAAAAAGGGCACAAGATGGTGGTTTTTGATGTGATTGGGTGTTTTTGTGACTTTGTATGCATTGGGTGGCGTTTACGCATCTGTGGGTGTATTGGATATGCCGGATCCTCTCCCGTGGGCTTGATGAATGAAAGGAAGTTTATATGTATGGTTTTTGGATGCTTTGGACAGGTTTGGGTAGGCCTTTGAGCAAGCATTGGGCTGCTAGGGGGTTGCTGCAGTTGCAGCTGTTGTTGGTGCTGATGGGACTTTCCATGTCATCCGACACAGGACTTCATGGGACCTTCCTGTCGTCCGACATGGAGAGTCTGGGAGATAGGTTTCTTGATCAGCAAGCCCCAGCATTTAAAAGGAGGTAGACTCGTAAAAAACATATTCCAGCAGTCACAGCAGACTTCCAACTGGTCTTCTACCCCAAAATCGACTCCAAGATTCGACCTTTGACCCGAAATGGAGCATTACAATGAGAGATCTAAGATCAGGGAGCGCCAATTTCAGTCCGATCTCATCAATCTAACCTGCCATCATCGTAGCAACAATAAGAGGGTTATCGACCAAGGATATGGGTTGAGATGCATCTGGGCATTAAAGGAGTGGGCGGTAGATTGGAATCTTCTCCGGGCCTCGTCCAGATACTGGGATTGCGAGAGGCATGTCTTTACCCTCTCATATAATGACCTTACGCCCACTATCGAAGAGTTTCGGGCACTGACTGGGGGAGCTGAGCTCAGAGATGCTGTCTTCCCACGAGATCCACGACCCTTGACTGAACAGTTGGCAGATTTCTTGGGATTTCACACAGAGCAGGTATCTGATCTGATTCTTGACCTGTCCTTTGTTGACCTGGCCCAGATAGCCCGATTGGCTGTATCGCATCTGGAGCTTTTTGATTCATCCACGACCATGGACATTTTTATGTTGATTATGATTTCCTTATACTGCTTTTGTGAGTATGACGGGGTATGCTCTGGTTTACTGCTAGGAGTTGTTAGACAGATGCGGGGTTCTCGTGGTACCACATTGACTGAGATCCGGCCCGGGCAGGGAGAGAGAGACATAGTTCCCATTTTGCTGGCAGAGACATATCATGGGATGGACCGACTGGCTGGAGGGTCATTGCACATGGAATGCGGCAGCCCCAGTCTCTTATCGTTATGGCTCTTTGAGCGGTTGAGACTTATCTCCCCATTACCCGCAGGGCAGACTGCAGCACCATGGGTTACACAGCAGAGGCGAGTGGCTCCGGAGGTTTCACAGGAGAGCTGGCAGAGGCGATTGGCCAGGTATACCACCACGGACATTCAGTATTGGGTTCCTGGATGGAGGCTTGAGACCATGAGTGGCAGGCAGGATGACTCGGCTGTCGTGAGGCTGGCGGGGTTGCACTTTTCATCATTTAGCATTCCCTTACTTGTTCTGAGGCAGTATGGGTACCCACAGCAGGCTATTGATGGGTTTAGAGAGCAGATAGCCCGGGATACCGTTCCTCTTGACATGACTGATGTCAGGACTCTCAGGTTCTTTGCCAGGGCCTTTTCGGGAGCAGCTTTTCCCGCTCACACACTGATACGGAAGACCCGGGGGATCACATATTTGTCCACATTGTATCTCATTTGGTATGGGGAGCATATGGGACCGGTTCAGCACACCATTGAAGTATATTGTCGAGGGATCCGAGGAGGAGACCAAACTAGCCCGGAGTTACGTGATGCTGAGGCGCTGACTGACCCAGACAACGTGACCGACGATCCGGCAGCGGATTTTGAGAGACTCGTAGAGAGGAGGGCCAAGATGAGGGATGACCCTGAAGTTATGGACCGGAGGAAAGCTTTGAGAGAGGAGAGGGCTGCCCAGGCGGCGCTGAGAGCTGCCGGATTGGTTGACTCACCGACTCGTATTATTCCTGAGCCGGGACGACGGGAGACAAAACTATTTGGGATTGCTAAGCCAAAGACCTCCCGAGGACCGAGGAAGAGGAAGAAGAAGAATGCTAGTTCGGGAGTGGGAACGAGTGACTAGGATTAGGCGACCGGTCATTGTATCCCTTATTGCCGACACAGACAGTTTAGGCGTATCTTTTTAAAAGTTTTTTTTTTTTGCTAATGTTAATGAGTCGAGAGTAGACCGTGCTTGAACTCATCAATGAATGTATTAATGTGATGAAAGTTGAAATTACTTCAGAACTTAATCAAGACACATTTTGGTAATCACGAATACAACTGTTGACAGGATTTGGTGATTTTTATGATTTTTAGACCGAACCGCGAACGGCTGCCTACGTTCCCTTTTTATAGAATGGACTAAGGGGCTCAGGTCTCCGTAGTTCGACCCAATTAACTCTGTGTTTAAGAAAGGGATAGATAGAAGGGGGACAAGTGGTGCAACCCTGTTTTTTACCTAGATCGCCCGTTTTTAGGGTTTTCAGCCTAGTTGGGTATATTCTTTAGCACCGAGCGCGCCCTTTGTTTTGCACGGACTGCATTTTGAGAGGTTTTCAGTCTCGTCTGGGTACATTATTTTCGCGCTTTTGTTTTTCTTGTTTTTATATATATTTTTTATTTTTCTCTTCTTTTTTTTTATAGAGGGGAAGACTCGATTCAGACGTAATAGCAGCGTAGTTTGTCGCCGTTCACCGGGTGCATGAAGGGGTTACCATCCAAATCTGTCAACTTCATTGCTCCGCCAGAGAAGATCTCTTTTACCAAATACGGGCCCACCCAGACTGGCGCCCACTTGCCCAAAGGACTGAATTGATTTGGCAGCTTTTCTTTTAGGACCAAGTCACCCACTTTAATGTCGCGGGGATGTACCTTCTTGTCAAAGGCCCTAGCCATGCGCTTCTGATAGGCCCGGATGTGCTCCATTGCCTTAAGCCTTCGCTCGTCTAGAAGAGCTAACTCGTCATGTCGACTCTGAAGCCAGTCTATCTCATTGACTTCATTTTCAAGCAGGACCCGGAGGGAGGGTATCTCTAACTCAATGGGCAAACGGCATCCATTCCATATGTCAAAGCAAACGGGGTTTCACCGGTGGCTGTTCTTACTGAAGTACGGTAGCCCCATAGTGCCAAGTGAAGCTTCTCAGGCCAATCCCGGCTCCTTTCGGCCATCTTCCGGATGATCCTTTCCAGGTTCTTGTTTGCTGCCTCGACAGCACCATTGGTTTGAGGGCGATAAGGGGAGGACTTATGTCGCTTGATCCTGAATTCCGCGAGCAGTTCGTCGGTATGTCCCTCGAAGTGTGACCCATTGTCGGAAATAATCTCGTTTGGAATGCCGTATCGGCACATAATGTTTTCTTTTATGAAACGGGCTACCTTTTTGGAGTTTAGGACCTTGTAGGACGCCGCTTCAACCCACTTGGTGAAGTAATCCACAGCGACCAACACGAATTCATGCCCGTTACTGCCGGCAGGAGTTATCTTTCCAATAACGTCGATCCCCCAAGTTGCAAATGGCCAAGGAGTGCTCATACAGTAGAGATCATGGGGAGGTATATGGTTGAGATTGGAGAACCGCTGACACTTATCGCAGGTTCGCACAAACTGAATACAGTCAGTCTCCATGGAGATCCAATAATAAACCATCTTGAGTATGCTGAACATCAAGGCTCGGGCGTTCATATGTGGTCCACATGCGCCACCATGGACTTCTTCCATGACCTTTCTGGCCTTAGACTTGCTGATATAGAGTAGAAGTGGCCCTCAATGCCTTTTCTTCCATAAGTCATCTCCCAGAATAAAGTACTGTGCAGACAACCTTTTTAAAGCTTGCAAACTTTTGGCACGGAGACCTTCTTTCGGCCTACCATTCTCCTCTGTCGGGAAATGAGGCTTTGCCATGCTTAAGGTACTGAAAGATCTGGCTGTACCACAAGTCATCGACCTTTTCTAGTTCACTCTGACAACAGTAGGCAGGGTTCTCGCGCCTCCCAATCATGAATGGTTTTACTGACTTTCCCTCTGGAATTTCCACCAAAGAGGCTAAGTGGCCAGGGCATCCGCGAACCTGTTCTTATCCCGAGGTAGGTAGTGGAACGTGACCTCCTTGAATTGGTTGATTAGGTCCTCCATGTAGGCATAATACATTTGTAGGTACTGGTCCACAGTTCTCCACTTATTGGACACTTGATTGATGATTAGATGAGAGTCTCCGTACACCTCCAATTTTTCGACATTTCACTCTAAAGCTGCCTCGAGGCTAGCTATACAAGCTTCGTATTCCGCGGCATTGTTAGTAGCCGGGAAATTCAACTTGATAGCAATGGGGGTATGCACATCCTTAGGATCAACCAACACCATTCCGATACCATTGCCCCTCTTGTTGGCGGCACCAGCAAAGAACAACTGCCAACGGTCTGTTCCTTCTATCATGAAAATACCATCGTCTGGAAATTGAGGTTCGAATTCAGGCACTTCTGAGCTTGGGAAATCTGCCAAATGATCTGACAGAGCTTGGCCTTTGATTGCCTTGCGGGTCACGAACTTGATATCAAATTCGGCTAAGAAGAAGGACCACCTCGCAAGCCTTGATGACAGAGAAGACTTACCGAATAGGCATTTGATGGGATCCATTTTCGACACCATGTGCACTCTATGTGCCAACAGATAATGTCTCAATTTGCTGACCACCCATAACAAAGCTGCACAGGTTTTCTCTAAAGCTGAGTAATTCAATTCACTGCCCTGAAGCTTTCGGCTGACGAAGTAGATGGCGTTTTCCACTTTTGAATCTGATTTCTCTTGTGCGAGCATGGCTCCGACAGCTGTGCCTATAACTGTCAAATATAGCAACAAGGGTTTGTCCTTATGTGGAGGACACAGGATTGGGGGATGGACTAAGTAGGCCTTGATTGTCTCGAAGGCGGTCTGACACTGTTCGTTCCATTCAACCTCCTGATTCTTCTTGAGCACCTTAAAGATCGGCTCACAAATAGAGGTTAGCTGGTGTATGAATCGGCTGATATATTGGAGACGGCCCATGAAAGCCTTCACCTCTGTGACTGTCGTTGGTGGCTTCATCTCCATGATGGCTTTAATCTTTCTTGGATCAGCTTCGATTCCTCGTTCCGTGACCATATATCCCAGAACCTTTCCTCGGACTACGCCAAAAGTACATTGCCGGGTTAAATCTCATGTCGTGTTCCCACAGCCGGTTGAAGAATTTTTTCAAGTCGACCAAGTGTTGGCCATCTGATCCCTTGGAATGGATAATCATATCATCAACGTAGACCTCGATCTCCTTATGGATCATGTCATGAAAAAGTGCAGTGACTGCTCACTGGTAAGTGGCGCCGGCATTCTTCAGACCGAAGGGCATAACCGTATAGCAGAAGGTTCCCCAAGGGCTGGTGAAGGTAGTCTTTTCTTGATCTTCTTCGGCGACTTTAATCTGATTGTAACCGCAAAGCCATCCACGAATGACTTGAATTCGTAACTGGCAGTAGTATCCACCAACAGGTCGATATTTGGCAGGGGAAAATCGTCCTTCGGGCTAGCCTTGTTTAGGTCTCTGAAATCTACACAAACCCTGACTTTGCCATTCGATTTGGTTACCGTCACTATGTTGGCCAACCACTTGGGGTATTCGACCACTCTAATGAAACCAACTCTGAGCATCTTCTCTATTTCTTCTTTGACCTGGAGAGACCATTCTGGCTTGATCCGGCGAAGCTTTTGCTTGACTGGCCTGGCTTCTGGATCCAGGGGTATTCGGTGCTCAACAGTTGAAGTATCCAACCCGGGCATGTCTTTATAGGACCAGGCAAATACGTCCACGTACTCCTTGAGCAAATCGATGAGGGCTTCCCGTTCTTCCCCGGTGAAGAAACTGCCAATCTGTGTCTCTTTGGGCTCTTCAGTAGTTCCTAAATTCATTGTAGTTAATACCTCATCGGTAGCTTGGGCCCGATTGTCGTCTCGATCAAAAACCTGCTTTATATTATCATTTAAAAAGTTTTCATCTAAAAAGTCTGTGTCCTCTTCAAATGAATCATTATTAACCACCTTTAAGTCGTTAAGATTTGCTTTAGTTAACTTATCATTTGTTAAGGTGGCAATTAAGGGATACGCAGAAAGGTCAACCATTTCATTCAACACAAAAGGGAAGACAGAGTTAACGGTACGGCGATGATCATCAGCCGTGAGAGTATCAGACCTATCTAGAGACTCGAACTCGATAACAAGAGACTCTGAGGATTGGGATTCGAAGATCCCTGACTGACTCTTGACCCTACACTAATAATTTGACTCGAAGCTTTTGACACGGGTTGGACTTTTACTTTCTCCAGCTGTTGTTTTTCAGAGAACTGGAGGCTTCAAGCTGACCGAGGAACCTGTCGAAAATCATTGGTAAGCCGGTATCTTGGAAAGATGGTGCGAGGAACCCTACTTTAGTACTCATCAAAAATATCAGTAACAAAATACAGGGATGACAAAAAATGAAGTTTTTTGGCACTTATTCTCCCTCAGCTATTCAGTACATCTTGATGATTCATATTGGAAAGATAGCTTTCACCTTCTAAAAAATTGAATGCTTTCACTTAACTTGCAATATTATCCACATTAGACAGAAAACTAGATAAAAGAGTACCTGAAATGTAGACTGAATAACAAATACATTGGGATATATTTTGCAAAGATCATGTTGGCCAAGTCTCACATCAGCATCTGGGATCAGGTAATTACGAACTGCAAAGCAAGCCATAGATCTATGTCGATATAACCAAGAACAACAAAATAACATTTTTCAAAAATCAAATCGAGAGAATACCCTTATTTATCTTCAACTCAAAATAAGGGGAAGCAACAGTATCCTGCACAAAAAAATCAAAATAAGCACACTCAGACACACAGAAAGAACTCACTCAAAAATCAAAATTGAATTAAACAGACTGAATTGATGAGATACCCCTTTTAGTGGAGGGAGATTACCAGGGTGGCAGAAAGATGTGTCTGTCTATTCTCTTGAAGCAAATTGAGCATGATAAATCATTTACCCATACTTTAAATGGCATAGATTTCATAAAATTGTCATCAATTAGGGGAAGATTTTGAAACCCTAGAAAAATACCTGAATTCAAAACCCTAGTTCTAGACAAATCGCTCTCAAATCAAGACTCAAATCAGAAAATCTCAAGTAAAGAAAGCTTACCCCAAGTTGGCGAGTGATGTGAGAAAGCATGTCGATCCCTATGAGCGTGAAGAGGGAGGCGGGTTAGCGTTGGAACTGGGAGTGAATCACTCGAAGGATATGGCGGCAAATGACGTTTCTTTGTTGCAGCCATTGATGATCTCTTCTTCCCTTCTCTCCTTGGCGGTGGGGGAGAAAACGATGTTTTGCTGTAATTCGCCATGGATAGATTTGGCTTTTGGGGTGGGACTGTGTGTGTGTTTATGCGGTTCATGAGGTACAGATTTTGGGGGAAGCGGGATATGCGAAGGAGGGAGAGAGAATTCAACTTTTCGTTCCTTTTGTGGAGGGAAAAAAAGTGGGAACGAAAAAATAAAAAAAGGGAAATTTTGGTTAAAAAAGTTAAGTTTAATTTTTTTTAAAATTCATAAATTTTTTATATAATTTTTTGAAAAAAAAAATCAGGACAAACCAACATCTAAAATAGTCTTCTTTATCAAAAAAAAATTTGAAAAAAAACAAATGTTAATATACAATATAGAATTTAACAGAAACTGTTAAAAAGTAAACAGTTTTTTTTCAAAAAATTGTTAAAAAATTAACTTTTTTATTCAAAAATTGTTAGTAGTAGTGGTAGTAGTGGTAGTAGTTGTGGTAGTAGTTGTGGTAGTAGTGGTGGTAGTAGTAGTGGTGGTGGTGGTAGTAGTAGTCGTGGTAGTAGTCGTGGTGGTGGTTATGGTGGTGGTAATAGTAGTGGCGGTGGTAGTAGTGGTGGTAGTAGTGGTAGTGGTAGTAGTTGTGGTAAAAGTGGTGATAGTAGTGGTGGTGGTGGTAGTAGTAGTGGTAGTAGCGATAGTAGTGGTAGTAGTGGTAGTGGTAGTAGTGGTGGTGGTAGTAGTAGTAGTAGTGGTAGTGATAGTAGTGGTGGTAGTGGTATACCCTATAGGGTATACCCTATACCCTATACCATATGCCCTATACCCTATAGGATATAGGTTATAGGATATAGTGTATAGGGCATAGGGCATAGGTTATAGGTTATAGGATATAGGGTATAGGATATAGTGTATAGGGTATAGGATATAGTGTATAGTGTATAGGGTATAGGGTATAGGGTATAGGGTATAGGGTATAGGGTATAGGGTATAGGATATAGGATATAGGGTATATGGTATAGGGTATAGGGTATAGGGTATATTGTATAGGGTATAGGGTATAGTGTATAAGGTATAGGGTATAGGGTATAGGGTATATGGTATAGGATATAGGTTATAGGGTATAGTATATAGGACATAGGGTATAGGGTATAGGGTATAGTGTATAGGGTATAGGGTATAGGGTATAGGATATAGGATATAGGGTATAGGGTATAGTGTAGGGTATATGGTATAGGGTATAGGGTATAGGATATAGTATATATGGTATAGGGTATATGGTATAGGTTATAGTGTATAGGGTATAGGGTATAAGGTATAGGGTATAGGGTATAGGGTATAGGGTATAGGATATAGGATATAGGTTTAGGGTTTAGGGATTAGGGTTTAGGATTTTGGCGTTGCATTAGTAATTTAGGCGTTACATTAGGATTTTGGCGTTGCATTAGACTCGTTACATTAGCTCTGGCGTTGCATTAGATGCGTTACATTAGCTCTGGCGTTGCATTAGATACGTTACATTAGCTCTGGCGTTGCATTAGCCGTTACATTAGCTCTGGCGTTGCATTAGATGTGTTACATTAGCTCTGACGTTGCATTAGATGCGTTACATTAGCTCGTGGCGTTACATTAGATGCGTTAGATGCGTTACATTAGGTCAGAAATGTAGTAGTGTCTGTATTCCAGAATCATCCTGCCCTGTTCTGATAGCAAAAAGGAAGTCCTATTTCCCCAAAAATGCCACATACCAAAGCATATAGAGCATATATGCACAGAATCATGGCAAGGCACACAAGAGCACACAAACTGACACAATTCACACACAAGGAGAATGAAGAAATTGTCCAAGTTGATTTAAAGAAAGTTAGACCCTCTTAAGAAAAACATTTCATCTTAAAAAAAAAAGAAAATGATACCGGTACGTGGGATTGTTAGACCATAATTTATCCCAAGCCCCGGGTTAGGGAGCGATACAGGAAGGTTAATGGTTTCTACCTATATACCAAGTATCGTTTTCATTTTTTCTAAAAACAAAAGTTTTTCAATGTGTCCCCAGTGAAGTCTCCACTGAATGAACAGCCTCCGAAAACTAATTTGATTTTTTGTTTTGTTTTGTCTTTTTGAATTTTGAAAATTTTGGGAGTCGCCACGCTGTTTTTAAAGGAAAACATTGAGAAACCTATTTTTAAAGAGATTTTGAGTTCGGGGGTCTGGTTACGTGTTTGGGAAGAACTTGAGAGTTCACCCAACACGCCTCTTTCGAGACTTTCAATCAAACATTGGACAGTTATAATCATTCAAAGTGTGTGTGCAATATGTGTCAACAAGCAAGGCATGCAAATCTTGAAATTTCATTGATGGTATAGAGACTGAATACAACTTGTGAGCCATGATAGGGGGCCACACCCTCTACATATGAAGACCTGCATTACAAGGCAAGGGCTGGGAACAATCTGCTCAGGAAGCTCTGATGTCGTCCGACACAGGACTTCCCATGAAGGGGATGTCGGACAACAGAAGGCCTCATGGTCAGATTGTCCCTTACAACAATAAGGTTGCTCTGAAATCGAAACCACATTATTTTAAATAAGAGAAGACACTATTTAGGGTCTAAGTTCAGTTTGGGGTTGATTAGAGCGAACAAAGTCAAGATTGACTTTTAATGATACGGATGTCATATGACAGGGGACATCCGAAGTTGTCTATGTCATATGGCAAACTGCCTCCATCAATGGATCGCACCCAAATAGACCTTAGACACTCCAAATAGTGGCTAATGAGCCAAAGTTACTTAGGCAAGCTTTGAGTTACAAAGGGGGAGTCAATCCTGATAGATCTGAAGTCCAAGAAAAGCTTTACAGCCTTCTGGGAACTCTATGTCGTATGACACAGGACCTCTTGAGAGTCCTGTGTCGTCCGACATGAGCAGCCTATTTCAGTGCCCTTCAGTCTGGTTGATTTCCCCTTTGTTCCCAAAGCAAACCAAGTTACATTTATTAACTGAAAGCAGTAAAACAGTAATATTATGTGAGTATTATGGGAGGATCACATGGCTTTAATGGCCAAATGTGATGAATCACATATCTATGGCCATTTTTGTGTAGCCATCACCACCTAACTCAATGGAAACTAATAAAGATTCAAACTTTAATGGTGCTAATGTCACCAAATGTTCAGATCTGAGGTGGGGAGAAGTGAATATGGAAGATTCACCTCTCCACCACCTTTATCATGCAAAATCCCCCAATATTTCACATAATATTAAAGCAAGTAAGCATGCAAGATGATATAAATGTATGCAAGAGTTGATCAGAGAAAGAAAGAGGGTTTAGTGGCTACCTATTGTAGTCCACAAGGTAAGAACACCAATAGTATGGTGCTTACCCCTTCAACACACCAACAAGGAAGGTTTTCTTTGGATCTTGGCTTAGGTATGTGTATGTATGAGGAGGGAGGTGAGTATGTGTATGAGAGAGAGAGAATGAGACTCTATTTTGACAGAGTTTCCCCTCTTACTAAGATCCTCCCAGCCAGTCCTCCTCAAAATGATCAGCCATGCCTTGTATTTATAGGCAGGCTGATGGAAAGCTCCATGTCGTCCGACGGAGGGAGTTAAACCGCCTTAGTGTCGTCCTGTGTCGGACGACAGTGTACAACATTTTGGCACAGTTGGGCCGAATGGATGGCAGGCCCAATGGGTTGAGTGGGCAATTGGATAATTGGACTCAAATTGCTTTTTAGCAAATACATGAGCCCAAAAATCAATTAAAGTGGACCCAAAACATGAGTTCGGGTCGGGGTACTCACAGCAGCGTGGACCTTCCACTATTCTGGGACAAAATCCCTCCCGCCATGAAGATGATGAAACTCATGAACTTCATCCCCGGACTGGGGCTCGGTGAAAGGTTACAAGGCCAACACCAAGTCATCAAAGTCAAGGACCACATTATAGTCCAGGGGCTCGATTATGTGCCAACACCAGCTGATATCAGGGAAAACAAAAGGCTCGCCAGCACCAAGGCAGCAGCCCGCAAATGGGGAACCTACAGAGGCACACCCAACCTCCGACCTTACAGTTTCGACCTCACCCACTACTTCATCAAAGGAACCGACAACAGAACTGGGGGAACCGACAGCGGAACCGATAGCAGAACTGAGGGAATAGACAGCGGGACCGACAGCAGAACTGAGGGAACCGACAGCGGAATTGACAGCAGAACTGAGGGGACCGACAGCGGAACTGATAAAGATGAGAAAGAAACAAGAAAAGTTAGTATAGAGAAAACAGAAAGGATGGGAAAGCTAGCACAGGACCTCAAGCATTTCAGAGGACTCAAAGCTAATTCGATAAGGGGAGCATTCCTCGACATCACTGCTATACCTGGACCAGTTGCCACCACAGTTCAGCATGAGTACTCATTCAAACGAATCCCAGACATAGAAGAGCACCTCGAGACACTCTTCATGGGAAACAGACTGTTTGGGTCATCCTCCAAGGCCACATTTGAAACAGTAATTCCAAAGCAGAAGGAACCAGAATTCGTGTAAGATGCTCTTAGTGGACCCGCTTTACAAAATCTTTTTGAAGAAGTCATGGAGGTACCAAACCTGATTAACCTGGGCTCCGAGAACAGCATGATTGCCATGATCAGGATAGCAGAAGCCAAGCCTCTTGACCCTCGAACCCTGACCAAACATCCAACAATGCCACTGAAAAACTGGGTGACTTTCATCAGACCAAGGGCAAGCCAGACAGAAATGGAAGACAAACTGGGCCTGCACCCATATCTCCCTAAACCTAGTCTTAAACCCTCTGAGTCAGTCATTGTCAAAGTCTAGTCCTCTGAGTCGTCTGACGACCTCACGCCGAAAGACTATGATAATGTAGCCAACAATGTATTCCCGTTCGCCTTAAATGAAAAGTTCAACCTTTCGGATTATCCCCTCATTGCCACTTTAACAACTGATAAGTTAACGAACAACTTAAAAGAAGTTAGTAATGACTCACTTGATAAAGAAGAAACACACTAAACGAACAATACATTAAAGAAGTTCTCAAGCGTGTAGTTGACCAAGAGGACAATCGGGCCCAAGCTGCAGAAGAGGTTATGACTAAAGTGAACCTGGGGTCAGTGCAAGAGCCTGAAGAGACACAAATGGGCATTTCCTTCGCCGATGCAGAAAAAGAAGCCCTAACGGATCTGCTCAAAGAATATGTTGACGTGTTTGCCTGGTCATACCAAGACATGCCAGGACTCGATCCCTCAATCGTGGAGCGCAGAATCCCTCTGGATCCAGAATCCAAGCCTGTCAAATAGAAACTGCGCAAGATCAAGCCAGATTGGTCCCTGCAAGTAAAAGAAGAAATTGAGAAGATGCTCCGCGTCGGCTTTATCAGAGTAATTGAATACCCAACCTGGCTCTCCAACATCGTGATGGTCACCAAGGCCTATGGAATGGTCAGATGCTGTGTGGATTTTCGAGATCTCAACAAGGCCAGTCCTAAAGATGATTTCCCACTGCCCAACATCGACATGCTGGTCGACACCACGGCAAATTTCGAAGTAAAATCCTTTATGGATGGCTTTGCTGGATACAAATGGAAGACAATAGATTCTGGCCTCTAAAAGTACCACACGTACATGGAGGAACTCATTGCTCAGTTCAAGGACATCTCTTTCCACTACTTGCCAAGAGACAGGAACCACTTCGCAGATGCCCTGGCCACCCTAGCATCTCTTGTCGAAATTCCCAAAGGGAAATCGGTAAAGACCCTCAGAATAGGCAGACGGGAAGCCCCCACTTATTGCTGCGAGATCGAAGTTGAACATGAACCGATCGACGAACCATGGTACAATCAAATTTACCAGTACCTCCAAAATGGAGAAGCTTCCTTCACAAATGAAGATGGAAAATACAAAGAAGGGATCAAAGCCAAAAACATGATGGCCCTAAAATGCCTGGCATGCCATTTCGTCATCCTCGGGGGTATGTTATACAAGAAACACCACCAAGGACCACTCCTCCGGTGTGTAAACAAAGAAAAGGCCAGCGAGCTGATGAACAAAGTTCACAACGGAACCTGCGGTCCGCACATGAACGCCAGAGCATTGACACAGATCATCCTCAATATGGGTTACTATTGGGTATCAATGGAAACAGACTGCATCCAGTTCGTCAGAAGCTGTGACAAATGTCAACGATTCTCCAACCTCAATAACATTCCTCCTCACGAGCTCTACTGCATGACTACACTATGGTCTTTCGCCACATGGGGAATCGAAGTCATCGGCAAAATTACTCCGCCAGGGAGCAATGGTCACGAGTTCATATTAGTCGCAGTTGACTACTTCACTAAATGGGTAGAAGCCAGATCATATAAAGTACTGAATTCTAAAAAGGTGGCCGAGTTCATCAAAGAGAACATCATGTGCAGATACGGGGAACCCAACGAGATCATATCCGACAATGGGACCCACTTTGAAGGAGATTGTAACCAACTGTTGACCGAGTTCAGAGTTACACACCACAAGTCTTCTCCCTACAGGCCACAGATTAATGGTGCAGCAGAGGTAGCAAACAAGACTCTTGCAAGAATAATCAGAAAGATGGCCGTCAGAGGTCAAGATTGGCCCGAAAATCTACATCTAGCCCTTTAGGGATACAGAACATCAGTTAGAACTGCCACAGGGGAGACTCCTTTCGCACTCACATACGGAATGGAAGCGCTGTTACCAGTTGAATTGGGAATTCCATCCCTCCGAGTCCTCTTGGAAACGGAATCAATGAAGTCAAATGGCTCCAAAGTTGTCACGACGAACTAGCTCTACTCGACGAGCGAAGATTGAAAGCCATGGAACATACTCGTGCCTACCAAAGCAGAATGGCCCGAGCATTTGATAAGAAAGTCAAGATCCAAGACATCAGAGAAGGCGACTTGGTGCTTAAGGAAAAGCCTCCTACACAGACCAATCCCCTCGAAAAGTGGGAACCTACCTGGATAGGCCCGTTCATGGTACAAAGAATCTTCTCCGAAGGAGCAATGAAGTTAGCAGATTTGGATGGGAACCCTTTCGTTAACCCAGTAAACGGAAACAAGCTCCACAGATATTTCGTTTGAGGAAGAACACGAGTCAACTCTCCTTCCCCATACACCACCCCTTAGTAAAATCAAAGTGCTAAAATAGTAATACCCAACAAGATACATTCCCAAAATGATCTAGGTAAAAAACAGGGTCGCACTTCTTGTCTTTTCTCAAATTTCACCTAAAAGTGTCAAACTATGGTGACCTGAGCCCCTTAGTCCAATTGTAAAAGGAAAACGTAGGCAGCCATCATTGGTTCGGTCTCAAAAACAAATAAATTTCAAATACAACACCAATCGCTTGTGTTTCGAAAAACTCTTAAATTTAACCTACAGATTCATTACGGTTAAAACAATATTTGATGAGTTCAAGCACGATCTACTCTTGACTCGCTACACGCTAGCAAAATAACCAAAAAAAAACACTTAATCAATTTAATGTGTCTGCAATGACAATGGGTGGATATTCCGAACAACAAGGTCAACCTAGTCGCTCGTACTCGGTCCTTTATCTTTCCTCCCCTTCCCTTTCGCACGGTGGGTATTCTTTGCCTTCACGGGGAATATCCCCGTAGTCCTTCTACCTGGGTCTGGGACCCTTCCAGATGCCTCTGTCAAACCTGCGGCCGCCAACACTGCCCTTTCCCTAGCTCTATCATGAGCTGCCTCTCTTCGAGTCGTCATATCTGTGCTCTGATCGGCAATCTGACTAGCATTGGCCTCATAGTCAGCCATATCATCCCCGGTACAATCCTGAGGGTTAGTCATCGCTTTGGTCCTCCTCAAAGTCGAGCTGTCACAGCGGTCAAGGCCCAATAGCTCACTTCATCTCCATAAAAAAGCCATTTGTGTCTCCCCTATACACTCCTTGTACCAGTTCAAATACCGAGTAGACAGAACAGTGCCCCCTCTCGGGTGAAAGAGAACCCTGGCAGGAAAAGACGCATATTGCCACAACCGCATGAAAAGCAATGACGTCGAAGGATCTTCCATGAAGAGCGATCCCACCTCAAAGGTAGGGGCATCACTCAAGCCCGTCAACGGAACCTGCTCCAGCCCGAACTGTCGCAGCACCAAAGATGGAATGTAGAAAGAAGACTGGGACAGCCCCAGAACTCTGACAATGAGATGACCCTCCTGAAATGTCTGACAAGTCTGCAACTTCCAGTGAGGAACCCACCATCGCAGATGATGTGTGCGGAGTTTGGCCATCCAAAGCTCCAAGTCAGCCTGACGGCCTCCTATCACCAAGGGTCGCCGAGAGAAAGACCAAGGATCAGATGTCGCTGGTACCTCGGGCATCATTTGCAACCGCTCCCTCAACCACAAAGTAAGCATAGCGGGACTCCCTCCCCACATGTATCGGCTACCAGTCGCCATTCGACCTATGCCAAAGAATGTCTTGCCCAAGATTAAAGACATGATATCTCTTCCGCTCCGACACTGCCTCACCATGTCCAGAACACTGTGGTGGCACACCCCCAATGATGTGAATGTGAACAAAGTATCAATCACACACAGAGCAAAAGCGTCCCATACAGAAACGCTCCCATCAACATCGAAAAATCTATCGGGCAGCCCCAAAATGCCAACATGATCCGTATTTGGTGTCAGCATCCCGCATGATTTTTTAGCCGAAACTCCAAGCAGGGACATCAACTTCTGAACAGTGGCCAGGCCGCCCGTCTTCTGCCAAGTCAGCATGGCAGGAAATAGAGAGTGTATGCCTCCCTGGTAGTCCACCTATGCGGGTGAAACACCTCAAAGCACCACTCCTGTCAAACGCCAGGAAATTTCTATCAGCTATAAAGTAGATAAATACAAGTACAAGCGAGACAAGGAAGAGAAAAAGAAGGAAACTCACATCTAACGCGAACTAAAAGCAGCAAAACGAGTTGTCCTCCCCCCGGGAGCACATGTCTAAGGCAAAGAAGAGCTCGGCCAGATCGGCTTCTCCCCAGGCAAAACCCCTCACGGCCTCCAGATCAATCAGGGAGCCAAGCAAAGCGAATTGACACGTCGTGTCAGCATTGGGAAACAAGGTGGCTGACAAAGCAAACCACAAAAACCCCCTGGCCAAGTACTCTGATGTCATCCTCTCGAAGCCAGCCATATACTCGTCAATCCCCCTTCTCAAGTGTGCCTCCATAGGGCCGTACCGAATACCCAGGCCCCTGGCATCTGTGATGTCAAAACCAAGTAGTCCCGACAGCTACTCTATGGTAAAGCCATCAAACCACTCGACAAGGTTGCCTCAGAACGACAACCCGGTAATTGCAGCAAAATCCATAGGAGTCACTCTCGCCTCCCCCCACCTAAAGTGAAATGTGTGGGTTGTATCCCACCAATACTCGCTCAAGGCAACTTGAAGCACCTTCAACCTCTGCATCGAAGCCACCACGACCATCGCACTAATAAAGCCGCCTAGGCTGGAGTCAATCACAAACTGTCGTGGACTCCTCACCCCGTCACGAGCCACATCCGAGAACATTTCCCATAGCTCACGGACTGCCTCAATGTCTCCCCTACTCTTTACGGTGGACACGTCAATCGGCCCTCGGCCCTGCAGGTGAACACGACAAAAGTATGTTACTACAAGATAATGTACACAAAATGCACATGCACATGTCAAAATCACAAAAAAAGCATATCAGTACAAAGATATAGTTCATTTTTTCTAATAATATTTCCATCCCAGTCGGAGTATTAACGTTTCAAAATCCCAAAAATGTACAAGTCATTTCGAAAACTCCATCAAACCCGGAACTTTCAAAACTTTTCGAAAACTCCGTCAAACCCAGAACTTTCAAAACATTTCAAAAACTCCGTTAAACCCGGAACTTTCAAAACATTTCGAAAAATCTGTCAAACCTGGAACTTTCAAACATTTCGAAAAGCCCGTCCAAACCGGAACTTTCAAACACTTCAAAATTTACTCCGTCCCGAATTAAACTCACTTTAATTTTGGAAAATGCCCCTAGACATGGAATTTTTCTACCAAAATTTCTACGTTGTCTACCCATAACATCAATTGCACTAAGCTAAAGTCAATTTCAGCAAAAGGGCATCGCGAGGTCAAAAGCCCCAAATTGGGCACCAAGAACCCTAACTCAATTCAAGTCAAAATTCCTAAATTTCAAGAATGCAAATTCTAAAAATTGACGGAATTTAAAGGATGCTTACCTTCCTCGCAATTCCCACCTTGGATTTGTGGCTATCCCGAGCTTGGTAAAACTCAGTCGGATCCAAGGGAAGAATGGTCGTTCGCACCGTCCTCTTGAGCCTCTTCCTCTCATTATCGGTCCTCCTATGTCGACCCCTTCGCCCCAATCCCGCTTCCATAGAGATAATCTCTCGAAGATTTCAACAAAAATCGAAGAAAAGTGACAAAATTTTCTCTCTTTTCTCTCTTCCTCTCGACTGAAAATGAAAATTTTCTCTTTCTCTCCTCTAATGGCCGACTGAAATTACCCGGGATTTCGCGCGGACGCGAAACGCGGTTGTCTTTCGCGGAGGGTTGGTGTCTGAGACCTCGCTTCATGGGAAGGAAATGAGGAGTCGCCACGCGATTTTGTATTTTGAGCCCAAACGTTGAGAAACAACTATTGTGAAAATGGTGTCATTTTTATTGGTAGCAAAAACTTAGGAAAAGGCATTGAAAACAGGGGATCATTTTTATTAGTAGCAAAAACGAGTAAAAAGCTATTTAGTACCAGAGATTGTTAGGTTCGGAGGTCACGTTACGTTTAGGGAAGAGTATTACGAGATCACCCGAAACGCCTCGTATGACGAGTCTTTCTATCTTTCTCGAAATCGTGTGTGTGTGTGTGTGTGTTTTGAAATGGGGGGCTTGAACGACAAGCTTAATCCTGGTTTGAATGTCAAACGTTGATTAGGTGACTTTGTTTGAAAAGACGAGCATTTGAATGACAAACGTCGGTTTTAGACGGAAATGAGCGTTTGCGTGGCAAACGTCGATTTTGAGTTTGAAAATGAGTTCGAAGGTTGAACTCCAGTTTTTGAACCGGGCGAGTCATTGTTAACGATTATTACGGGAAAAAGCGTATTAAATGATTTTAAATGTCAAAAGTTGGCTTTTAGTTTGAAGATGAGCGTTTGGATGTCAAACGTCATTTTGCGCATTTTGAAAGAGAGTTCGAAGGTCGAACTCCGGTTTTGAACCGGGCATCACATTGTTAACGATTTTTACGGGAAAAAAGCGTATTAAATGATTTGCGATCAACGAATCGGATTGTGACTCGGACTTTGAAAAGTAAATACTATCACGATCCAAACGGGTCGGACTTGTAAATGACAGTATTTAAATGCGGTATCGACGGAATCGAACGATCCGGAATCGTAAATGACGATCGACGAGCCAAACGACTCGGAATTTTAAATGACGATCGACGAGCCAAAATGGCTAGGAGTGGTAAAGTTGCATGAAATGTAAAGGACGTTCGACGGATCAAACGGTCCGGAATTGTAAATGACAGAAAAGTAAATGACGATCGACGGATCGATCGATCCGGAGTTGTAACAGACAAAAAAGTAAATGGAACGGGGTCGGAACGCCGTTTTAACCCGTGATTACTTCTCTTACGGGAAGAGAAGAGGATCGAGGGGCTAAAACGTATTGGACCCCGTTAGACGGAGGCGTCTACATTTCAATAACGTTGTTCGAAATGGTTGTAGCGACTGGTCCATAAACCGAGACGAAATGAGAGATTAGAGAGAGGGAGTTATACCTATGGCTAGGGTCGACTCCTTTGGCTCGAGGGGTGTATATGGGATACGAAAAGTAGTTTGGAATGGTGTTTAGGAGTGGAGGAGGGCACATTTGATCGGAATATGGAGTTTTCATGCAAAACGAGGTAAAACCGAACTCGGGAAGGGGGAGAACCAGTTTAGGTCATGAGTTTCTTGGTGAAAGGGGTGAATTTTTGTTGTTACAAATGGCTTTGACAACCTCTCTATTTATAGGTGAAATTTCAGTAGGAGTCCGGCCGGACTTAGACTGAAATCTAGGGGGTTTTGTGGTACTTTGGAAATTTGAGGGACTTGCTGGCAATTTCTGAAGTCTGCAAAGGAAGTCCGGCCGGACTGAGACTGTATACCAGAGGTATTTTAGTCTTTTGGCCTTGATTTTTGATTGAAAGGTGACTAGAGGGAGGTGGCATGCTTGCCACGCGTCCTGTGAGTCACCAGCCATGTGGGAGTTCGTTCTCGGGTCCCGGTTTTGTCCGTTTTTTAAATAACAGTACGGAAAATGTCCGAAACGCCCCCGGAAAGTGCATTTTTCAGGAAAAGCCATACATTCACGTGCGATGACGTGTGTTAAGTACGTTTCGACGTCGGGATGCACGGGGCAGTCCCGGGACGTCTCGTTGGCATGGCAACTGGGAGTTAACGAGTTCCGGTTAACATGGAGTGGGCCAGTTAACGGATTTCGGCTAACTTTCTGACGGATTTTGACGATCCGGATTTGGGTACTTATAGTTAGCCCCTCAGCGACGTCTCCTCCGAAGGAGGTGGGGTCGTTGAAAAAAAGATAAGGATCCAAATCGGGATGCCTTACTTTGGAAGAGACCTAAGCGGTCAGCTGGCTAGACCCTTAGCGAAAGGATTCCTACGTATCCAGAGCGGGAATCAAGCCGATCATAGTTCGAAGGTGCAAGGAGCCACGCGTGGGGACCTTGACCTGAGCGAGACTGTTGGGAGGCGTCTAAACCTGAATGAGACCATTGCGAGGTACCGGAACCTGAATGGAGACTATTGTGAGGCATCTGAACCTGGGACTTCTGAAACCTTTGAGGGCGTGTGGCGCCTCAGACCAGAATTGTTGAAACATACGAGGGCGTGTGGCGCCTCAAACCAGAGTTATGAGGATACATTTATCCTGAGACGAAGGCGTTTGTGCCTCGGATGCTAGGCTTACGTTGACTGCCAGGTTTATCCTGCTGGGGATAGGGTGGCAAATGATGGGAACGGTTTTGTTAAACTGGCGTTACTAAAAACTCGAAAGGATCGACATTTCTTCTTTAGAATCCTACTGGGGATGAGCATTCGGGCTTACCTTGATGGCCGAAGAGGGATTGTTGTGCGGGCTTACCATGATGGCCGCTGAGGTGGAACGATCGGGCTTACGACTGGCGGCCGGGGAGAGTGAACATTGGTGAAAACCAATAAAATTTTTGACGTCGGGAGACGGAATTGTAACTGGAATGTCAGGGGACATGATTGAGCGTTTGAATGTCAAACGTCAACTGGGGATTTAACGTCTGGAGACGAACGCGAGCATTTGAATGTCAAACGTCGACTGGGAATTTAACGTCTGGAGACGAATGCGAGCGTTTGAATGTCAAACGTCGACTGGGAATTTAACGTCCGGAAACGAGTGTTAGTGAAAACTAACTGAGAATTTAACGTCTGGAGACGAGCGTTAGTGAAAACTAACTGGGAATTTAACGTCTGGAGACGAACGCGAGCATTTGAATGTCAAACTTCGACTGGGAATTTAACGTCTGGAGACAAGCACGAGCATTTGAATGTCAAACGCCGACTGGGAATTTAACGTCTGGAGACGAACGTTAGCGTTTGAATGTCAAATGTCGACTGGGAATTTAACGTCTAGAGACGAGCGTTAGTGAAAACTAACTGGGAATTTAACGTCTGGAGATGAGAGTTAGTGAAAACTAACGGAGAATTTAACGTCTGGAGACGAACGTTAGTGAAAACTAACTGGGAATTTAACGTCTGGAGACGAACGCGAGCGTTTGAATGTCAAACGTCGACTGGGAATTTAACGTCTGGAGACGAGCGTTAGTGAAAACTAATGGAGAATTTATCCTCGGGGGACGGGGTGTTAGAAATGTCTAACTGGGGGAAATTTTACACTTTTGGGGGCCAAAAGGGGTAAAATCGGAACTGCAAAAAGTTGAGGGGCTGAATTGGAAGGAATCTTTTAAATTGCACTAAGAATCCGGCCGGACTTGGACTGAGTTTGAGCAGATTCAAATCAGCTCCAAGTCCGACGTAAACCAAATCATTTCCACCATCATTTTCGACGAGGAAGAGAGAAAGGAGGAGAGAGTTTTCACCCCAAATTGTGAGATTTGCTCAGATTTGTGAAGGAAAATTGCTATGGAAGGTGATTGGGAACCAATGGCTCGTCATGGAAGGACCGATGACGAAAGAACACGGTTGGTTCGGACCATTCGAACCAACATTCATCCATTGAATCCGGCGGAGTTCTACACGGCTAGGGACAAACACAACTCCAAAGGAGGGATCGAGAGACAAGCAAGCTTCCCTCAAATTCCATTAATTTTAAGAATGTGCATTCTTCAAATGTTAGAAATTTGACTAGGAATGAGTTAGGGATTTTGGTGCCCGGATTGGGGCTTTTGACTTTGCGATGAACCTTTGTCGAAATTGACTAGGATGTAGTTCAATTGACACTATGGGTAGATGACATAAAAATTTTGGTTGCAAAATTCCATGTCTAGATGCATCTTCCAAAATTAAAGTAGCTTTATTTTGGGACGGAGTAAATTTTTGAAATGTTCGAAAGAATTTGAAAGTTCCGACTTCGACGGAGTTTTCGTAGTGCTTTGAAAGTTCCGAATTCGACGGAGTTTTCGAAGTGCTTTGAAAGTTCCAGTTTCGACGGAGTTTTCGAAATGCTTTGAAAGTTCCGGATTCGACGGAGTTTTCGAAATGCTTTGAAAGTTTCGGATTCGATGGAGTTTTCGAAATGCTTTGAAAGTTCCGGATTCGACGGAGTTTTTGAAATGCTTTGAAATTTCCGGATTCGACGGAGTTTTCGAAAGGATGGAAATATATGTTAGGAAATGAATGAGAACCGTATCTGCATTGCACCCTTTTGACATGCGTTCGTGCATTCTGTTGACGTTGCTTCTGTGCTTAACGTATTTTGTTGTATTCACCTGCAGGGGCGAGGGATAGTTGACGTCCACAATCAGAAGAGTCGGGGAGCCTTTGAGGCAGTGAGAGCATTGTGGGAGGTATTCCCGGACGATGCTCGAGAGGGAGAGAGGAGTCCACGGCAGCTGGTGCTTGACTCCGGATTGGCTGGATTCATCAGTGCGGTAGCTGCGGTAGCTACGATAGCTGCGACGCAGAGGGCCAGGTCCATGTACGTGGCTTTGAGCGAGTACTGGTGGGATACGACCCACACTTTTCATTTCAGATGGGGGGAGGCGACGGTTACTCCCACTAATTTTGCTGCTATCACCGGGTTGCTGACCTATGGCAACACGCTGGTGTAGGTGGATGGTTATACCCCGGGGCAGTTGTCGGAGCTGCTGGGTTTTGATATTACTGATGCCAGGGGCTTAGGCATTTGGTACAGGCCGATGGAGAGGCATCTGGAGGCAGGTATCACAGATTATTTGGCTGGATCTTTAAGGATGACCGCAGAGCGCCTGGCTTGAGGGTTTATTTGGTTCGCGTTGTCAGTGACTTTGTTCCCGACTTCTGACACATCCTGTCACTTCCCTCTCCTCGGGTCGCTGACAGACTTGGATGCCGTGAGGGGGTATACATGGGGAGAGGCTGGACTGGTCGAGCTCTACCATTCCCTAGACAGATTCTCACGGGGAGAGGAGAACTCCCTGAGCTGTTTCTCGCTTGCTCTGGATGTAAGTTCACGTCTTTTTCTCTTCCTTGTCTCTTTTATGTACTCGTATGTATTTGCTATGTAGCTGACATAACTTTCCATTTGCTTGACAGGTCTGGTGCTATGTGGTGTTCAGTCCGCAGTAGTGGGACATTAGGGAGGCGTATAGACCCCTGTTCCCTGCCATGCTGGTTTGGCAGAAGAGGGCAAAGAAGGCGGTCTCGTCGAGGGTGGGCACTCGACTGTCGTACGAGGAGGTGTCCCAGGCCCTGAACCGGGTGTTCTCTGAGAGGATCCAGCTGACCTGGTGGAGTCGATTCCACGCTGTCGCGGTTCAGGTTGCTAGCAAGGTTACGCAAAGTCGGAAGCTCCTGGTGGGACTTCATTGCGATGCTATGTATCTGGGGGAGAGGGTGACCCGTCAGCATGGCCCGGGGTCACTTCCGATGGTGCCGATGGATCCTCCTATGCACATGCAGCATCCTCTATCGAGATATATGGATGAGTTGGAGAGGTATAGACAGGGCGTTATATTGAGTACATCATAGCGGGGGCCGACTATGAGACTTTCTTGAGGATGAGGCTGAGGAGCCCACAGGTGCAGCACAGGGAGGGCGAGGACCCTGGATATCCCCGAGATCTCCCGCTCCCACGCACTAGGCTGGCGTACGAGGGGCTGGACGGTTCGCACAGGCGACTGGTGATCCCGCTCCCAGATGAGCCGAGATCACGGTACAGGGTTGACCCCAACACTTCGGTGAGCACTTTTTTGGTTTTCTGCATTTGATAGTAGCATTCTGCAAATGTTGCATCTGTACTTTCTGCTTGTCCTTTTGATGACTTTCCTGGTTCGCAGGTGTCTGGTCGTACGTACAACGATGCTATGAGACTGGTGGACGGGTGGGCGGCATACGCTAGGAGGCTCGTGGCGTTCATGAGGTGCAGTTCCCGGAGGCGCGTGATGTCTGTGAGCCGAGGTCGTCTAGGTCGAGAGGTTCGCCTGCTCCCATGGCTGGTGGGGAGGACTTTGTACAGGGATTTGGCCAGTTCGCGGGCGGAATGGCTGGGTTTGGAGCTCATCCTCCTTCGCACTCGGGGCACGAGAGGGGAGAGTTGAGTTCGCATATGCCGAGGAGGCCTTTTGCATATTCCCGCTTGGAGGAATTCGGGGATTATCTGTTTGCGACGGATCCGGCAGCTGCGGAGCAGTGCATCGAGTGCTCGGATGACGAGCAGGACTCGGAGTTGTCCTCCTTTACTGCCTTTTTTTTTAGACAAAATGTATGTGTCATCTGGAACGATTTGACTTGAACTGTATTTGAAAAGGCGCCCGTGGGGCGGAACCTGTTCTTCGCACATTTATTCTGTGATCACCTTCTTTTATTTTCGGCAAATAAGGAAGTAGGTTAATCAAAAATAAATAATATGAAACATGCATAAAAAATTTAACGAGTCAAAAATTAAGCCTATATGCACTGATATTTAATTAATTGCACTGTTGCACGAGCCCGGGGCGGAAGAGGTGTTGGCTTTGGTTGAATGAAACTAGGGGCAGAACGCAGATTCATAAGGCATGAACAGGGTGTTATTTGGAATTGCTTCCAATTTAGGAGCAGCTGGCTGCAGAGTTGACCAAGTCAACTGCAAGGGAAGTCCGGCCGGACTTAGAGTGAATTTCCAGAGTCTTTTAAATTGCAGTTTGAGCTTTGCAATTCATAAGAAATTGTGCATTGCTTTGATCAGTTGGCTGAATTTCTTTCCACTTCTTAAGGTTTTCTTCACTTTCTGTCATGGCTCCCTTTCTTAAGCTATTGTCTCAGATGCAAGAGCGATACCTGGAAAATTTTCAGTCGTGGGTACGGAACCACACGAGGCAGAACAAAGGGTTTTTCAAAGGCTGTTATGGAATGAAATATGTTTGGGCTTTGAAGGAGCTCATGCCAGATTGGGATCTTTTGAGAGCAGCGGCTCGTTTCTGGGATGTACAGAGGAATGTGTACAACTTCTCGTACAAGGAAATAACTCCTACGTTCGACGATTTCCGGGCCATTCTGGGAGGACCAGAGACGGAACAACTAGTTCTTCCGTATGCTGGTGGCATGGCCACTGTTCAGAAGCTAGTGTCTCTGCTTGGTATCTCGGCTGGAGAAGCATACGGGATGCTGATACTGAATATTGATTATGTTGACATTTCAGGACTGCCCGATAGATTTGTCGGAGCTGAGGGGAGCGTCTTTGCGTGTGACGCGCTTGCTCTGTGCTCGATCGCTACTCTGTTCACGTTCACGTCCCTGGGTGTGTGCCATCACAGTGTATTGGACTTGGTGAGGCTGTGCCGGAGTGGGGGAGACATCGTGCCGTTGGTCTTGGGCGAGATGTTCCTGGGCATAGGTCGGATGGCGATCGGTAGCCGATACATGTGGGGAGGGAGTCCCGCTATGCTTACCATGTGGTTAAGGGAGAGACTGCAGATGATGCCTGAGGTGCCAATGTCTTGTGACGCTTGGTCCTTCTCTCGACGTCCTCTGGTGATAGGGGGCAATCAGGCTGAGCTGGAGCTCTAGATGGCCAGACTCCGCACACATCACTTGCGATGGTGGGTTCCCCACTGGAAGTTACAGACTTGTCGGACTACTCAGGAGGGTCACTTGGTTGTCAGAGTGCCGGGGCTGTCTTAGATGTCTTTGTATATTCCATCATTGGTGCTGCGACAGTATAGGCTGGAGCAGGTGCCATTGACGGGTTTAGTTCATGCTGCTACCTTCGAGGTAGGATCTCTACTGATGGAAGATCCTTTGACGCTATTGCTGCTCACACGGTGGTGGCAATACATGTCCTTTCCTGCCAAGGTTCTCTTTCACCGGAGAGGGGGCACTGTTCTGTCGACGCAGTATCTGAACTGGTACGAAGAGTGTATAGGGGAGACACATATGTCTATTTTGTGGAGACGGGATGAGCTGTTGGGTGCTGGCCACCTTGACAGCTCGACCTTGAGGAGGACTGAAGCGGGAGCTAACCCTGGGAATCGTACTAGGAACGACATGGCTGACTATGAGGCCAATGCTGATCGGGAGGCCAATCAAAGCACGGTCATGATGGCTCGAAGTGAGGTAGCTCGAGACAGAGCTAGGGAGAGGGCTGCGTTGACAGCTACATGCTTGACGGAGGCGTCGGGAAGGGTCCCTAAGCCAGGTAGAGGGACTACCGGAATATTCCCTGTGAAGGTGAAGAACACTCACCGTGGGAAAGGGAAGGGGAAGAAGGATGAAGGACCAAGTACGGGAAACTAGGTTGACCTTGCTGTCCAGAGTATCCACCCATTGTCATTGCAGACACATTAATTGATTAATGTTTTATTGTAGTTTTGCTAGCGTGTAGCGAGTCAAGAGTTGACCGTGCTTGAACTCATCAAAGATTGTTTTAACCATAATGAATTTGTAGGTAAAATGAAAAGAGTTTTTCGAAACACAAGCAATTGATGCTTATTGTATTTTTTTTAGACCGAACAATGATGGCTGCCTACGTTCCCCTTTTACAATTGGACTAAGGGGCTCAGGTCACCGTAGTTCAACACTTTTAGGTCAATTTGAGAAAAACGAAGACAAAAGAAGTGCGACCCTATTTTTTACCTGGATCATTAGCGGGAATGTATCCAGTTGGGTATTACACTTTTAGCACTTTAATTTTACTGAGGGGTGGTGTATGGGGAAGGAGAGTTGACTCGTGCTCTTCCTCAAACGAAGTATCTGCGGAGCTTGCTTGCGTTCAGGGGGTTGACGAAAGGGTTCCCGTCCAAGTCTGCTAACTTCATGGCTCCTCCGGAGAAGATTCTTTATACCACGAACGGTCCTATCCAGGTAGGCTCCCACTTTCCGAGGGGATTGGTCTGCGCAGGAGGCTTTTCCTTTGGCACCAAGTCGCCTTCTCTGATGTCTCAGATTTTGACTTTCTTGTCGAATGCTCGGGCCATCCTGCTCTGGTAGGCTCGAGTGTGTTCCATGGATTTCAATCTGCGCTCGTCGAGTAGAGCAAGTTCGTCGTGACGGCTTTGTAGCCATTCGACTTCATTGATCCCATTTTCCAAGAGGACTCGGAGGGATGGAATTTCCAATTCCACGGGTAACCTTGCTTCCATTCCGTAGGTAAGTGCGAACGGAGTCTCCCCTGTGGCGGTTTTGACTGATGTTTGGTATCCCCAGAGGGCTAGATGTAGCTTTTCGGGCCAGTCCCGACCTCTGGTGGTCATCTTCCTAATTATCATGGCGAGAGTCTTGTTGGCTGCCTCTACTGCACCATTGGTTTGTGGTCTGTAAGGAGAAGATTTGTGACGTGTGACTCTGAATTCGGTCAGAAGTTGGTCACAATCTCCTTCGAAGTGGGTCCCATTGTCGGATATGATCTCGTTGGGCACTCCGTATCGGTACATGATGTTCTCTAGGATGAACTCGGCCACCTTCTTAGAATTCAGTACCTTGTACGATCTGGCTTCTACACATTTGGTGAAGTAGTCGACTGCGACTAAAATGAACTCGTGACCATTGCTCCCTGGTGGAGTGATCTTGCCGATGACATCTATTCCCCATGTGGCGAAAGGCCATGGTGTAGTCATGCAATAGAGTTCGTGAGGAGGGATGTGATTGAGGTTAGAGAACCGTTGACATTTGTCGCAGCTTCGGATGAACTAGATGCAGTCTGTTTCCATTGATATCCAGTAGTATCCCATATGGAGGATGATCTGTGTCAATGCTCGGGCGTTCATGTGCAGACCGCAGGTTCCGTTGTGAAATTCGTTCATTAGCTCGCTGGCTTTTTCTTTGTTTACACACCGAAGGAGTGGCCCTTGGTGGCACTTCTTGTACAACATACCCCCCAGAATGACGAAATGGGATGCCAGGCATTTTAATGCCATCATGTTTTTGGCTTTAATCCCCTCTTTGTATTTTCCATCTTCATTTGTAAAGGAAGCTTCTCCGTTTTGGAGGTACTGGTAAATTTGATTGTACCAGGGTTCGTCGATCATTTCTTTTTTTGTTTCGATCTCACAGCAATAGGCAGGTGTTTCCCATCTGCCTATTCTGAGGGGTTTTACTGCTTTTCCATCGGGAATTTTGACAAGAGAGGACAGGGTTGCCAGGGCGTCTGCGAAGCGGTTCCTGTCTCTTGGCAAATAATGAAAAGAGATGTCCTTGAACTGAGCAATGGGCTCTTCCATGTACGTGTGGTACTTACGGAGGCGAGAATCTACCGTCTTCCATTTGTTGGACACTTGATTGATGATCAATGCGAGTCTCCGTACACATCCGGTTACGAAATGTTGCCCTCGAGGGCGGCTTCCGAACACTGCACGAGCTTCATATTCTGCTGCATTGTTGGTTGTTTCAAAATTCAACTTGATGGCTATGGGAGTGTGCTCGTCCTTGGGATCTACAAGGAGCATTCCAATACCATTCCCCTTCTTGTTGGCTGCCCCATCAAAGAAGAGTTGCCAGCGGTTTGCGCTGTCGAGTAAAAAGATTCCGTCGTCTGGAAATTGCGGATCAGGACCCTTAGGTTCACTGCTTGGGAAGTACGCCGGTGATGCGCCATGACTACGCCCTTTGTTGATTTTCGACCATGTACTTGATGTCAAACTCGGCCCGGGAAGAATGACCACTTGGCTAGTCGCATTGACGGGGATGGCTTGTCAAAGAGATATCGGACGGGGTCCATTTTGGAGACCGGGAGCACCGAATGTGACCGCATGTAGTGTTTCGGTTTCCGACTACCCATACCAAGGCGGTACAAGTTTTCTCTAATCTTTGAGTAGCCGAGTTCACTTCCTTGAAGCTTCCTGGCTACGAAGTAGATTGCATGCTCAACTTTGGAATCATACGTTCTTATGCCGGCATTACTCCGATTGACGTGTACATTCTTGTCGAGATATAGGTGTAGTGGCTTGTCTTCATGTGGCGAGCACGGGGTGGGGATTCACCAAGTAGGTCATGATTTTCTCGAAAGTTGTACGGCACTCGGCGTCCCGGTTGATGTCGGCATTCTTCTTCATCGGTTTGAACATGGGCTCGCAGAGAGATGTCAAGCTTGGTTGATGAAGCGACAGATGTCTTGAAGTCTTCCCTTAAAACTCTTCACTTACGTTAGGGTTTGAGGCGGCTTCATGTCGATGATGGCCTTGATTTTCATGGGATTGGCTTCGATACCCCTTTACGTAACCATGTACCCCGGTACCTTGCCGCGCTTGGCGCCGAAGGTGCACTTCGCGAGGTTCAATCTCATGGAGTGTTTTACGAGTACGTTGAAGAACTTTTTCAGATCTGTCATGTGTTGCATGTCGATCCTCCGGAGAGTGGATGATCATTTCGTCGACATATACTTCGATTTCCTTGTGAATCATGTCATGGAAGAGGGAGCATTGCGGCCAGTAAGTAGCCCCAGCGTTCTTGACCGAACGGCATGACCGTGTAGCGATATGTCCCACGGAGTGGTGAAAGCATTCTTGGCTTGATCCTCCTCGGACATCTTGATGCTGGTTGTATCCGGCGAACCCATCCACGAAGGACTTTACTTCGAAATTTGCCGTGGTGTCGACCGGCATGTCGATGTTAGGCGTGGGAAATCATCTTTAGGGCTGGCCTTGTTAAGATCCCGAAAATCCACACATCATCTGACCTTTCCATTGGCCTTGGTGACCGTCACGATGTTGGAGAGCCAAGTCGGGTACTCAATCACTCTGATGAAACCAACTCGGAGCATTTTCTCAATTTCTTCTTTAACTTGCAAGTACCACTCTGACTTGAACTTGTGCAGCTTACATTTTTGAGGCTTGGATTCGGGATCCGGGGAATTGTGCTCCACGATCGAGGATTGAGTCCTGGCATGTCTGGTATGACCGGATGAACACGTCAATATACTCCGGAGGAGGTCTATCGGGGCTTCTTTTACGTATCGGCGAAGAAACCGCCCACTTGTGTCTCTTTAGGCTCTTGCTGACCCCGGGTTCACTTTGGTCATAACCTCTTCGGCGGCTTGGGCCCGGTTGTCCTCTTGGTCAACTACACGCTCGAGAACTTCTCTAATGTATTGTTCATTTAATGTGTACGCTTCTTTATCAATTGAGTTATTAACGTCTTTTAAGTTGTTTGTTAACTTATCGGTTGTTAAAGTGGCAATGAGAGGATACTACGAAAGGTCGAGACTTTTCATTGAACAAGAACGGAAATACATGGTTGGCTACATTATCATAGTCTTCGGCGTAAGGCCGTTGGACAACTCGGAAGGACTGGACTTTTACAAGGGCGGCACGAGAGGGTTTGAGACCGGGTTTAGGGAGATGTGGGTGCGGGCCCGGCTTGTTTTCCGGTTACGCTGGCTTGCCCTTGGTCGGTGAAAGTTACCCAATTCTTGATGGCATTCTTGGATGGTTGATGAGGGTGCGGGGATCGAGAGGCTTGGCTTTTCTTTGTCCCAATCATGGCGATCATCTTTGTTTCGGAGCCCAGTGTCAATCGGGTTTGGCACCTCCATAACTTCTTCAAAAAGACTCTGTAGAGCTGGTCCACCGAGAGCGTCTTCTCTGGTCTGGTTCCTTACGCTTTGGAGCTATTGTCTCGAATGTGGCCTCGGCGGTGATCTCGAACAATCTATTTCCCATGGAGAGTACCTTGAGTTGCTCCTCCAAGTGCAGGATTCCCTTGAATGTGTACTCGTGTTGGGTGTGGTGGCGGTTGGTCCAGGTAGAGCTTGTGATGTCGAGGAACGCTCCCCTTATCGGATTGGCCTTGAGTCCTCTCAAACGCTTGAGGTCTCGTGCTATTTGTTCCATCCTTTACGTAGTCTCGGTGCCGACTATCCTGCTTCTTTCTCATCTTCATCGGTTTCCTTTGTCGGTCCCCTCGGTTCTCTTGTCGGTTCATTGTCGGTCCTCTCGGTTACGCCTTTGGTTCCCTGTCGGTCCCCTCGGTTCTGCTGTTGGTTCCCTTGGTGAAGTAATGAGCGAGGTTGAAGCTGTAAGGTTGGAGGTTGGGTGTGCCGTCGGAGGTTCCCCTTTTGCGGGCTGCTTTGCCTTGGTGCCGCGAGCCTTTTGTTTTCCTTGATGTCGAGTGGTGTTGGTACATAGCCAAGCCCCTGGACCGTGGTGTGTTCCTTGACTTCGATGACTTGGTGTTGGCCTGTAACCTTTTGCCGAGCCCCGAGTCTGGGATGAAGTTCATGAGTTTCATCATCTTCATGGCGGGAGGGATCTTGTCGTGAGACAGTGGAAGGTCCACGTTGCATATTTAGATCTTGGAGATCTGAGTGAATCCGATTAATGCCATGTCGTCATTATGCTTGATTTCTAACCTTTGGAATGTCATTGGTCTTTGGTCCCCTCGGTGGTGGCTGTCGCCATAGGCGTGGTTAGCTCGTTGCCTTGCATGAACTTGAGAGGCGATGAAGGGTGGATGCCACGCCATTGATTTGATGCAGCTAGGGAAGTCCCAGGATGGCTGTGAAGGTGAGTGGAATGTCCAACACTTGGAATTCGGTGGGGATCATCCGCTTGCCGAACTAAATATTAAGAGTAGCAACCCCGAGAACTGTACGGGAAGTAGAGTCATAGGCCTTGAAAGTGTGGACTGAAGGCTTCAGATCGGTGGGCTTTATGTCAAGCAGGTCCATCATCTTGGCGGGCAAGACATTCATTCCTGAACCTCCGTCTACCAACACGCGGGGAAGGCGACGCTCGTCCAGCTGGACTGTGATGTAGAGCGGCTCATTGTGATCAGCCCCAAATTTTGGAAGGTCCAAATCTGTGAAGGTGATAATGTTGCCATAGTGGATATTGCCAATCATTTGAATGACTTCGTCTGGGGTTGCGTCCACGGGGACCATGGTACGGGCCAGGCTTTCCTCTAGCTTGAGCTTGTGAGGATAAGAGGATGTGAGCAGGGACCAAAGGGAAATGCTCGCCTGGGACTGCTTGAGCTGAGTGAGGATCGGGTCCTCTTTCACGGAACTTGTGCCATCGGGCAGACTGGGTTGCAGTTCTGGCTCCGTCGGCATTTTGGTGGCCTTAGGTGGTAATGCGTGGATTTGACCCGATCGGGTTAGAACGCTGACATCAGATTTGGTTCCTTCTGAACAGGCCGCTCTGAGTTGAGCCATAGTTAGAGGAGGATTCCTTGTAACATAGGGCCATATGTCTTCCCTCAACTCATTGACTGTAGACGTATTCCCAGGAGCTTCGGCAGCTTGACGGATTCTGTCCCATGATATTGGCTTGGGTGCCTCCGTGGGGAGGTAGTTTACGGATTACCGCAGCTGTTCGAACGTCAGTGCATAACAGTGGTTGCCTGAACTGAACTGTGCATTGCTGACCCTCCGGGGGAGTTTGGAGAGTTCCTGTCTCAAGCAAACGGTCTCCTTGATCTCTTCACGGTATATCTCATTCCTTTCCTTCTTGCTGAGCATACTCAGGGCATTCTGGAGTTGGGTCTGGCGATATTCATGGTTTGCTAATTTTCCTCCGCTCTTGGCCCAGATCAACTTTCTTGCAGCAGAGCCTGCGTCGAGAGTTAGTGCCTGCGTTTCTTCCCATGTGAGAATAGCCAGTGCTTCTTTGAACTGCGTGCGGCAGTCTAGGTAAACCTCCATCGAGGAGTGTTTTCCCTTCTGCTTTATCTGAGTGGCGGGTATGTCGGAAGGTGAGTACATGGCTTCCCGAACATCTACCCATGTGACTAGTTGCTGTCGCAATTGATCGTTTCTGTAAACGAATGCCGAAGACTGTGGAATCTCCCTGAGCAGTTGCTCGAGACGAATTTCCATCTTCCTCTTGTTTTTAAATAGACCTTCCTCCCTATGTTGGCCTTTAAGTTTGAGTGCGGAAATGATCCGTCCCCATCCTCCCAGGACCCTTGGGATTCCGGTTTTGTTGACCTTATGCCTGGCTTGGAAGAGAATGGTTTCAACGTCTTCGTCGTTGCTTTCACAGAGAACTTGATTTCCTCGGGGAGAGAAGCACTGGTATTCGTTCTGCTGTGCCATTACATCTCCTAGGTCATCGGGACCGTTGACCACCCTCGCCTGGCAGAGGGGGTTGGATGAGAACAGACAGTAGTCGATGAAGTTGCCGTGAGCAAAACCCCTGAGGTCGAACTGGTCTAGAGTGGCCTCTAGCTTTTGGTCTGAAGCTGCTTGTGACACTTTAAGGGCTCTGTCCCTGTCGGTCTTTTGAGCTTGGTTTTCGTCCCAGAGACGTTTTTCTTGAGCGGCTAGTTCCATGAGGGCCTTCCTTGCGAGAGCTAAATAGTCTCCGTAGGTACGCACCGTCTGGCTAGTGTCCAGAACTGTGATCACATCCAAATCTCCGAATGGCAGAAACACTTGGATGATGTTGACGAAGGAAGTCGGACTGGGACATTCCATGCAGCCTTCCTTGATCTCGGTTACCAAGAAATTCGCCCATATCTGCTTGATTGAACACACGGGAGTGTTGAATTCTGCAATGTTGACAATCTCGTGATCTCGCTCGATCTCCAAGTCTATCAGACCTAGCAGTCTGCTGGCGGGATGTACGAATCCGTGGCCGTGACGGCGGGAGCAGAATCGAAGCTGGAGCATGTTGATGCTGAGGTGGTCATTTCCCGCATTGGAAACTGACTCTGTCTTGCGGGGAAGACCTTTACAGATGTTTTCGGGGTGGCTGTCGGAAGCATTCCCGAGGTTGATCTGATTCGTGACAGGGTGAGGAGCTTGGTCTCCCTCGCTGTTGCCCTTGGCCTTGACGGTGCTTGTGGCTTTAAACTTGACTGATGGCACGGGCCAGTTGCCACTGGGGCTGGTACTCCGAAGTGATGATGAGCTCAGAGCTCGGTTAGCCAGGGCCTCGTTTACCATGAGCAGGCAGTCATCGAGGGTAACTTTGGCTATGCAGAATCTGACGATAAGGACCGGATCCTTGGTATCATCAGGATATCTGGAATAGATGATGTTGACGAAGTCGTCGTCAGTCACTTGATCAGAGGGATTCTTTGTCGTGTCAACCAGTTGCTTCCAATTGTCGGATAGCCGCCTTTACTGGACGTTGAGCTTGACAATTTCCATAGAGTTGGAGCCTTGGTCATAGGTGACCTGATCGGAAGGGGTGCCGTCCTCAAAACTGAGCATGTGAATGCAGAGGTCTGCCCGCGGGTCTGCCGCATCCTCGACTCCGGAGAGTCCTGATTCGTCGTTGTCTGATGGCTCAAGCCAAACGTAGGGACATATTGCGTCCGGGTGCGATGCTGGAGCTGCTAGAAAAACATCATGCCCTTTACTGGAGAAGAGGGGTGCAGCGGGTAGTTCCTCATGGAGGACATCCCATACGACTTCCATGCATTCATCACGAGTGTGACGGTGCTTGTTGACTTTTATCACGAAAATCTCTTCGCCTGGTGTGAGTACCCCAATCCAACTCGCGACCCAACAAATGTGTCTTTTACTCAATAAAAGTGCACTTGGGAGCGTTTGGCAAATTTCCGATTCATGCCGAGACTTTCGGGAGCTTTTTATAGGTTTCTCGCTAAGGGAGGACCTAGAAAAATTATGCAGATTGGACCTGCTGGGAATTACCAAGGAAGGGTCCAGATTTCGCCACCTGGCAGTGTTTCTAGAAGAATGGCAGTTATTTTTTATTGGTCGTGCGACATATCAATCCCAATTCCAAATTACGTTAAATAAAGGAATGATTTCATTTGTAAAGGGGGGAGATACACACACAGTCACAAGGGGGGATACACACACAGACTGTTCTCTCTCTCTATCCGCAAAAACCAAGCTCTCCCCCAAAACCAGACCTCGTCGTCTTCCTCACCAAGTTCTCCCTTGCCGGCGACCCACTTTCCTAATCCTATTCCTCACCAGAAACCTAACCTATCTCTTTCCCTCACACCCGAATCAACCACCAAGCCCAATCAATCGTTGCCTCACCACCACCACCAGCTCTCCCTCTGAATTATCTTCTTCACCGTTACCTCTCTCTCAAACCCAATCACCACCACCGCCCTCCATCAACAACCGCTTCCTCAATTGCCCTCTCCCTCTCTCTAAACCAAAACCATCGCCATCTCCCCTATTTCCGAAACAACGACCTAAATTCCTTCCCTCAATCTTCACGGTTGAACTCTCCATACCCAAATCCAATTGCCTTTCTCCGTTCCAGAACATAAGCCCGTTAAACCCCACCAATCCACCAACAATTCTGGCCAGTTCAACTACTAGCTCCGACCCCCTGTTCAGAACCCTTGGTGTTACGACGCTAAATTCGTTCCAAGCCTTGAAGCTGAGCTCGATCTCTATCTCTCGTTTCGAAGCTGATTTGAAGCTCCTTATACCTAACGTGGTATAAGGATCGTGGATACTCCGAGGGTAATCTCCAATTCCATTTCTCCCTCTCTTCTCAGTTGTTAATGGGTTTTGCCATGCTCAGTGTTGTTATTCAGGCTAGACCTAGTTGAACTGGAATTGTTATTAATATCATTTTGTTCCCAGTAATGTGCCTTAATCTGTGTATGGCTTGAGCATTTGTGATATTGGTTTGGTTCTTCAGAGGTTGGAACCTGATGAATGGATTTGAATGGGTATTGTTATAATGTCAATTTGTTTCCCAGTATGTTGAAATCTATCTGTTTGAGCATCGATTCCATCTCTCTCCTCGTTGATTCATGGATATTGTTTGATATTGTTCTCAGTTGTTCATGGACAGTGCCTGTGTTTGACATGGTTATTCAGGCTTAGAACTGATTGAATTAACATTGTTATAATCTCAGTTTTGTTTCCAATATGCTGTGATCTATGCTTGGGCTTTGTTTGATATTGGTTGGTCTAGACACTAAATAGAGGATGAATCCGTCATATTCATTCTCTCTCACGTGTTTATCCACATCTAGGTGATGATATTGTCTCGTTGCAATTTGATATTTTCATCTCTGCTATCTCGTTATTGTTAGTTCTCTTTTGTTAACCTTGTTGTTGATTATTGGTCATGCATTTCCATCTCTTGCAACCTCATTGTTGCCATTAATCAATCTCGTGGTTGCCATTAATTCGATCTCTGTTAACCTTGTTGTTGCTGTTATTGGTTTCTGCAATTTGCCTAGTTGTAAGGCCTCTGCATATGGCATAGTATGTCCCGCGACACAACTGACCCTCACTGGTCCTGTGTCAGGCGATATACTTAGTCAAATGCAGCAGGTCCCTTTTCACTTGTAAGTTGTTTGCCTCGTTGTAATCGGGACGTGGCCCCCCAAAATAAGTGGCTCACAAGTTGTATCCCTCGCTGTTCATCAATAAAGCATTAATATGCATTTTATACATAATATGTCTCACACTCGCACACACGTTTGAATGTTTTGGATGTTGAACGTTGAAAGACTCGTCTACGGACGAGGCATGTTGGGTGAACTCTCGGTTCTTCCCAACACGTAACTTGACCCCCGAACCCATTTTCTCTAAACAAAAAGGTTTTCAATGTTTCCTTAAAAATGGCGTGGCGACTCCCTTTATTTAATTTTTCGGCGAGCGTTCATTCAGTGGCGACTCCGTTGGGGACATTTGAAACTTGTTTTTCAAAAAGTGGGTCAAACTTTCGTTCTCGTTCAACGTCCATTTCATTCATTTGTGTGTGCTTTGTTGTGTGACATTTTTTGTGCTTAAATGCATTTTATGTGCTTTGTTGTCTTGGTACTCCGTGTTTGCTTCTGTTGTTCTATGTGAGGCTTGGGGTTTGTTTGTTTATCTTACTTGGAGGCTGGGGCTCAGTTTGCTTGAGAATCTAGAAATGTGGATGTTGTTGTCACGTGACAGGATTGACCTCCTCATTCCTGTGTCATGCGACAACACGTGCCATTCTGCAGGGTTGATATTCTTAATCCAGTTGTCATTGTGGGGCAGTCCCCCATGATCAAATTATGATCATTTGATTTATTCTATCTCTGTGGGGTGTGTGTGTTTTCCTTTCCACTTTTCAAATAAAATTAAAAAAAAAATCATTTTCCGCAAAATAAAGGAATCTAGTCATCCGCACACTACTTCACGTAGATCTAGAACCCTCGGGTGCGATTGACGGCATCGCGGACGGTGATAATATTCGCCTACGCTTGAGCGCCTAATGTCAAACCTATCCCCCTAGCGCGTTATAGGTGGCACCACACTTTAAAGCTTACCCAACGGTTGGTTTTGACACGCCATTTTCAAATACACTAAAATGACTTGTTTCAAAATTTTTAAAAGGCTTTCGTACCTATCCCAAAACCTAGCACGTGTGGGCATGTTGCCATCGCAACATGATTTCACGAAAGGACATGTCGTTCCCACGGCATGTTCTCACGAGAGATCATGTCGCTTTGTCAACGTGCACCGACGAGAGGTCATGTCGGATTTTTCTTTGAATTTCTTCAGGAATACCCGTTATGCTGCCCAAATTTCTCCAGAAATTGGGATTGCTCGTCCGTCCCATAAATGCTTCGGTTTTATTTAGGTATTATTGCCTATTATTAATTTTGAATCAATACTTTTGGTGTATTTTTGGATGATGTGTCCATAGGTTCCCCCGAGGTTTAGATTGCGTGAATGAAGGCTTATCCTTTCCCAACTGTTCATAGGACTTAAAAGCCATCAATTTCTACTTGAACATTAATAAGTTGTTGTGCGAGTCCATCTCCTTCCGTACTCTTCCCTCTCCCATACCATCTCAAAGTTCTCTATCCTCCTCCTTATACACACTCTCACCTCTCCACCGATGCAGTCATGGCAAGTTGGGTGCGTACTTCGATCCCCGGCGCTCATTTGGTCCATATCCCTTAGGCGGAAGCAGCTCAAGTGTCCAAGCGGTTGTTTATTTGATTCAGAATCCTGGATGCCTGGTGCAGAGAATGTGTTGGATAGCCAGTCCAGAGGTACAGTTGCTATGGGTCAGCCGGGTTCGAATGATTTGCCTATTGAAGAGTTGCGGGTTACCCTTGAAGCCGCCCTTGCTCGTGAGCGTGAGGCCCAGATGCTTGCTCAAATTTCCAACACTGTCAACAATCCCAGGGCTCTCCCATACAAGGTTGAAGAAGTCGATCAGTCCTCGTAGGATCTATAATGTCCCTTTCAGGCATTGAGTCTGTCGAGTCCAAGTAGGACCAATTTTTGCTTTGCAGTAATAAAAATCTTTGATTCTCTTCTTGCTAGACTCGAGACATCACTAGCACACCTACGTTACACTCGATTGAAATGGTCTTGTTCCAAATGATCACTTGTGCTGCTCACCGACCAACGCTTTGAAATGACTAATATTTAAATCGATCAGAGTGAGAAAACAGACTGATATCATTCTCTAATTGGGGCTTGCCAACTCCCCATCTTGCATCTCATATGCTCACACCTCTTTCGTCATCCTCGTCGTTTGGCCGCTCAATGAATTTGCATGAATCTTCCTCGGTTAAGCTTAAGCAAGCAATGAAGATTTAATCTCATTTGGGTCATCCAGTAGGGATTGCGGTTAAAGCCTTTCACCCTAGGGAAGCCATTACCTCACCCTCACTAAACAATACCCTTTCATTTCAAGATCGACATGTTTTGAAACCATGTTTAGCCATCACCTTTGCTCCTTGATGAGAGAAGTCCAAGCAATGCCAAGAAGTTAGCTTCGAGAATCGGCGGTGCAAAATATTCAAGTCATGAAGGAAGGACAGATATAATCCTCAAAGAGGCCTTCTAAATTCTCAAAAGAAGGATGTTAAATCCTCACAATTCAGCAAAAGTCTTTGACTTCTTAAGAGGCTCTCCAATGTTTAAAAGGTGCCCGAATTCTCGAAAGTTCGCAAAAGTTCTCGATAGCTTGGATCTTCTCTCATCAGCAATCCACCAACCAATCCCAAACCATCCTCTCTATTTTGGAGGATATTCCCATTCCCATTACCCTTGCCTATGGCCAAAGTCAAAATTTGACCTCTCATTCCCAGAGGCAATCAATCTTCCTCGCCGTAGATTTCCCAAACACATCCCTGCAAGCCAACCTCTCATCTTTAGAGGTCTAGTCAGTAAAAGGCCCAGCCGACCTCTCATCTTAAGAGGTCACAATTTTCCAAATTACCCGATGGCCGATCGAAGCCTTGAAGCCCAGCTACAGTCCCTACCGGATAACAGTTTCACTCTAATATCTTCGAGATCTAAATCAAATTAATGCTTCGTTGCTTGGTTAAATTGGAATCTAATCCATCTTGGTTCAAAATCATCAATCTAAGATTGTGCAAATTCAATCCATTCATTTGGCACTTTATGTGAGCATATTCCATTCCTATTCCGCAAACACCTCCCGTGAATGTCCCACTGGGGCTTCGCATCCGTGTTCTTCATTGACACTCAAAGGGGACATGTTCTTCAAATATCCAATTCTCAGAAAAATCCTCAAAGGTCCTCAAAATCTCTAAATTTCATATTCCTTCTCTTTTCAATCGAGATAAGCCCGAACTACGGCGACCTGAGCTCCTCCTATGGAGGGGAACGTAGGCAACCATAACTGGTCCGGTCGAAATCACAAATAGATCTCAAAAAATTCGGTCTCCTCAAGGACCATGCCCATACACTGTCAATCCGTCCGAGTTTGATTCTCGATATTAGTGGGTTTTCTCCTCAGGATTGATAAAAATATTTGTACATATTAGCTTTGGCGGTTGACTAACCCTAACATCAATAAAGGGTTTTAAGCAGCTTTGTGATCATCACGAGCAAGACATGTTTTCGAGTGTCTCGACAAGTCTTCTTTTCTACATTCTAGGAATAAAGAGCCAAACACTGTCTTTCTGTCAGCAGGGGCTTCCATACACTTTGCCACACCTTGTCGTGCTTATACTCTCTCAAAAGAGTCGAACCTAAAGCAAGTGTGTCATACACAAAATCGGGATTCATTTCCCACTTTTCAAAAGATGTGCCCCTGCACATATATATTTTCGAGTCTATGACTGATTGACTAAGGTCTGAAAAGATGGTTGCCTCCTTGGCCGCTTGATGGTTCTGCCTGTAATGGGACTGCATTGGATCTCTTCAAGCTGGGGCTTTGCTATGCTGTCCTCTCAAGCTCTCCTTACCAGATTCCCTCCGGGTTTGCTTTGCATTATCAACTAGGGCTTTGCCTAGTCATCTCTTCAAAGCTAGGGCTTTCTCTGCACTTTCTCTACTGCTTGCTGCCTCAGGCGCGCGACACATTTTGTTCTTATCAACAACGAATCAACCTGCTTCCATCTGTACTCTCTGGGTACACCCCGACTTGCCTAGCAGCGCCATATCATCCATCCTTTATGGGAAAGGGTTCAACCCATACATCATATATACACAGTCATTCCATCATAAATTCATCATAGCATAATGGCTACATACATATCCGCTTTTCAAAGCCTTGCAAAAATCCTCACTCCACTTTCATCCCCAGTCGAGATGGACTCGTGCAATGAATTTAACAATGCTTAGAGCTACTAATAACTAATTTCAATAAAATGCAAAGTGCCTAGTAGTGTTGTGTTTTTTCCCTCACAGGGTACAATAATCAAGTGATCGTAATATGATCGTGAGGACTGCTCCTCAAATCACAACCTGGACAAAGATTTCAAATCCTGCAGGTGGCATATTCTGCCTTTATCATCTTCATAGGTCTCGTCATCTTCTGATTCATCAGCATCGTCTAAAAGAGCCCTAGTTGCCTCAGTCTCCAAGCAATGCTCGTCAAGCTCATCAGCCACGTTGGCAAACCATCATCAAAGGTCCGTCTTGCAACGACAAATCCTCAGCAAGGTCCGTCTTGCCATGGGAAACCATAATCAAAGTCCGTCTTGCAACGGTAAATTGTCAACAATGTCAGTCTCGCAACCTCGAATCATCTTCAAAGGTCCGTCTAGCAATGGCAAATGTTCATCGAAGGTCCGTCTTGCAACGAAAAATCCTCATCAAAGTCCATCTTGCAACGTCAAAATCATCATCAAAGTCCGTCATGCAATGGAAAATCATCAGCAATACCCGTCTTGCAACGTCAAATCATCAGCAGGGTCCGGCTTGCAACGGCAAATCATCAGCAGGGTCCGTCTTGCAACGGTAATGTCAACAGCAAAGTTCGTGTTCTACCCGGCAAGTGCTTTCAAATCCAGCCAATCACTTCAAGTGATCTTCGTGTGCACAACTCTTGCAGGTAAACACAGCACAGGTATGAAAGCATATCTCATTTCAACTGCAAATCATCTTGTCTTATGTTTGCTTTCTCGTAAAAGTCATTTCAAGTCTTGAAATTCATCTCGTGATACTTTTGAGTTAATCTCGATCCTCTTTAGGCTTGTTCCTATACCTTTTAGGCTTGTTCCTATGTTGCTTAAGGCTTGTTCCTATGTCTCTTTAGGCTTGTTCCTATACCTCGTTAGGCTTGTTCCTATACCTCTTTAGGCTTGTTCCTATACCTTTTAGGCTTGTTCCTATATTTTTTAGGCTTGTTCTTATATACCTCGTAAGGTTTGTTCCTATGTCTCTTAAGGCTTGTTCCTATGCCTGTTAAGGCTTGTTCCTATGTCTCTTAAGGCTTGTTCATATATCTCTTAAGGCTTGTTTATATACCCCTTTAGGATTGTTCCTATACCTTTTTAGGCTCGATCCTATATTTTCAAACTACGATCTGGCTTGATTCTCTTTCAGGGATACGTAGGAATCCTTTCTCCAAAGGTCCAACCATCCGAACTCGTCAGCCGCTCGTTAGGCTTGGGATCCTTCTTATCGACAACCTCACTTCTTCCATAAGTGACGTTGCCGAGGGGCTCTGTGAGTACCCCAATCCAACTCGCGACCCAACAAATGTGTCTTTTACTCAATAAAAGTGCGCTTGGGAGCGTTTGGCAAATTTCCGGTTCATGCCGAGACTTTCGGGAGCTTTTTATAGGTTTCTCGCTAAGGGAGGACCTAGAAAGAATTATGCAGATTGGACCTGCTGGGAATTACCAAGTAAGGGTCCAGATTTCGCCACCTGGCAGTGTTTCTAGAAGAATGGCAGTTATTTTTTATTGGTCGTGCGACATATCAATCCCAATTCCAAATTACGTTAAATAAAGGAATGATTTCATTTGTAAAGGGGGGAGATACACACACAGTCACAAGGGGGGATATACACACAGACTGTTCTCTCTCTCTCTCTACTCTCTCTCTATCCGAAAAAACCAAGCTCTCCCCCAAAACCAGACCTCGTCGTCTTCCTCACCAAGTTCTCCCTCGCCGGCGACCCACTTTCCTAATCCTATTCCTCACCAGAAACCTAACCTATCTCTTTCCCTCACACCCGAATCAACCACCAAGCCCAATCAATCGTTGCCTCACCACCACCACCAGCTCTCCCTCCGAATTATCTTCTTCACCGTTACCTCTCTCTCAAACCAAATCACCACCACCGCCCTCCATCAACAACCGCTTCCTCAATCGCCCTCTCCCTCTCTCTAAACCAAAACCATCGCCATCTCCCCTATTTCCAAAACAACGACCTAAATTCCTTCCCTCAATCTTCAGGGTTGAACTCTCCATACCCAAATCCAATTGCCTTTCTCCGTTCCAGACCATAAGCCCGTTAAACCCCACCAATCCACCAACAATTTTGGCCAGTTCAACTACTAGCTCCGACCCCCTGTTCAGAACCCTTGGTGTTACGGCGCTAAATTCGTTCCAAGCCTTGAAGCTGAGCTCGATCTCTATCTCTCGTTCCGAAGCTGATTTGAAGCTCCTTATACCTAACGTGGTATAAGGATCGTGGATACTCCGAGGGTAATCTCCAATTCCATTTCTCCCTCTCTTCTCAGTTGTTAATGGGTTTTGCCATGCTCAGTGTTGTTATTCATGCTAGACCTGGTTGAACTGGAATTGTTATTAATATCATTTTGTTCCCAGTAATGTGCCTTAATCTGTGTATGGCTTGAGCATTTGTGATATTGGTTTGGCTCTTCAGAGGCTGGAACCTGATGAATGGATTTGAATGGGTATTGTTATAATGTCAATTTGTTTCCCAGTATGTTGAAATATGTCTGTTTGAGCATCGATTCCATCTCTCTTCTCGTTGATTCATGGATATTGTTTGATATTGTTCTCAGTTGTTCATGGACAGTGCCTGTGTTTGACATGGTTATTCAGGCTTAGAACTGATTGAATTAACATTGTTATAATCTCAATTTTGTTTCCAATATGCTGTGATCTATGCTTGGGCTTTGTTTGATATTGGTTGGTCTAGACACCAAATAGAGGATGAATCCGTCATATTCATTCTCTCTCACGTGTTTATCCACATCTAGTTGATGATGCTGTCTCGTTGCAATTTGATATTTTCATCTCTGCAATCTCGTTATTGTTACTTCTCTTTTGTTAACCTTGTTGTTGATTATTGGTCATGCATTTCCATCTCTTGTAACCTCGTTGTTGCCATAAATCAATCTCGTGGTTGCCATTAATTCGATCTCTGTTAACCTTGTTGTTGCTGTTATTGGTTTCTGCAATTTGCCTAGTTGTAAGGCCTCTGCATATGGCATAGTATGTACCGCAATACAACTGACCCTCACTGGTCCTGTGTCGGGCGACATACTTAGTCAAATGCAGCAGGTCCCTTTTCAGTTGTAAGTTGTTTGCCTCGTTGTAATTGGGACGTGGCCCCCCAAAATAAGTGGCTCACAAGTTGTATCCCTCGCTGTTCATCAATAAAGCATTAATATGCATTTTATACATAATATGTCTCACACTCGCACACACGTTTGAATGTTTTGGATGTTGAATGTTGAAAGACTCGTCTACGAACGAGGCGTGTTGGGTGAACTCTCGGTTCTTCCAAACACGTAACTTGACCCCCGAACCCATTTTCTCTAAACAAAAAGGTTTTCAATGTTTCTTTAAAAATGGCGTGGAGACTCCCTTTATTTAATTTTTCGGCGAGCGTTCATTCACCTGGCGGGGCCAGAGAGTTGGTTTGAAGAATGCTGACGAATCTCCGATTGGAGACAGGGGGTTTACGTGCCCGCATCATGGCGATGCTTAGGGTTTCTTTCCAATCTGCCTCCAAATGTTGGAAACGACAGTTGAACTTGATGTATCGGATCGGCTGAGTGCACTTTTGCTCGAGTACGTTTACATAGTTAGCATCTTCGGACTACGAGGGATTCGATGAGATTTGCCCCTATAGTCCCTGGTCGGTTTGGAGGAGGTAGCCCGATTGCACGGCTGCGGGCACGCTTGCTCTTGTCACAGCTTCGTTTCCTATGAGGAAACTGTCCCCTCTGATGACTTCAAGATCTCCCTGCCGGTTAATGTACTTAACGCACTGATGGAGAGTGGAAGCTATGGCTTTCATGTGATGCAGCCATGGGCGTCCTAACAGAGCCGTGAATTCAGATGGAATGTCCATCACGTTGAATTTCCCTGGCACCATTTGGATTTCAAACCAGAGTTCCAGAGTTACCGTCCCCAGGATGGGACGAGACGCGCTGTCGTAGGCCTTGATAGTCCGAGTAGACGGAATCAGATGGCTTTTGTTGATGTGCAGGGCTCGCATCATGCTGAGAGGGAGAACGTTAACGGCTGACCTGTTGTCTACCAATACTCTGGGGAGTGTTATGGTGTTGAGCTTGAGAGTGATGTAAAGAGCTTCATTATGCCCCGATGCATCTCTCGGTAGGTCTTCGTCACAGAACGTGATCATACTGCCATACAGTCGAGAATCGTAGATCTGGTCTCTATCCGGAGAAGGAGAGTCCTCAAGCCATCCGTTTCCTGTCTTCCTCTTGTGAGGTAAAGCCTTTGCTGGAGCCTCGGGATTGTGTTGAGGCCGTTCGTTGTGGTTACCGCCCTTGGTTAGCACGTTGATCGAGTGCGAGTGCCAAGTTGATTTTGATCTTCCTTTGCCGGTCCGGGCTCGGAAGCTGGACAAGTTGAATCTTAGCTGATCCTGCGGGGGGTTAGGCTTCTGACTGGTAGTGAGATTACCAAGATCTGAGGTATTCCGGTGTCCCAAGGTCGAACTGCGGTGTCGAAGGGACTTTTCGGCTTCCCCACCCCCTCGTCTCGCTCTAAGGCCGTACGGCTCGGAGGAAGGGAGGACTGGCTGGAGTAGAGTACGTAGTATTCAAACTTCCCGGATGGCTCTCCGAGTGTGTCCACACTGGTGTCTCCAGCTTCATACCTTTCTCTCAGTTTCTGTTGAGAGGACTTCCTTTTCTGTTTTCTCGGAGGATTGCTCCGGACCATGTCTTGGGACTCGTACTCCAGGCAGGCGGAGCAGTCACAAACATCGTAGCTGATGTGGACACTTGATGAGGACCCGGCTGGAAGAGGCGGAGGGACTGGCTCTGCGGCAATCTTCTTGGGCACCCATTCAATGGAATTCACACTGTTGTTGTTGTTCGGAAAAGGGTTTTCGACTGTATTGGGCCCACGGGGGCGCTCCAACTTTCCTTCCTCTATCAAGTTCTGAATTTCGTATCGTAACCCCACACAGTTGTCGGTGGTATGGCCGTGATACTGATGGAAGGCGCAGTACTTGCTCTTGTCAGCGTTGACTACGGGATTCTTGGGTTTGTAATTTGCAACGGGTTTAAGGAGACCTTCCTTGATTAACCCTTCCAGCATCTTGCTCAGTGGCATGTCCAACTTGTCGAAGTGCACGGCGAGCCGCTTACGAATAGAATTGTTGCTTTTTGGGGTGGGTTTAGTTGCTCATTGTTGTCACGATGGATGTAGTTGACCGACGTATCTTTCCCTTTGCCGGGGGCGGTGCGGGATTGAATGCAAGCTGGCGAGCGGTATACGTATGGCCGTGCGGTAGTCAACTTTTCCTTGAGATCCTTCTCGAACTATGAGCCGGCATTGACCATGGCTCGGAGATCTGGGAAGAAATGATGACTGATGAGAGTTCTGATGGACGGTCTTAAGAAGGACTTGAAGATCCGCATCTGTTCATCCTTGGAGAGTGGCTCCATGATCTCGGAGAGTTTCCAACTCCACCTCTTGTAGAATTCTCCGATACTTTCATCCGTTTTCTGCTCAGTGGTGATTAAGTCCTCACGACTCGTTTCCCACTCTAAGTTGGATCGGTACCGTTCCAGGAATATGTTACTGATCTGATCCCAGGTGTGGCGATCCGCAGGCTTGACCCTCAGAAACCATCGTAACGCTGTACTTTTGAGCGTATGCTGGAAGTGGTCGGCCATTTGCTGGAGGGTTGCTCCTTTCGCTCTCATGCCGAGAACGTAGGTGTCAACGTGCGTTTGAGGACATTCGGTTCTGTCGAATCAGTCCATCTCCGGCATTCTGAACTTGGCGAGGAGAGGCGTGACCATTCCCGGATCTGTGGATTTGAGTGTTTCCTGCTTTGAGCTGCTCATGGTGGCTTTCAGGTCTTTCATCTGTTCGACCATCCAGGCTAAGGTTGGGTCCAGTGGTGGACTGTGAGGCTCGGCACCGGGTGCTACCACGTGAGCGGTAGTGATTGGAGGTGGAAGGCTTGATATATGAGAATATATTGGGGCCTTTTCTGAACTGTATCGGGGTTTGTCCCCGGTGTTTTGGGATTCGTGTATAGGCAACGGGACAAACTCGGGAAGGTATTGAAGAATATTGGCATCTGTCTGAGATGGTCCAGCGGTGCGCTGGTGGTATTGAGTGATGGGAGTAGCACTGGCCTGGCCAAATATGACAGGGTTGCCCTGGGAGGTGGCAACGTGAAGCCTAGGTCGGCTGTTTCCTTGGTTCGAAGGTATCCCGTAAGTTGGCGGGAGAGGAACCTGGTTGATGGTTTGAGGAACTGGTTTCGGGGAATCGTCATCCTCGACCAGGACAAAAGTACCGTCTGACTGGGGATAGCTGCTATACCTCGCTCATTTAGAAGCTGTACCACGAAATTCTGCTGATCTTCTTTCTGCCTCTTGTGAACCTCACAAGCCCGGATGGCTTCTTCCAATGTCATATCTGTTACCGGTGGCGGGGGTCCTTCCCCATCACGATTTCTCGGTGAGCTAGACATGTCGGATGTTCTGGCTGAGGGAATTGAGGGAACCGAAGAACTGTCTGACGCTGCCGTAACGGTGATTCTGGCGAGGCGCTGACCCGGAAATCTGAACCACTTTCTGATCGCTGTAGGGAACGAAAGGCAGGGTTTAGGCTTCAGAAAAAGGGATTTGGATCAAGGTTTTGGGCTTGTGCAATGTGCAGTTACCGATTATTACTTAAAGCGCATTTTCTTAGAGTCCTAATTGGTTGGAAAATAGCAAGTCTTCTTTTTCGCAACTAATCCTAGAGCTCTAATCAGTGGATCTCGTCACTACGCTTATAAGCCCCTCGTTTCCATCTGTAGATCATCTTTCTCGGGACGGACTATCCCGAACGAGGTCCTATAAGGCAAGCGAGTTCCATCGACAAAGGAAAAAGTGAACTTAAGGCTAGCTGATCACGCAAACTTCCAACGTATGTGACGCACGGGCCACAGTCGAAGTCAACGTCCTTAAGTTAAGGCGGGGATCGTGCCAAAATTTCGGCATGACCTCTCCTGACTCGCTTGTGCAAGGGACCTTAGCTTTTGGCGTTGGCCAAGTTGTGGCTGGCACGGTACATACAGTGAGGTTTGGTGACACGGCGTCATATTGAACCTTCGGGTATATTTTTCGGCAGAGCTCCGCGTCAAAGTCAAGGCTGAAAAGCTCAAGACTTCGGGTCGGGAACGAGTCTCAACTTCTCGAGCTTGACTCGGGGCGGAACCCGGCATAAAAAACATACACTTAGGCTTTATTACATGAACTAAGCCAAAAACCAATCGGGGTCTTGGACAAAGTGTGACACAAAGAGTGCATGGCTTACACGGGCTAGGATGGGCTGTTTGGGACGACCCCGTGCGCCCTCGAAAGGTGTCTGGCAGACCAACCGAGGTGCAACTGATAAGGCCATCCCGGGTTACGGGTCGTAGTGTGCAGTGTACCAAGGCAGCAAGTGCATGTGAAGTGCGGTGTACCGAGGCAGCAAGTACGAGTAGTGTGCGGTCACTAAAATTCTTTTTCTGAGTAAAACAGAGATTTTTCAGAATTTGTCTTAAAGCATTATGATGCGCAGTTCAAAAGACAGCAATGAAAATCAAACTGAATGGGGATGCACAAACATGGTATGATTTTGAAAAGATGACAAAGTAATTCCCTTGAAAAAACCGTTCGAGGTTTAAAGTAACACACGCACACGAAAACGAGGAAGGGTAAATGAAAGTTTGACCCACGAAAGGCTTTTTAGAAAGCAACGGTAGTTTTGAAAAAAAGTATCCATCTCCCCAGCGGAGTCGCCAACTGAAATTACCTGGGATTTCGCACGAACGCGAAACGCGGTTGTCTTTCGCAGAGGGTTGGTTTCTGAGACCTCGCTTCATGGGAAGGAAATGAGGAGTCGCCACGCGGTTTTGTATTTTGAGCCCAAACGTTGAGAAACGGCGATTGTGAAAATGGTGTCATTTTTATTGGTAGCAAAAATTTAGGAAAAGACTTTGAAAACAGGGGATCATTTTTATTAGTAGCAAAAACGAGTAAAAAGCTATTTAGTACCAGAGATTGTTAGGTTCGGAGGTCACGTTACGTTTCGGGAAGAGTATTACGAGATCACCCGAAATGCCTCGTATGACGAGTCTTTCTACCTTTCTCAAAATCATGTGTGTGTGTGTGTGTGTTTTGAAATGGGGGGCTTGAACGACAAGCTTAATCCTGGTTTGAATGTCAAACGTTGATTAGGTGACTTTGTTTGAAAAGACGAGCGTTTGAATGACAAACGTCGGTTTTAGACGGAAATGAGCGTTTGCGTGGCAAACGTCGATTTTGAGTTTGAAAAGGAGTTCGAAGGTCGAACTTCGGTTTTTGAACCTGGCGAGTCATTGTTAACGATTTTTATGGGAAAAAGCGTATTAAATGATTTTAAATGTCAAAAGTTGGCTTTTAGTTTGAAGATGAGCGTTTGGATGTCAAACGTCATTTCGCGCATTTTGAAAGAGAGTTCGAAGGTAGAACTCCGGTTTTGAACCGGGCATCACATTGTTAACGATTTTTACGGGAAAAAACATATTAAATGATTTGCGATCAACGAATCGGATTGCGTCTCGGACTTTGAAAAGTAAATTCTATCACGATCCAAATGGGTCGGACTTGTAGATGACAGTATTTAAATGCGGTATCGACGGAATCGAACGATCCGGAATCGTAAATGACGATCGACGAGCCAAACGACTCAGAATTGTAAATGACGATCGACGAGCCAAAATGGCTCGGAGTGGTAAAGTTGCATGAAATGTAAAGGACGTTCGACGGATCAAACGGTCCGGAATTGTAAATGACAGAAAAGTAAATGACGATCGACGGATCGATCGATCCGGAGTTGTAAATGACAAAACAGTAAACGGAACGGGGTTGGAACGCCGTTTTAACCCGTGATTACTTCTCTTATGGGAAGAGAAGAGATTCGAGGGGTTAAAACGTATCGGACCCCGTTAGACGGAGGCGTCTACATTTCAATAACGTTGTTCGAAACGGTTGTAGCGACTAGCGCGTAAACCGAGACGAAATGAGAGATTAGAGAGAGGGAGTTATACCTATGGATAGGGTCGACTCCTTTGTCTCAAGGGGTGTATACGGGATACAGAAAATTGTTTGGAATGGTGTTTAGGAGTGGAGGAGGGCGTATTTGATCGGAATGCAGAGTTTTCACTCAAAACGAGGTAAAACCGGGCTCGGGAAGGGGGAGAACCAGTTTAGTCTTTTGGCCTTGATTTTTGATTGAAAGGTGACTAGAGGGAGGTGGCATGCTTGCCACGCATCCTGTGAGTCACCAGCCATGTGGGAGTTCGTTCCCGGGTCCCGGTTTTGTCCGTTTTTTAAATAACAGTCCGGAAAATGTCTGAAATGCCCCCGAAAAGTGCCGGAAAGTGCGTTTTTCAGGAAAAACCGTACTTTCACGTGCGATGACATGTGTTAAGTACGTTTTGACGTCGGGATGCACGGGGCAGTCCCGGGACGTCTGGTTGGTATGGCAACGGGGAGTTAACGAGTTCTGGTTAACCTGGAGCGGGCCGGTTAACGGATTTCGGTTAACTTTCTGACGGATTTTGACGATCCGGATTTGGGTACTTACACCGACGACTGCTTATAGTTTGGCCAATTTGAGACATAGGCCGTCCGACCTCTTTTACGTGATGGACCATTTTGGCCCAATTGCTAATTCAGCTCCTCATCTTTTCGAATTTGACAATTTTCCTCAAAAGATAAAAATTTCCCAGTTAGACATTTCTAATGCCCCTCTCCTGAGGTTAAATTCTAGTTAAACATTTCTAATGCCCCTCTCCCGAGGTTAAATTCCAGTTAGTCATTTCTAACTCCCCCCTCCAAAGGTTAAATCCCGGCCGTCAATCGTAAGCCCGACCATCTCATTCCAGCGGCAATCAATGTAAGCCCGCACAACAATCCCTCTTCGGCCACCATAGTAAGCCCGAGTATCCTTTTCCCCCGCAGGTGAACAATCACTTCCCCGGCTGTCAATCGTAAGCCCGACCATCTCATTCCAGCGGCAATCAATGTAAGCCCACACAACAATTCCTCTTCAGCCGCCGTCGTAAGCCCGAACATTTATCCTCAGCAGGATCCTGAGACACTCCTTCTAAAGGAACGTCAATCAATCTCCTCAGTTCCTAATCGGCTTTGTTAGAACTCTGGACGCTTTTCCCCAGTAATGTGTCATTCTCTCCCGAGATCACATTCCGTTCCCGACCCCGATATTGGAACGTCAATCTTTTCGTGTTGTTAAAAATGCCAGTTTAATGCAACGAGTCCCACCATCTCCACCATATCCCCAACAGGCAAACCCTGGCTGTCATTATAAGTCTAGCACCCAAGGCACAAATGCCTTACAAATTTCAAATCCCAAGGCACGAATGCCTTCTACTTAGGTTAAGACACCTCCGAACAGTCTCCCTTAGGTTAAGACGCCTCCGAACAGTCTCACTTAGGTTTAGACACCTTCGAACAGTCTCACTTAGGTTCAAATGCCTCCAAACAGTCTCACTTAGATCCAGATGCCTCCCAACAGTCTCCCTTAGGTTAAGACACCTCCGAACAGTCTCACTTAGGTTTAAGCGCCTCCTAACAGTCTCCCTTAGGTCCAGACGCCTCCAAAAAGACTCACTTAGGTTCAGGAACCTCCTAACAGCCTCCCTTAGGTTCAGACGCCTCCAAACAGTCTCACATAGGCTCAGACACCTTCGAACAGTCTCACTTAGGTTCAGACGCCTCCAAACAGTCTCACTTAGATTCAGATTCCACCGAACAGTCTCACTTAGGTTCAAGCACCTCCTAACAGTCTCCCTTAGGTTAAGACACCTCCGAACAGTCTCACATAGGTTCAGAAGCCTCCCAACAGTCTCCCTTAGGTTAAGACGCCTCCGAACAGTCTTACATAGGTTCAGGCACCTCCTAGCAGTCTCACTTAGGTTCAAACACCTCCGAACAGTCTCACTTAGGTTCAGACGCATTCGAACCATCTCACTTAGGTTCAGATGCCTCCAAACAGTCTTATTTAGGTTCAGATGCCTTCGAAAAGTCTCACTTAGGTTCAGACGCCTCCGAACAGTCTCACTTAGGTTTAGACGCCTCCGAACAGTCTCGCTTAGGTCCAGACGCCTTTGAACAGTCTCACTTAGGTTCAGACACCTCCGAACAGTCTCACTTAGGTTCAGATGCCTCCGAGCAGTCTCACATAGGTTCAGAGGCCTTCGAACAGTCACACACAGGTTCACGCCTCCGAACAGTCTCACTCAGGTCTAAACACCTTCAAATCTGTCTCAACCAGGATGAACTCCTCCTAATCATCCCCCTATGGTCGAGGCCCCCACGAAAAACCCTCGCACCTACGAACTACGATCAGCTTTATTTCTGCTCGGGATACGTAGGAATTCTTTCGCTAAAGGTCCAGCCATTTGGCCGCTCAGGTCTCTCCAAACGAGGCAACCCCCAATTTAGATCCTTATCTTGTTCAATGACCCTACTTCCTTTGAATGTGACGTCGCTGATGAGCTACTGTAAGTACCCAAATTCGGATCGTCAAAATCCGTTAAAAGTTAACCAAAATCCCTTAACTGGCCCTTTCCAGGTTAACAGGAACCCATTAAACTCCCCATTCCCGAGTCAACAAGATATCCCAGGACTGCCCCGTGCATCCCGATACCAAAGTGTACTCAACATACATTATCACACGTAAAAGTTCCACTTTCATCAAAAAACGCACTTTCTGAGACTTTCCGGGGGCATTTCGGATATTTTCGGGATAGTTATTTAGAAAACAGTCAAAACCGAGATTAACGGGACAAAAACCATAGCTTTGGTGACTCACAGGGACACATGGCACACATGCATGGCATCCCCCATCCCCATCAATCAAATTCAGGGGTGAAAAGACCAAAGTACCCCTGAAATTGATAGTTAGGCCGTCCGGCCTGTTTTACATGTAAAACCAGAATTCTCATATCAAGTCCCTGCAATTTTCAAAATACCCAAAAACTCCCCAAATTGATGCTTAGGTCGTCCAGCCTGTTTTACAAATTTACCTCTATAAATTCAAGGGCTATCATTCAGTGAAAAAGAGAGAAAAATATTACCCCTCTCCCAAAACCTCACGGTTCTAGGCAGTTTAACCCCCTCCCGAGCCCCGTTTCGTCTCGATTTGCATGAAAATCCTGTTTTCCGACCAAACACGAGCCAAACACTTTTGAAACACCTCCCAAACATCAAATCGTGTCCCGTATACGTCTTTTCGATCCAAAGAGTCAATCCCTAGCCATAGGTAACACACACTCTCTCTCTCTCTCTAAAACTCCATTTCGCCTCGATTTACGCGTCAAATGCTATTTTCAATCCAGTTGAAACTCTCAAAATGTAGACGTAATGCCGTCTATGAAACTCGATACGTTTTAGTCCCTAATCATCTTCTCTCCCGCAAGAGAAGTAATTTCGGGTTAAAACGACATTCCAGTCCCGTTTTACGTTTCTGTCATTTACAGTCCAGATCATTCGATCCGTTGATTCGCTTTTTACCGTCCGAACCGTTTGGTTCTTGATAGTCATTTACAAAGTCCGGATCATTTGATCTGTTGATACTGCTATTTAATTTACGCAACTTTACAAATCCGAGCCGTTTGGCTCGCCGATCGTATCATTACTGTCCGGATCGTTCGATTCCGTTGATACCGCACTTGCCGTTTGGCTTGTGATAGTATTTACTTATAAAAGTCCGAGTCACAAAATGACTCGTTGATCGCATATCATTTACTGCCTTTTTTCATAAAATTATGCCTGGTTCAAAACCGTAGTTCGTCATTCGAACTCCTTTACAAAACAACGCAAAACCCGACGTTTGACATTCAAACGCTCTTTTTTATTAAAATCAACGTTTGTCATTCAAACTAAAGATTCAAGTTCGTCATTCGAACTTCGTTTTCAAAATGATTCAAAATCGACGTTTGATATTCAAACGCTCATTTCTGACTCAAAACCCGACATTTGACATTCAAACGCTCTTTTTTATTAAAATCAACGTTTGTCATTCAAACTAAAGATTCAAGTTTATCATTCGAACTCCGTTTTCAAAATGACTCAAAATCGACATTTGACATTCAAACGCTCATTTTCGACTCAAAACCCGACGTTTGACATTCAAACGCTCTTTTTACTAAAATCAACGTTTGTCATTCAAACTAAAGATTCAAGTTCGTCATTCGAACCCTCTTTCAACCTCAAAACTCTACGTTTGACATTCAAACGCTCTTTTTACTAAAATCAACGTTTGTCATTAAAACTAAAGATTTAAGTTCGTCATTCGAACCCTCTTTCAAACTCAAAACCGACGTTTGTCATTCAAATGCTCGTTTTTACCACAAATCAACATTTGTCATTCAAACCAAGATTAAAGCTTGTCATTCAAGCTCCTTTTCAAAATGCAACACACACACACAAAATTTTGAGAAAGGTAGAAAGACTCGTCATACGAGGCATTTCGGGTGATTTGAACATACTCTTCCCGAAACGTAACGTGACCTCCGAACCTAACAATCTCTGGTCCTAAAAGCCTTTTTTCAAGTTTTGGCTACCAATCAAAATGACTCCCTTTTTCAAAACCAGCCATTTTCAAAGTTTGTGCTCATAATTCAAAACGGCGTGGCGACACTCCCTTTCATTTCCGGCGAGGTCCCAAGTTTGCGAAAGCCGCTCGCCGCGTCCCCACGCATGATCTAGGTAATTTCAGGTACCTGTTAGCACATAGATTGCACAACAATAAGTATTTTCTCATTTACTAATCTAATTCTAATTAGTTTTAGCTTTCTCGACTTTCGTGGTGATATCCACAAGGAATAGAATGGGCAATTCCGGTCAAGTTTTGGGTATAGTTTTGCTATATATATACTGTGTATGAGGAACATATTTACAGATTTCGAGACTTGCTTCGGCAAGTCGAGGCTAGATTGATTGTTTGTGCAGAAATTCAGCAGAACTTATAGAAGGGTTGTCTCGCGCGGGACAAGGTGTCTCGCACGATACACGCTTCCCAGGCAAGAGTTCTTTTCCTTTTCGAACAGGATTATGTCAAGTTTTCCTTTATAAACACATGTAGTCCGCTCTAATACCACATTCAAGCCTCCTAAACTCTAGAGTTATTCTATTAGGACCAAATTCTTGCTTTCTTCTTCAACCCTTTGATCCATGGCTTCCGAGGAGATCGCTCCAACTTCCATGATTGTCGATGAATTTTCTTTGCCTCTCGACTCAATCCAAGCTTTCAAGCAAGCATCAAGGAGTTTTGTGAGACCGTTTCACAATCGGGCTCGCAATAGGTTTATTGAAGAATTTGGATTCAGAATCCTCTTTACTTTGAAGAACCTCCAACTGGATTGGAATCTTCTGCAGGGAGCTGCTAGATTTTGGGATCCTTCTCTTCATCACTTTAATTTTTCCCTTAATGAGATGGTACCTACCATAGTGGAATTCGCCATTATCTTGGATATGCCTTTGACCGGTGAGATTGCTATTCCTAAGTATGATAGAAATCATTCAGAGGCTTTGAACGAATTATTTGGAATTCCCCTTGATATTTGTTATGAGTTGGTTCACCACAGGTGGGTGGATTTTTCTTCTTTTCCCAAACGCTTTGGTAGTGATTCGGACGATGAGGCTTTCCATGTTTATAAATGGAACTTCTTGGCCCTTTCTCTTTTTGGAGATGTATTGTTCACATGTAGGGGTGGCTTGGTTGATTCCCAATTGGTGGAAATTGTCTTGCAAGCTAGGAAACGTTCTAGGAACATCCTTCCTTTAGTATTGGGTGAGACCCTTCATGGTCTTGATGAGCTGCATAGGACCGGTGTCATGACTCAAGGGAGTCCTCTCTTGTTGACTATTTGGCTTAGGGAACATCTCAAATTGGTAGCCCCACCGTTGGAGTATTTTCCTTTTATATATCATATGAGGAAGCTTTTGATCAAGGATCTTTCGGAGGATGAGTGGGCTCAATTGATTGCATAGGCCACTACCACAGATATTATTTGGTGTCCACCGTTTTGGAGATTGAACAAGTATGTTGCCAATACCAAGGGTTTTGATGGAGTTGTGCTTCCAAGTTTGCGAGATTCCTCTGTCTATTTTCCCAAGCGGGTGATCCATCAATTCGGTCAACAACAGGACACTTTTATTTCTGAAGGAGCCTCTCGTGAAGTGTCCTTTATTGGTCCAGAGTTTGCAAGGGTGCTAGCTCAAGCTTGGGGTGAAGGGACCAGTCGAGATCGTTGGACGAACCTTCGAAGCTTTGATGCAAGTGTCTTTTTATCGGATAAGTACTTTTATTGGTTCTTCCATAGTGGTCACCCAAATGCGAAAAATATTGATGATATACGGCGCCCGTTGTTAGGAAATTCTTTTGTGGAGAGCAGCGTTTTGAGAAGGAGCGAGGCTCAATCCGATCCTGCTAATGTAAGAACTAACCCAAACCAAGATTTCCTTGATGGGGATTGGTATAAAAGAAGAGGTAATGGTCTCCCCGGAAAGATGCAAGCCTTGGATAGGCCCAATGTCTTCAAGAGGCTTTCAAAGTCTGTTTTCACTCGCCTTAATGGATGTTCTTACTTGAAGGGCCCGAATCGAAAAAGAGATCGAGATGATGGTAGCAATCATGTCCGCCGGCCTACAAAGTCAATGAAAGGCTAGATCCTAGAGAGTACCAAGAGATTTCTTTGATAGATCAAATAGTTTAATTATTATGATTTTTTTCAAGATTCTTAGATTAGCAAATTTTTTGTTGTCATTAGAATTTTCCTTTTATTATCAACAAATGCATTCAATTAATACAAGGACAAGATTTGATTTTATTATTTGGTTAGACCGAACCCGAAGGCTGCCTACGTTCCTCTTTTACATCAATAAAATAAGAGGCTCAGGTCGACATAGTTCATTTTTGAGAGAAATTGGACAAAAATTCATTTTCGGACAGAGGGGTAGTCTCGCGTGAGACAAGGCCTTTTTTTTATTTTTAATGCATACCCTGATTTTTTCCTAGACCGCCTTTTCAGGTTTTCAATCTAGCGGGCTTCTTTTCTTGTGCAAGCTCTAATGTTTGCCTAGGTCGTCCCTTTTGGGATTTTCAACCTAGCGAGCATTTTTTTCAGAGGCCAAGTAACGCGAAGTACTTCTCGAGTTTATCCATGTTGACCGAATTTGGTAGTTGATCTCCGTCTAAATCCACCAGTTGAAGGGTTCCCCCAGAGAATATCTTCTTTACGATGTAAGGTCCTATCCATCTTGGTCCCCACTTGCCGAGAGGGTTAAAACATCCAGGGAGGTATTCGCGGAGACTAGGTCTCCTACCCTTATATTCCTCGTTTTGACCTTTTTATTGAAAGCTCTTGCCATTCTTCTTTGGTAGACTTGAGTGTGCTCAGCAGCTTTCAGCCTCCTTTGGTCTAGCAGGGCTAGCTCTTCGTATCTGTTTTCCAACTAGTCGACTTCGTTCACTTGGTTTTCTAGGAGAACCCTAAGTGAAGGTATCTCTAGCTCTATAGGTAGAACATCTTCCATTCCGTATGTGAGGGCGTATGGAGTTTCATCGGTGGCCGTTCAAACCAACGTGCGGAATCTCCAAATTGCGAAGGGTAGTTTGTCGGGCCAATCCTTTCCAGTGACCGCCATTTCCTGATGATGGTTTCAATCGTTTTATTTGCGGCTTCAACTGCTCCATTCGTTTGAGGCTTTTAGGGAGAGGACTTGTGCCTTACGATTTTATATTCTGTAAAGAGACGGTAGGTTTCTTTCTCAAAGTGGGAGCCATTATCAGATATCATCTCTTGCAAAACCCCATATCGGCAAATGATGTTGTGCTTGATAAACTCCGCTACCTTTCTGGCATTCAAGACTTTGTAGGAGGCGGCCTCGATCCATTTAGTGAAATAGTCGATGACTACTAGAATGAAACTGTGCCCGTTGGTTCCTGCGGGTGTAACCTTTCCAATCACATCTATGCCCTATGTAGAGAAGGGCCAAGGGGATGTCATAGGATACAGTAAGGAAGGCGGTGCATGCAGAAGGTTAGCGTGGACCTGGCACTTATGGCATCTCTTGACCATGTTGGTGCAGTTTACTTCCATGGTTAACCAAAAGTATCCATGTTTGATAATCTTCTTCGTGAGCATATTTCCACTCATGTGGGCTTCACACACTCCTTGATGAACATGGTCCATTATCTCTCGGGCCTCTTCTTCAGTGGCGTAGAGGAGGTTCCTTTTGAATTACTTTTTAAATAAGCGATCAGCAATGATGATATAATTAGCTGCTAATCTTTTAAGGGCAACCTGAGTTTTCTTATCGGCCTCAGGTGGGAAGGTTCCATCCAGGATGAAATGCCAAATGTCATAGTACCAAGGTTTCTTATCGGAGTCATCGATGGTGGCGCATTTGGATAACCATTCATCTTTGTAGTCATGGAGGTCTATGATGGCGCAGTAGGCAGGAGTTGCTCGCGGAGTTACTTTGAAGGGTTTTATTGCTTTTTCTGCAGGGATTTTGACCAAGGAAGCCAGCGTAGCCAAAGCATCTGTAAATCGGTTTTTGTCTTTGGGGAGGTAGTGGAACGAGACATCTTGGAATTGTTGCACCAACTCTCGGAGGTATGCATTGTATCTTTGAAGGGTCGGATCTTGGATCCTCTACTTCTTCAGTGTCTGATTGATGATCAATTGAGAATCTCCATACACCTCGAGTCCAGTCACATTGCGTTCTAGGGCTGCTTCGAGTCCTGCTATACAACCTTCGTATTCGGATGCCATATCCTTTCTTATTGGCTGCGCCATCGAAATATAATTGCCATTTATTTTCATCCTCTATACTCATGATGTCTTCATCAGGGAATCGCGGGTCTTCCCCCTTCACTTCGTCACAAGGAAATTGGCTAACTGATCTGCGAATACACTTCCCATGACGGATTTGTAAGTAACGTAAGTGATATCATATCCCATGAGCATGAAATACCATTTGTCCAAGCGCGAAGACATGTCAGATTTGTCGAGGATGTACTTCAGAGGATCCATTCGTGCAATGAGGCAAACTGGAAAGGTTTCCATATAGTATTTTAACCTCTGTGTTACCCAGATGAGCAAAGCACAAGACTTATCGAGTGGAGAGTAGTTGACTTCACTGCCCTGGAATCGACGGCTGACAAAGTAAATTGCATTCTCTATGTGGGAATTTGTCTATTCTTGAGCATGCATAGACCCAGTGCATTGTCGGTAATCGTGAGGTAATGTTTCAAGGGTTTCTCCTTGTGCGGTGGAACCAGGATGGGTGGGGGAAGTTAAGTAGTGCTTTACTTCCTCGAATGCTTCTTGACATTCCTCTGTCCATTCTTGTGGTGCATTTTTCTTAAGTAGCTTGAAGATAGGATTGCACATTGTAGTCAGTTGATTGATGAATCGACTGATGTATTGGAGTCTGCCCATGTATCCTTTCACCTCTTTCTGTGTTCTTGGCGGTGACATGTCTATGATAGCCTTTATCTTGGAGGGGTCTGCTTCTATGTTGCGTTAGGTGACCATGTATCCCAAGACTTTTCCTTTGACCACCCCAAATGAGCATTTTGTTGGGTTGAGCCTCATCTTGTGTTGCCTCAGTCTATTGAAGAATTTTTTGAGATCTATGAAGTGCTGACCATCTGTCCCTCTGGAGTGGATAATCATGTCATCCATGTATACCTCTATTTCCTTGTGGATCATATCATGGAATAGTGTTGTGACTGTCCTCTGATAAGTAGCCCCTTCATTCTTTAGACCAAACGACATGACCGTATAACAAAATGTTCCCCACGGTGTGGTGAATGCTGTTTTGTGTTAGTCTTCTTCTGCTATGAGAATTTGGTTGTTACCTGCGAAACCATCCACAAATGAGAAAACTTCAGAAGTTGCAGTAGCATCGACCAACATGTCTATGTTTGGCAATGGAAAGTCATCTTTAGGGGGTGCTTTGTTCAGGTCTCTGATGTCAACGCAAACTCGTATCTTCCCATTTGCTTTGGCCACCTGTACTGTATTGGCTAGCCATTCCGGGTATTCGATTACAATGATAAATCCTACATTTAGGAGCTTCATTATCTCTTCTTTCACCTGCATCGGCTATTCGAGCTTAATCTTACGCAGTTTTTGTTTGACTGGTTTGGCGTTAGGTAGCAGATGTATTTTGTGTTCCACGATCGATTGATTTAACCCTGAAATATCTTTGTAGGACCAAGCGCAGACATCGACATATTCTATGAGGAGCTATATTAGGGTTTCTCTGTCTTCCCCTTTGAAAAAGCTGCCGATCTTGGTTTCTCTGGGGTCTTCTATCGTCCCAAGGTTAACTATTTGCATTTCCTCATTGTCAACAAGGGCCATTCTTTCCACAACGACCTACTTGCTTTGCTAATTCTTTCAAAATTTGTTCGTTTTCTTAATCTATCTCATCATATGATTCATTATTAACTAGCTCGTTATATTTATTATTATTATAAGTTAATTCATCATTCACGATGTTAGCAATCTCAGGGTACTCGGAAAGATCAAAGTTTTAATTAAGGAAGTAGGGGAATACATGCTCTGCCACCGCCTCAATTTCCTCTTGAGTTTGTTCATCAGAGGTGGAGCCTGACTCTAAAGTGAAAATTACAGGGCCTATCTTCCTGCAGGGATGGGGAGTACAACCAAGCTCTTTGATCATGAAATCATCATTAACAACTGGTCCTCCGGTGATGTGCCAGTTTAGAATTGGCTCATCACACTTCTGGATTAGCTAGGTGTAATCAATAGTTGGAGCATCCCCCTTGAATATTGCGTGGATCTGACTGTCTTCTAGTTGGCACAGATTATCGAATTGTCGCAGCATGTCTTCTCCCAACACAAAATCCCATTCGTTGGTCACTTCAGCTTTCGTATCCACAAATTTTTAAGGATTAGTAGGACGGGTTCTATTTCATCTAAATAAGCATCACAGTCGTGTAAGTACCCCAATCTGGGTCGTTAATGATTTATGATCATTTAGGGGGCATTTTGGACATTATTTAGGGGCATTTTGGACATTATTTTTACAATTTGAATGAGGAAGGACCTCTTAGGAATAAAAAAATGGACAAATACCTCACTGGAAATTTGTCATTTCCAATAAAAAGGGAATATTGACCAAGAGCAAAATGCCAAAAGCGCCGCACAGGGATCGTGCACGCCGTCGGGGTCATCCGCGCGGACAAGATTGCACCTACAATCTTGTCCACGCGGATAAGATTGTCATCAAGACAACCTATAAATACAACCCTCTCCCTCAGTTTAACAAGACTGAAAAACCCAAAAAATACAAAAACCTACTGTTATGCTGTCAAAATCCATCCCCAAATAGCCACTCACACCTCCACAATTCAAAATCCATACCAAAATCCAACATCAAATCCATCCTAAACCACTCTTAAGCCTTGAAATCTCTCAAACCCTAAACAACAAACCAAGAAACATTGGTAAACCCTCACCCCCTTACTCAAATCTTCTTCATTCATGCATACATTTTATATATAAATGATATAGCCTTGTTTATTTACTTACTTGCTCATCCCCTTCCCCTCTTGTCCCAAGGATCCAAGAGGATCTCCATGGAATTCATTTCCATGGATGATCTTCTAAGGTGATCCACATTTTCCTTTACTTTTATGTCATTCCCCACTCCCCTTTTACTTTACTAGTTATTTGCTCACTTGACCTAGAAGATGGTCACCTTGGAGTTCATCTCCATGGATGACCACTTCAAATGGTCCATATTTTCTAATTTCATGACTGTTTACATTTCTAGTCTTTACTTGCTTTCTTGACCTAAATATGGTCATCTTGGAGTCAATCTCCAGGGATGATCATTTCAAATAGTCCACATCATTTACTTCCTTGCAAATCCCCCTCCTTAGTCTAAGATACTCACCATGGAACACTTTCCTTGGATGAAAATCATCTAGACTTATAAAATAGGTTACACAAGATGTAGGAGATACACTTGAGTATAGATCTCAAGGATGGTCATCTTATGACCACCTTAGAGATCTTCCTCTAAAGTTGATACATCTTGACCTAACTCTCTTGTCAAATTTACTTTCATGTCTAATTCCCCTTTTCCCCTAGCAAATGAAGTTCTTACAAAGTCCTAACGTACCCCCGGAATGACTTGATTAAGTGAATTCATCACTTATGACCACTAATCAAAGTCTAGGGAAAGAGAGGACAAGCACGGATGCCAAAATCCAAACATCCCCTTTACTTTCTGTCTTTTCAGTTACAATTCCAGTTAAGTCCTGTAATTCCAGTTAACTTTCTGGAAATTACAGTGACTAAACTGGAAACTGTAAAAATATTGACACTGCAGCCCCATTCGCGCGGATGAGATTGCACTACAATCTCCTCCACGCGGATGACATTGTCATCTGCAAACAGTCCCTTAGTTTTCTATTATTTTCACTTTAATCACTGTTTTCAAACTGTTTTTTCAGTTCACTCCCTAGAATTCCAGTTATTTTCAGAAAAGTCCTTTTAAAAACGTACATACACACACACAAAAGTTTTCAAGTGAGGAAGACTCATCGTACGAGGCATTCCGAGTGAATGCCAAACGTTCTTCCCAGAGGGTAACGTGACCTCCGAACTCATTTTCTCTAAACCTTGGGTATTTTTCAAAGTTTTTGCCCTTTAACTAAAAACGGCGTGGCGACTCCGATAAAAAATGATTTCCAAAACATAAAAAAGGAAAAATTGCGCGACATCATCACAATGGCGACTCCGCTGGGGATTTGATAAGCCTTTTTTTATATAATAAAAAAAAATGATACTCGGTATTTAGGTGGAAACCATTAACCTTCCTGTTAAAACACTTCATTATTGAAGCCTGGGATAAATTATGGTATAAAAATGCCACGTACTAGGTGTCATTTCACATAAAACTTGTTTTCAAAAAATAAATAAAATCTTGTTTTTCATAAAAAAAAAGTCTTTTGTGGGTCAAACTTCCGTCCCAACACTTGAAACTTTTGTTTTGTGTGTGTATGTATTTTCCCGCCAGGCGTTGTTATCGTTTTTACTGTCCCGAAAAAGTCAAATTTTGACTGTCGGATCGATTCTTTTAACTGTTTAAATTTTATGTGCTTATGTGCTTACATGTTTTTAAAAAAATATTTTGCATGCATCATGCCTTTAAGATACATTTGAAAATTTCTGTTTTTTACTCAAAAAGGAATGTAGACTGCCGCACACTACGTGCACGTTAACTGTACACTGCACACTACGTCCTTAACACGGGAAATCTCAGTAGCAGCCTGGGTGGCCTTACTATGCCTCTCGGTGCGAGCACAGGACGACCCAAACAGCCATTGGTTTACCCTCGTGTCGACTTTGCACTTGTTCGTGACACACTTTTTCCGAGACTCTGTTGGTTTTTGGTCCGGTCCGTGTCAGACTGTGTCAGTGCAAGCCCTGTGTAGGTCAAACCCTAGTCAATGTGCCAAGACAGGATCCCCCGCGGACCTAACTCAGTCGAAATCATGCTGGTTTTCCATCATGAACTTTGACTCGATCTTGACTGGGGCTCGGACTTTGACTTTGACCCGCACGGCTCATACACCGACTCCCGGTATGACACCGAGTCATCAAGGATTAACGCTCAATCCATGTCTAATTACTGCTTAACCAACGACGAGTCAAGATCCCTTGTGGACTTTTATCAGTCGGAGTCATGCCGGTTTTCTGTCAGGCACTTTGACCCGATCTTGACCCTCGACGCTGGCTTCGCCGGTAATTTACATTGAGTGCGCGTTAAGGCTTCATGATCCACCAGACCTTAGGTTCGTTTTCCTTTTCGGTCGGTGGGACCCGCTTGCCCTACGGAACCCTTGTTCGAGGTTACAGGTTGAGGGTCCGCAGACATTGTGATGGGTCCCACTGATCCACGACTTAGTGTAGTTTAAAGAAAAAAAACGAAGAGCAATCTTTTCCAACAACTTAGATTTTAATAAAACACGTTTTAAGTAAACGAAAACAAATAACCACATGTTGCATGAGCCCTGGGACCCAAACGCCTACCCTTTTTCTTCAACCCCCAAATTCTGAACCTCCCTTATATCTTCCTCCCGCAGCACCTCGCAAGGCTTGGGTACGGACACGGGGTCACCGTCTGGTTAGTTGGGAAGAATCAAGCGCATCGTCAGCTTCACCGTTCACTTCAACTCCGATTTTTAGAATGTCTGCAACAGCTGGTAACAATGGGGACAATACCACTCCGCCTTCCGAGATCCCTCTGACAGACCAGCATTGGATCCAGTTGGTCAAACAAATGAGACTCCGGCAGGAAGCACAGATAAATTGCCTTTTGGAGGCTATTAGGAGCCATGGTTTGTTTACCAGTCCCAATCCCGACGGCACTTTCACCGTGGAAGAAGAGGAGGACCCTAATCTTACTCCCGGTCGCCTCGAGTATGTCAGGATGCCACCACTAGCCTCCTATGCGACTACTTCCAGAACCCCTGCCTCTCGGCCTACAAGTCAGCCGATCCCTAATAAACAGCTTAAAATGCCGCCGTCACAGTTTGATCTAAAACAACAGTCAGGGATGGGTCAGTTCGGTTTTTCTCAGCAGCAGTCAAATGTTCCTCCTCAGAATGGCACCCAACGGATAAATCCCAGTGCTTCCCGAGCTGTCCAAATAGATATCAGCATTGGAAATGAGACTTTACCTCCAGGAAGTTTCCGAACAATGGAGGAAGTATGGTTAGCCGTCAGGGCTCTCAAGGAACGTCAGAACGAGCAGCAGGCCTAGATCGAGGAAGCCACACGCCATTTCGGAACCTTAACAATTCTCCAGCTGACTGGGGCTCCCCTAAAGGAAAAATACGTGCCTACTCCCCCTGTTTCTAATGCCTCTCGTTACCCCTCGGGATCTAATCATTTGCTTCCAGGCGAACCCAACAATCAGCATATCGAGGCCCCGGACCCACAACCAGCTGTCGAACATATTTGGTGGGATGTCTGCGACTATCCCGATTGCCTCGAGAGAGACTACCAAGATGAAATAAGTGAAGACTATCCCCCAAAGAGGAGAATAAAACCCTCTTCCCAACAAATGTTAAAGGCAAGATATGAAGCTGGTGATCCCGCAGTGGGAACCCTCAAAGACCCATCCGGAAAATTTTATTAATATGTTATCTATTCCAGTAAATCCCCTCAATCCAGCTAAACTCAAAACCGCTCCAGCGCAGCTCAGTCCGAGGCTCCAATCCCACCACCAGCTGTCGAACACATTTGGTGGGATGTATATGACTGCCCAGACTGTCTCGAGAGGGACTATCAAGATGAGATAAACGAGGATCGTCTTACCAAGAAGAAGAAAGCTTCTTCTCAGCAAAAGTTGAAAGAAAGGTTCGAAGCTAGTGATACCAGTGTAGGGACGCTTGGGGAACCATAGGGAAATTCGACTTACTACGTCCACTACCCTAATGAACCGAAGCCGCGACATAGATGACTGCGCAATCTTGAGGCTCGCGATCCAAGTACCAATGAGGAGTAGCAGTGATAGGGCCTACCCATCCTTAAGTTAAAATGTTAAAATAGTCTTTTAGTCAACCTTCATAGGCTTTAGTATTTTCTTTTCACCTAAGTCCTTCATGGGCGTCTGCTATTTGTAGTCCACTATGGACAGAGTAGTTAAATATCTAACTTCTGTATGAGTCTTCTTTATTTTCTAGCTAGACTCGAGACACTATTTAATGAAATGGTCTTATTTCAAATGATCACTCGTATTGCTCAATGCTTGAACTACGACAGCCTGAGCTCCTCACAGCGAGGGGAACGTAGGCAACCAGAAATGGTCCGGTCATAAATGCATTTCAAACTAATGAAGGATTTTGGGCAGTCTTGTGATCATTTTGGATAAAACATGTTCCCAAATGTCTCGATGAGTCTTCTTTTTCTACAACATAGGGAAGGTAAAGCTAAACACTGATTTCTGTCAGCAAGGGCTTCCATGCACTTTTCCATGTCAACGCTCTCTCAAAAGAGCCAAGTCTCGAAATGAGTTCTTTTGTGCCCTCAGCAAATTAGGCCATCTTCAAAAAAAAAATGCCCTTGCAGGTATGCACTTCTAAAAATCTCTTATGTCTGGTTGACTAATTATCTAAAGAAAATAAAGTTAATGTAGAAGGATGGGTTGCCCCTTTCACTACATGGCAATTTGATCCTCGATAGATGCCCTAGCTATATGGGCCATCCAAGGAACAACGACGCAACCCCAGGTTCAGAAACCTGCAACTTGGGAAGCAATCTGGAAGGCTGCCCAGTCGGAAACTAGTAATCCTCAATATCCCCAAGCTCAGCCCCTCACCATTTCTAAGCTCCGAGAAACTTGCAACAAAATCAGTCAGAACCGGTGGCCAGTTGCTAAGAAAGCTCCTCCGTTGACCTTAGCAGCATTAAAAGAGTCCTGTAAAGAGGTGACAGATAATCCAGAGGGAGAAGTGAACCTGTTGACCAGATCCGGGCAGATCCATCAGGGTAATCCCAAGATAGATAAGAAGTCAGTAGATCAAGCACCCAGAGAGAACCGTAACCCCTATGCCAAGATAGCTGAGACTCCTGACCCCGAGGAAGAGGATCCTGTGCTCACTTAGTTGAAACAGACTCAAGCCAACATCTCTCTATGGTCCTTACTCACCTCATCTTACCCCCCACAAGCTGAAATTGGAGGAAAGTATGGCCCGCACAATGGTCCCTATTGATGCTACCCCTGACGACGTGGTGCAATTAATTGGGAACATCCACTATGGAAACATAGTCACCTTCATAGACCTAGATCTCCCCCAGTTCGGAGCCGATCATAATGAGCCTCTCTTCATCACGGTTCAGCTAGATGAACGGCGCCTCCCTCGGGTCTTAGTTGACAATGGGTCCGGAATGAACATCCTCCCAGCAAAGATCATGAGCCTGCTCGGCATCAAGCCCACAGATCTGAAGCCTTCCTCCCTCACGGTCAAGGCCAATGACTCAACATCCCATACAATACTTGGGGATGCTACATTAAATCTGTGGTTCGGAAAGAAAATGATACCCATAGAATTCCAAGTCATCGATATCCCAATCACCTTTAACGCTCTTTTGGGAAGACCTTGGCTGCACCAGGTCAAAGGGGTCGCTTCGAGCCTTTATCAGTGTGTAAAGTTCGTTTCAGATGGGGATCTAACAACCATTTATGGAGACCTAGTCACTTTGGAAGGCACTGACATGGGTGGTATACCTATCCTGGAGATCAAACATGATGAACATGGTTTCATGCTGACTGGCTTCACAGTCGAATCTCCTAAAGCCCAAGTTTGCAATGTGGACCTGACTGTCACACGAGACAAGATCCCTCCTGCCATGAGAATGATGAGAAAGATGAATTACCTGCATGGTCTGGGTCTCGGGAAACGCCTACAAGGGACTCACAAGGTCATTGAGGTGAAGGAACAGAAAACTCGCCATGGCCTGGGATATGAGCCAACTTCAGAAGAGATTGCAAAAGAGAAAGAAATTGCTCGAAAAAGAAAGGAAGCTGCTGCAAGAAAGGTCCCTTTCAACGGCCCTAAATCTCCCCCTTTCAGCCTTGACATAAATGACTACTTCATAAAGGGCACTACACAGCTGGACAGTTTCGTAATCAAAGAGCCCACTCCTACAAAAGGCTGGCTGAAACGATAGGAGAACCTCAGTAAGTTCAAGGGAACCAGAGCCAACCCCGTCCGAAGAATGTTTCTCGATCTACCCAAGATACCTGGGGCTACTACTACCATGAAGAGCAAGTACACTTTCAAAGGGGTTCCAGAGCTGGTAATGCAGTTTGAGAAGCTCAACAAAGTCATCCTGACTGTCGAGGAGGCCACAAAAGATGAGTTTGAACTGGTCATGCCAAAGGCCAAGACTCCAGAATTCTCCCTAGATGAATGGGATGGTCCTGTCATGCAATAAATGTTTAGGGAAGAAGTGCATATTCCAGACCTGATCGACATGGGTTTAGTGGAAGAAATGATCGCTCTAATCGAAGCAGGAGGACAGAAGCCGTTAGATCCCCGAGCCATGGTCATGCAGTCTACCTTGCCCTTGAAGAATTGGGAAACTCTCTCCGGTCCATCCGCGAGCAAAGAGGAAATGGTCACGAAGCTTGGATTGGTCCCCCGTCCCTTTGTGTCCACCTATTTCAAGTACTCTGACTCTCTTGTCGTCGAATTCGAGTCCCTAGAGTCGTCTGATGGCCTTACGCCAGAAGACTATGAAATTGTAGCCAATGTTGTACTTCCTTTTACTCTGAATGAAATGATCGACCATTTCGAGTATCCCCTGATCGCCACTTTAACTAATGATAAATTAAATAATAACTTAAAAACGGTTAATAACGATTCACTAGATAAAGATGAAGACATACTAAACGAACAATACATTAAAGAAATCTTTAAGCAGGTTTTTGAGAAAGAGAAAAACCGAGCCCAAGCTGCCGAGGAGGTTTTGACTTGTGTGAATCTGGGAACTGCAGAAGAGCCTAAAGAGACGCAGATTGGCAGTTTCTTTGAAGGGCCCAAATGAGAAACTCTGACTGAACTACTCAGGGAATTTGTGGATGTGTTTGCATGGTCTTACAAGGATATGCCCAGCCTCGATCCCTCCATAGTGGAGCACCGGATACCGTTAGATCCAGAAGTCAAGCCAGTCAAATAGAAGATGAGAAAGATCAATCCCGAGTGGTCATTACAAGTAAAGGAAGAAATTGAAAAATGCTCAAAGCAGGATTCATCCGGGTCATTGAATACCACACATGGCTCTCCAACATCATAACAATCACCAAGGCTAACGGAAAAGTCTAATGCTGCGTGGATTTCAGAGATCTCAACAAAGCCAGCCCAAAGGATGATTTCCCCCAGCCCAACATTGACATGCTGGTAGATACCACAGCTAATTACGAGGTCAAGTCTTTCGTTGACGATTTCGCTGGTTACAACCAGATCAAAATGGCCGAAGAGGACCAGGCCAAGACAGCTTTCACTACCCCCTGGGGAACGTACTGCTACAGAGTCATGCCTTTTGGTCTAAAGAATGCTGGGGCTACCTATCAGAGGGCTGCCACCGCCATGTTCCACGACATGATTCATAAAGAAATAGAGGTCTACGTGGATGACATGATAGTCCACTCCAAATGATCCGATGGCCAGCACTTCATCGATTTGAGAAAATTCTTTGACCGTCTCAAAGAACATTCCATGAGGCTGAACCTAGCTAAATGCTCCTTCGGCATCAAGCGAGGCAAGGTGTTGGGGTACATGGTAACTGAACGGGGAATTGAAGTGGACTCGCAGAAGATCATAGCCATAGTTGAGATGAAGCCACCTAGAACACTGACAGAAGTCAAATATTTCATGGGAAGGCTGCAGTACATAATCTGTTTTGTGAATCAACTGACCTCCATCTGTGAGCCTATCTTTAAGCTGATGAAGAAGAGCATATCCACTGAATGGAACCCAGAATGCCAGCTTGCTTTTGAGAAGATCAAGGCATACCTTGTGAATCCTCCGATCCTTTGCCCCCCTCATCGGCAAAAGCCACTACTGCTATACCTAACTATCACAGACACAGCAATTGGGGCTATGCTGGCATAGGAAAAGAAAGACTCCAACATTGAAAGTGCCATCTATTTTGTGAGTAGAAAGCTATAAGGCAGCGAACTCAACTACTCAGTTTGCGAGAAGACCTGCGCAGGTCTGGTATGGGTAGTGGGAAAGTTGAAGCACTACATGCATCTCACTCAGTGCACTTGGTCTCGAAACTGGACCCCATAATGTACTTATTTGACAATTCCTCCCTCTCCATGAGATTGGCAAAGTGGTCATTCTTTCTGGCCGAATACGACATCACTTATATGACAAGGAAATCCATGAAAGGATGGGTAATGGCAGACTAGTTGGCCGACTTCCCAAGTGATGAATGCCAATGACCTGAACCTCAATTCCTTGATGAAGGAATTTTTGCTCTAGAAGGAGAAAATCGCTGGCAACTCTTCTTTGACGGGGCAGCTAACAAACTGGGGAACGGGATAGGAATGCTCTTGGTCAACCCCACTGATGAACATACTCCCATAGCCATAAAGCTCAACTTTGAGGTCACTAACAATGTTGCTGAGTATGAAGCCTGCATAGCAAGGTTGGAGGCAGCCTTGGAAAGGAACATCAAGGAATTGGAAGTATACGGTGACTCTGCTCTCATCATCAACCAAGTGTCCAACAAGTGGAAAATAATTGATCTGGGTCTGCAAAAGTATCACGCCTATATAGAAGACCTTGTAGCCCAGTTCAAGGAGGTCAGCTTCCACTACCTGCCCAGAGACCGCAATAGGTTCGCAGATGCCCTGGCAACACTAGCCTCCCTTGTCAAAATACCCGAGGGAAAATCAGTCAAACCCTTCAGGGTTGGGAGAAGAGAGAATCCAGCCTACTGTTTTGAAATCAAAGCAGGGGAGGAACCAGTAGATGACCCGTGGTATGCTCATATCTACCAATACTTAAAAAGCAGAGAAGCCTCCTTCAAAAATGAAGACGGGGAAAACAAAGAAGGAATCAAGGCAAGAAGTATGATGGCTCTAAAATGCTTGGCTTCCCACTACGTCCTTCTGAGAGATACGCTGTACAAAAAGTGCTACAGATGTCCCCTCTTACACTGTATCAGCAAATAAAGGGGTGCCGAGCTAATGAACCAAGTACATGGTGGTACCTGTGGCCCCCACATGAATGCTCGATCCTTAATGCAGGTCATCTTGAGAATGGGCTATTTCTAGATCTCTATGGAGACGAATTGCATTCAGTTCGTAAGAAGCTGCGACAAATGTCAACACTATTCAAATCTCAACCATCTGCCTCCACACGACCTCTATTACATGACAACCCCTTGGCCTTTTGTTACCTGGGGAATCGACGTCATCGGTAAGGTTACACCACCAGGAAGCAACGGTCACGAGTTTGTCCTGGTAGCCATAGACTATTTCACCAAAGTCGAGGCCAAGTCTTATAAAGTCCTCAATTCCAATAAGGTGGCCTTTTTTATCAAAGAAAACATCATGTGCAGATACGGGCTGCCAGCTGAATGTACGCTCGCCGAAAATTTTATGAAAAATGGTTTTTTGGGAGTCGCCACACCATTTTAAAGGAAACATTGAAAACCATTTCGAAATGAGAATTTGGGTTCGGGGGTCAGGTTATGTGTTGGGAAGAACCGAGAGTTCACCCAACACGCCTCGTAATACGAGTTTTTTTATGTTCAACATCAACAATCATTCAATAAGTGTGTGCAAAAAGTGTGAGACATAATATGTGATGAAATGCATTTTAATGCTTTGTTTTATTAATTAACTGCCTGGAAATTACATCTTGTGAACCACTTGGTACGGGAGGCCACATCCCAATTACAACGAGGATGAACAACTTACAAATGAAATGGACCAGCTGCAGAGTGGCCACATGTGTCGCGTGACACAGGACCAAGGATGGCTAGTTGTGTCGCGTGACACAACATGCCACTCTGCAGAGGTTTACAATGGATTACATACAGAATGCACAAAGGACCAACTAAGCTGAAATACACCAGAGAATCGATTCAGGGAACACCTGAATCCACATCCAATTGATCAAGGGGGTGTGGATATGGGGAGATCCACACTCCCTGGATGAACAAGTCACAAATACATCTAAATTAAACCATGAACATGAAGTAATTATGGAACAATGAGATTAAACAGAGAGATGGTGATTGCCACTTGATAATTAAAGCAGATGGAGCTTAATTATCAAGTGGATGAAAAGAGATTGCAATGAATTATGCAAAATAGCAAGATATAAGAGAGAGAATGAGGGAGAGAGTTGTCACCCTTGTAGATCCATAATCTCTACACCAAGTTAAGTGTAGAGATCTTCAAATCAGCTGCTGGAATGAGATTTGGATCTCAGATCTGAGGAAGAACTGTGGTCTTCAATGTGTATATGAGTGGGTATTGGATTGGTGTATGATAGAGAGTGAATTGGATGAGAGAGAGATTGAATTGAGGGAATTGGTGTGGGTTTATATGGAAGGAAGAGAGAGATGAGCTTCTAGGGTAATTTTGATAGGGTGACAATAGGGAGGCTTAAAAGGATCCAGAAATGAGAGGGGGAGGGTCCAATTTATAGGCTGCTGATGAGGGCCAGTTGTGTCGCACGGCGTAACGCTTCTGTTTTCCATGGCTCATTCTGTCGCACGACTGGACGAGCCCACTAACCGTTTCTGGCACCAACAACTGGTTCTGGAACATTCCGAGTTAATTCCCAACAGGTCCAAAACAATTAATTCCCTGTAGGTCCTTTTACATGGAAAAATGACTTAAAATCACTTCCTTTGCAAAAACTTATAAAAAGTTTTCGGAAGTCTCGAAATGGACCGGAAATTTACCAAAATGTCCCTAGTGCAATTTTATTGTATTAAAAGGCACCTATAAAGGGTCGCGAATTGGATTGGCGTACTTACAGAGCCCCTCGGAAATGTCACTTATGGAAGAAGTGTGATAGTCGATAAGATGGATCCCAAGCCCAATGAGCGGCTGATGGGAAAGATAGACCAAGGTGGTCAAGTTTTTGAACCTGCTGGGGGGTATGGCAAATGAAGGAACACAATTGATGAGGTTGGATGGTTGGACCTTTTTGGAAAAGGATTCCTACGTATCCCTAGGAGGGAATTAAGCCGGATCATAGTTTGGGGAACGAGAATGCGGGGCCACAAATCGAAGAAAGACCGAGGCGGTCAAATGGCTGGACCTTTTGGGAAAGGATTCCTACGTATCCCTAGGAGGGAATCAAGCTGGATCGTAGTTTGGAAGAAATGAGAACGTGTGACCGAGAGAAAGTACGGCTGCCTCGGAGCGAAGATGTGTAGCCAATGGAATAGATGGCTGCATCGTGGCAAGGATGTGTAGCCAATGGAATGGATGGCTGCCTCGTGGCGAGGACGTGTAGCCAATGGAATGGATGGCTGACTCGTGGCGAGGATGTGTAGCCAATGAAATGTGCTTGGTGCTATGCAATTTTAAGGAAACGGAGATAATGCCAAACACATAATGACTCGTAGTTGAATGAGATATGCTTTCATACCTTTGTTATGCTTACCTGTAGATGTGGTGAAGACTCACCGGTGCAAACGGGCTTTAATGAAGACATGCCGGTGCAAATGGGCTTGGATGCAGATGTGCCGGTGCAATGGGCTTTGATGAAGACGTGCCGGTGCAACGGGCTTTGATGAAGAAGTGCTGGTGCAGACGGGCTTTGTTGGAGATATACAGGTGCAGACGGGCTTTGTTGGAGATGTGCCGGTGCAAACGGTCTTTGATGAAGACGGTGCAAACGGGCTTTGGAGCAGGCGTGCCGGTGCAGACGGGCTTTGATGAGGATGTGCCGGTGCAGACGGGCTTTGTTGATGATGTGCCGGTGAAAACGGGCTTTGTTGAGGATGTGCCGGTGCAGACCGGTGTGAGTACGCCAATCCAATTCGCGACCCTTTATAGGTGCATTTTAATATAATAAAATTGCACTAGGGGCATTTTGGTATGTTTCCGATCAGTTCCGAGACTTTCGGAAACTTTTTATAAGTTTTTGCGGAGGAAGTGCTTTTAAGTCATTTTTATGTACAGAAGGACATACAGGGAATTAAACCATTTTGGACCTAAGAGGAATTACCTTGGAAGGTTCCAGAATGGCAAATTGGCACCAGAAACAGTTATGGGCGTAATCAGTCGTGCGACAGCTCGAGGCATGGAAAAGGGATACATGAGTCGTGCGACACCATAAACAAAATCCCAATCAACGTTAAATAAGGATTATTCTCATTTGTCAAAGGGTCTCTCTCACTACTCTCTCTCTCTAAACGGTTTACAGAGAGACTCTCTCTCTAAATGCAAACAAGGTCCTCAGTCCTCTCACTCTAGATGCAAACACCACCAGCTCTCTCTCTAATCGTCGTCTTCCTCACCTAATTGTCTTCCTCACCACGCCCATCACCGATCTAATCTCTCTCAATCTCTCCCCAACCAAAACAATGCCAGTCCCTACAATTACCCATCACCGTTCCCCTTCTCTCCCCAGCCATGGCGATGCCCTCTCCCCTGTTCTAAACCCGTTCACTGGTGACGTTCTTCACCATCCTCACTCTACTCCGGCTGAATGGAATCCAACCCTCTCTCAACCGCTTCCACTATTCCTCTCAATTCTCCCCAAAATTGCCGATGTCATCTTCCCTGTTTCTAGACCCTAAACCATTTACCACCACCGTTCCCCCAACAAATTCCGATCACCACACCTACTAGCTCCGGTCTTTTCCATTCCTTAGCATATCTCCATCAAATCACGCCCAAAACCTCTGTCTCCATTCAACACACATACACACGCGTACTTGAAACTGCAAAGTTACTTGGTCTGAGATCTGAGCTCGTTCTGAAGCTGATTGAAGGCTCTCTATACCGACGTGGTATAGAGAGTGTGGATCTACAAGGGTAATGTTCTAATTCCCATCCTCTCTCTCTAATTTCATCATCTATTTTGATTGCCATGACCCGCTGTTTGATTTTGGACCTGGTTGAATATGTTCTGATTTGGTCTCAGAATACTATACCTGTTCTCATGATAATGCACTCTTGGTCATTCAAGTAGAGTGTGGATCCTCAATATCCACACTCATTTGAAGTGATTGTGTTGATTCCTGTTATTTCATGGCTGTGCAATTTGTTGTTTTTGGTTGCTGATCATATTTTGATATCCATGTTCAATCCATGCTTTCGAATGATGTCGATATGTTTGGTTTAGTCACTCGAGATGAGTATGGATCAATCATATCCATACCCTCTTGAGTGTTAAACCTGGATTTCTGTGGTCTATGGGATCCATTTCTGATGTAATTGGATGTTGTTATTATCTCACTTCCTTTGTAATTCAGATTTGTGAAACCTCTGCAAATGGGTTTGTTGTGTCACGCGACACACTTAACCATCCCAGGTCCTGTGTCACGCGACACATGTAACCACTTTGCAGCTGGTCCATTTCAGTTGTAAGTTGTTTATTTCATTGTAATCTGGGACGTGGCCTCCCGGAGTAAATGGCTCACAAGTTGTAATTCCTCCATTGATCAATAAAGCAAAGCATTAATATGCATTTTATACATATTTTGTCTCACACATTTGCACACACGTTTGGATGAATTGGATGTTGAATATTAGAAAGACTCGTTTACGAGGCGTGTTGGGTGAACTCTCAGTTCTTCCCAACACGTAACCTGACCCCCCAACCCAAATTCTCTTTTAAAAAAAAAGGTTTTCAATGTTTCCTTTAAAACGGCGTGGCGACTCCTAAAATATATATTTTTTCGGCTAGCGTTCATTCAGTGGCGACTCTGCTGGGGACTTAAAACTTGTTTTTCAAAAGAGGGTCAAACTTTCGTTATTGTTCAACATTCATTTCATTTATTTGTGTGTGCTTTGTTTGTGGCATTATATGTGTGATTTGCATTTCATGTGCTTTGTTTCTTTGTCCTCCTTGCTCCCTGTTTTGATGTGCTGAGACTTGGTTTGAGTGAGTGCTTGCTTGCTTGGGGCTGGGGCTAATTCATATTGCTAAGGATTCTGGAAATGGCTCCTTCTGTCATGCGACAGAACTGGCCTCATCTATCCTGTGTCACGCGACAGTTGTGGCCACTATGCAGAATTTTGATTTTCTTGGTACAGGTTGTGATTGTGGGGCTTTCCCATGATTAAATTATGATCATTGTGATTATTATGCTCTGTGGGGTGTGTGTGTGGTGTTTTTCTTTTCTCCCCCTTTTCCAAAAATAAAAATAAAAAAAATAATAATAAAAAAAAATCATTTTTCGCAAATAAAAGAACATAGTCATCCTCACACTACGTCACATAGATCTAGAACCCTCGGGTGCGATTGACGGCATCGCGGACGGTGATGTATGTCGCCTACACTTGAGCGCCTGAAATCAAACCTATCCCCCTAGCGCATCATAGGTGGCGCCACACTTTAAAGCTTACCCAACGGTTGGTTTTGACACGCCATTTTCAAATACACTAAAATGATTTGTTTCAAAATTTATAATAGGCTTTCATACCTATCCTAAAACCTAGCACGTGTGGGCATGTTGCCAACGCAACATGGTTTCAGGAAAGGACATGTCGTTCCCACGGCATGTTCTAACGAGAGATCATGTCGCATTGTCAACGTGCACCGACGAGAGGTCATGCCGAATTTTTCCTTGAATTTCTTCGGGAATACCCGTTATGATGCCCAAATTTCTCCAGAAATTGAGATTGCTCATCCATCCCACAAATGCTTCGGTTTTATTTAGGTATTATTGCCTATTATTAATTTTTATTCAATACATTTGGTGTATTTTTGGATGATATGTACCTAGCTTCCCCCGAGGTCTAGATTGCGTAAATAAAGGTTCCCCCCTTTTCCAACCGTTCATAGTGTTAGTGTTATGCCCTAGGCCTATACTTGATAGACTTATGTGTTGAATTTATTTATTATTACATGAGAAGTTTATCATTTGATTATTATATGTTTTGCATATTTGTCTGTAATAATCTCCGTCCCAAATTATTAAGAGAATAATTAGTACAAATATTAATGGATAATCATATGATGATTATATGCATAGAGATGCACATTAAATTTATGGGTTCTTGTTAGAGAACAAGTGACTGGACTTGACCCGCATGAGATTTATGTCATGGTCAAATGTCATAATTAAATCTCATAAGGTTACTTTATTTCGTACCTAGACCTGAGATTATCATGACCTTACATATGATGAAAGTTATGTTTGATTTTAGTCAAACAATATCTTAACACGATATTTATAAAGGCTAATTTTGGCATGATCGGATTCATGATGGGAAGGATGATAAGTCAAGATGGAATTTGTCCCTCGAAAGAGGGATGTTTTGCTTGGGCCCCTCGATGAGTGATAATGATGAAAGTGTGTGGCCATACCCCAATGTGATTGGAATTATCATTATACTCGAAATCGAGAAAGCATTGAACAAAGACAAGTTGACAAGGACCATGACTTGTGTTCAATATAACATCGTGAGACAAGGGGAGAAATGGAAGTGAACCATTGGAAACGTGAACACTTACGTTGCATTATTTGGGTAGACATAATGGCTTGCTAGAGTCCGCTTATGTCTTATGAGGGTCGATATGTTCGAACTCATTGCCAACATAATGTAATCCTATTGGGTCACACACAACTAGAATGAATTGATTAAACCATTGGAAGAATGATTGAGAAATTCCTCATCAGCCTTGTATGGTCGTGCGACACAACAGGCCATGTGTCTTGTGTGGTCGTGCGACACAACAGGCCCTGAGGCGGTTTGACAGAATCCTTTCCTAATTTGATTAGGATTCATATTCTATACTAATGTAGTATAAATATGAACGTCTGTCAATCTTAAAAAGCTAGCCGAAATTCTCAAAATAAATTCACAACAATATTCTCAATATTATTCCAAGGTTTATAGGATCTAGCAATCTTCAAGAAATTGTTCTTGGATTCATTCAAAGGTGTGGATACCGAAAGAGGGTCTTCGCTCGTTCATCGATCAAGGCCTAGAGTTCAAGCAATCTGAAGAACGAAGTTTGTGATTCGAAATCACATTATTAAAATCGTTCGATAGCTCAAGAACGGAAAGCGTTCAAGGTTGGTTATTTCTATCTCATAGTTTTTCAAGTTAATTATATAGAACGGATCCTTGGCTCCTTGGGGTTTATGTTATTTGATGCTTAATTCCGCTGCGCATGGACCCGTAAAACCCAACAGTGGTATCAGATTCCCGTTCACATGATTAAGTTTGAATTAACATGCTAGAAAAGTAATATAAATCGTTTATATGTTCTTTTGCATGTTATGTATGCGATAGATTGATTGTTTTTGAAACAATATGCCTAAATCGTGTTCTATTGATATTGAATTAAATCTGTTAAAAGTCGTTTGCATGATTTAATTGCTCTGTGATTTAGAATTGATTGAATTCTGGAAATCTGGAAATTGTCATCCTGTGTCACGCGACAGAACCTGCTTCTGTCACGCGACACTTCTTGCCCAATCTGGGTACTATCAGTTTGTTGAACAAACCCTGCTAATCTGTGAATGTGTTTACAATCTGATATGTTTATGTATTAATCTGGATGCTATAAATTTATAGAAATCAAGTTTATAGGGCTATGCTAGATTAATTCATTGATTATGCATGCTTAGTTGATTAAAATATTATTTTATTAATTGTTGCGATACATGAATTATGTGTTCTTACGTATTAAGAATTTTAGATGTTTAGTTGAAACATTGTATTATGATTTCCTAAATGTTTAGATTGAAACATTAAGATTTTTGTTTATGATTGTTTATAGAATCAAGTCATTTTAACGCAAAGTCTAAAAGGAAATTGATGTTTATAAAAGGTATTGATTATGTTGCAAAATCAGAGCTGATTTCTGATTGTGCATGTCTAGAAAAGTTCTGTCGAAGGAGGGATTTGGTACTTCAGTAGTCCTCATGGCTCACCTATCTTCCTGGGAACTTACCTGGTGCACAGTTATGACTATCTTTGCTGATATGCTTATAATCTACTTTAAATAACCTTCATTTAACTTTTATGTTCTTTATGCCAATTCATGATTAAAATACTTGAGACCATTTAGATAGTTTTGGGTGGGCTTGCCATAACAAGGTACTTTGATTCTATTCGAATAAGAGCAAGATGAGGAAATGGTGGTTCCTATACGTTTAAAGTGAATGAACTTAATTGGGTTATCAAAATGGTTTTGGACCCAAGACATAAGATGAGATTAAAATAGAGCACTTCTTGAATTTTTTCCTCCCAAACCCCCTCATAGACAGAAAATTGGTAAAAAAAAACATTTTCTCAACCTTTATTTATAGATGTAATAAATGCAATATTATGACATCATATCTACCTCAAATACAATAAAATCAGATGACCTATCTACCCATATTTCTTGCAATTACACCAATAACCAAATATATTCTCTTTTCTTTATATATGCAAAAAATAAAGAATTTATGACACCGCAACTACATCCATAACTATAAAAACAAAAACTAAACCCCATCTTACACAAGTTAGTTTTTCTAAATACAACCTTTAAATATGAAAATTAGAAAAAAAACAACAATGAGATAGCAAATATAATTAACTTATAAGAAGAAGAAAAATAGAAATATAGTTGAACGGATAACAATTGGACTCTATTTTTGAGTTATAATCCTAGTGACAATTGTCATGCAATGCAAGCTGAACCAAACTCATTTCCATAGATCGCTCTTATGCATGACACACTATTTTTTCTTTCTGAACCCCTCTTAAAAAGTTTATCATCCTTTACTTTTTTTTTTATTCCAACATTTATCATTTAAAATATAAATGTTAATTTTCCAAATATATTAAAAAGTAATACTTTATCCGTCCGAAAATAAATGTTAATTTTTTATTTTTAATTTAAAGGATAAAAATGAAATTTTATATGGTGAAAATCCTTCTTAAAAATTAATAGTCTTTTTCATTATTGTTTTGTTCCATATTGCAACACTCATCAACAATGAAAGTACTATGTACCTCTTTCTCAAAATTAATATTATTTTTTTCAATTGCAAAATGAATATCGACTTTTCAATATACTTCCTCCGTCCCAAAATGGATGTTCATTTTTTATAATTTTTTTTGCCAAAATGAGTGTCGAATACTTTTTTTATTTCTTCAATGTTCACATCTCCTCACCTCATATCTGAACATTCATTAGCTTTAGTTACATTAAAGCTTGCATCTTGATTACTTTTGTTAGAGTTAGGAGGTGATGGCTCCCATGATCATGGCCAAAACATGTGATTATTCACATTTGGTCATTAAAGCCATATGATCCTCCCATAATACTCATGTAGGACTGTTATTCTACTGTTTTCAGTTGGTATTATAGCATAGTTTCATGTTTTGAGCAGTGTGGATCAATCTGTTGAAGCTCACTGAAACAGGACGCCTATGTCGTCTGATACAGGACATACCTAAGGTCCTGTGTCATACGACATAGAGATCCCAGAAAGCTGTTTGGCTTCAATGACTTCAGATAAGCTCAGATTGATCCCCTTTACAGTTTCAATCTATGTTTAGTGTCATATTACTGTTCTAAGTTAGTATTGTAGCTTAATATCACTGTGTGGGCAGTCTGGGATCATTTGGGTGAAATCTGATGATGGAGGAGGCTTATGTCGTCCGATACAGGATACCCTAGGTGTCCTGTGTCATACGACATCCGTATCACAGAAAGTCATTCTTGTCTTTATTTACTCCAATCAACCCCAAATTGGTCTTAGACCCTAAACAGTGTTTCTACTTAGTTAAAATAGCCTTGTTTTAGTATTAGAATAGTTGTGGTGGCCTATCCACCCCCCCTTTTTGTAAGAGGCAATCTGACCAGGATGTCCTGTGTCGGACGACATCCAAAGTCTCTGGACAGACTGTCTCAACCCTTTTCCATGTAATTCAAGCAATCAATTGTAAGGGTGTGGCCCCCTTTAATGGCTCACAAGTTGTATTTAGTTTAAATATCATTAATGAAATCCAAATTTGCATGCCTTGCTTGTTGACACAAATTGCACACACTTAGAATAATTATAATTATCCCTGTTTGATTGAAAGTCTCGAAAGAGGCGATGTGGGTGAGCTCTATATTCTCTTCCCACATCGTAACTTGACCCCCGAACCCATTTTCTATTTCAAAAAAGGTTTTTCAGTGTCTTCCTTAAAAACGGCGTGGCGACTCCCAAAAAGAAAATTAAAATAATTTTTAATCAAAATGATTTTCGGCGAGCGTTCATTCAGTAGGAGGAAAGTGTTTGATTGAGGGTGTTTAAAGAGGAGATAAATTCTGCCCTCACTCGGGCAGAACCACCCCTAATTAGCTTTCGTATCACATTCGGGGGATCTAAAGAGGTAAGAAGTTTTGCCCTCACTTATGGAAAATCTCCCCTAGTTAGCTCTCGTTTACACTTGCTAGACTCATGGATTTTGACCGTTTCGAGTGGTTTGTTGGGTGTTTAGAGTTTGGTGAGTGGGTGTAGGTTGATCGGGGATTAATAGGGTTTATGGGACGTCATCGGGATGGACCGGGATTGCCTTGGGAAGGCTCGGGATGCCTCGAGATGGCTCTGGATGCCTCGGGAGGCCTCGGGATGCCTCGGATGGGCTGGAAACTGCTCTGGATTGAAGGGGGAAGGCTGGGAAGGCTTTTGTTGGTGAGAAATGAGCTGGGGGAGGCCAGTATTTATAGGTATTGAAAATGTGTAAACATATCCGTACGGACACACCATAATTACATATGTGTCCGTACGGACATCCCATTAATCAGTACTTTCCTGTCCTTTCCTGGATTAGGAGAATTTTTGGCATTTTAACAAGGTTGTCCATACGGACATACCATAATTTTTACATATGTGTTCGTACGGACCAGGCAGTGATTTGATAGATTTTTGACTTTTTTATCATTTCGCAGTGTCCTTTGATGTCCTTTTTACTCCTGAAAGGTCCTCCCTTGGTTTTCATGGTCAGTTTGGACCTTTTGGACGTTTATGGGTCTTCGAGATCACGAATAAGTGAATCCTCGGTATTTCCCGTATGCTCGGATGGAGAGTGGTCCGAATTGGGGTACTTACAGTAATTACTTAGAAGAAGTATTATAGTTAATTGTTTACTTTAATTGTCAAGGACAGTGAAGGGTGGATGTGAGAGAAGTTGCTATCTATAACATCCAACCTACGGATGAAAGCTACCTTTCCCGTTTGTATCTTTGTCTCGCAAGAGACAAATGCATTCACAAATTAGGTGAACAGAAAATATAACTGATGCAGTATAAGAAGGGGTGCTCTATTAGTACAAGGCATCTTGTCCTCCAATGGCCAATATTGGGCTCACTAGAGGAAGATAATCGCTCATGAGCTCTATTGACAAAGTTAAGGTATTCAACTTAGTATATTATGCCTTCTAAGGTGCAAGGAGATGAAAATGACCTAAAGACAGATATCAATTACAACATATTCATCATTGATAATTGCAAAAACATATACTTTGCTGCATATGACACCACATAATGTAATAACCAAAATCCTATTTTAAACAGTTTAATAGGCATAAATTATATCAGTTAACAAGATTTCAAATCCCTAAAACCTAAAAATCATACCTTAACTACAGTCAACAAGTTGAATGCGAGAATCGCTTGAATATCCTACACAATCAAAACAAACAAACAAAATTACACATTTATATGCATTCGAAGAGAGAGAGAGAAAGAGAAGGAGCGAGAGAGAGAGAGAGAGAGAGCGAGAGAGAGAGAGATCGAGCGAGAGAGGGAGAGAGAGAGAGAGCGAGAGAGAGAGTACTAACCGAAGGAGGTGAGAGATGAAGCACGCGAGAGCTGCGAATCAACGACGGCGGTGGCCAGATTTTCTTTTTAAGTGAAACAGGTTGAAAGGGGGGCTAGGGTTTTATATATATGTCATTTTACCGACGGACATTTCCGTTGCTATTACTGAAGGACGCATTCCGTCGGTATTATCGACGGAAATAAAAGATTTATCGACAGATTAAAATGTATATTTTATAAAGAAATTCCTAGCAAGTGTAAATTAAAAATCCGTCAGTATTTGCTGGTTGTCCGTCGGTAATACTAACGGATCGCGTCCGTCGGTAATATTTCGTCGGTAAATAGACAGTTTCTAGTAGTGGAGTAAGGTCTCCTCGTCTTTTGATGAAGCCCTCGTCGGCTTTGATGGATGCCTTGCTCGGCATACGAGAGTGTGCCTTGTCGGCATACAAGAATTCACTTCCTTGGTCATTGTTCATTCTGCTGTGTATAAGTCGAAATAGTGGGATATGACGAGAAGGCATGACGAGTATAGTTAGGGAAAACCCACTCCCTATGTCGTATTTGAGACTTGTATGGATTATATTTTGGGCCCAATCCATTGGGCCTTGCCCGGTTATGACCCACATTTATACCTCGGTTTATACCATTCAGTGGCCCCCGACTTCCTAGCTCGGCTATGCCGAGGAGGAAGTGCTGCACTAGCTCAGCTCAAACGGATATAAATGGGTTTTTACGAATCGCGAGGCGTAATCATTTTATCCGCCGGTTATTACACATTAGGTGAAGCGCCCAATTATTGACGAGACATTCTTCTTGGGAAACTGTCGAAACATTAATGGTGAGGAAGAGACGGCGCCTTTAACCCATTTTTGGACCCGTACCCGTTTCAGATCTGGGTATAAAAACCAAAATCCCTCTCATTTCTACTCTTTTATCACTGTTCAACCTTGAGAGAGACTTATAAGCTTTGAAACCGCAAGAAATTTCTGAGTTCGTGCTTGATTTACTTGAATCCGTGTTTGGTTCCTTCGTGTTCTTCACCAACAAAGTCCAATTTCAGGTATAAATTTCTTCCCTCTTCTTCGTTTTTTTACGTTTTACTTTCGAATTTCTGGGTTTTGGTATTGTTCTTGGTGGGTTTGTTCAAACCACAATTGTTGGTGTTTTTGAAGCTTTTCTTGAGTCTTTCTTGTGCCTTCCTCATTCATAGCCATGGCAAGAACATGGAGAAGCAACCCAAATTCCTTATATTGCTATCACACCCAAAATCTTAGAATTTACCAACGAATTGGCCCTTGGATAATGTTGAGTCTGAATGAAATTGGGGAAATACTCACGAGGTACCAATCTCCTAGAAAGGATGTGCATTACCCTAGTCGGTTTAGGATAGACCGTCTTAGTGTAGATTCCCCCAACATCGTGATGTTCAACGGTTGGTCAGAAATCATTGGCCACATCAATCTTTTTTACTTGAATTCCAATCACATGTAGCGCCCTCTGCTGTTGGGTGAATGAACGATCGCCGAAAATTTTAAAATAATTTTTTTTTTGTTTTGGGAGTCGCCACGCCGTTTTTAAGGAAAACATTGAAAAAACCTATTTTGAAAGAGAAAATGGGTCCGGGGGTCAAGTTACGACATGGGAAGAGAATATAGAGCTCACCCACATCGCCTCTTTTGAGACTTTAAATCAAACAAGGATAATATAATCATTCTAAGTGTGTGCAATTTGTGTCAACAAGCAAGGCATGCAAATTTGGATTTTATTAATGATATTGAAACTGGATACAACTTGTGAATCATTAAAAGGGGGCCACACCCTTACAATTGATAAACTTTGAATTACAAGGAAAGGTTGAGACAGTCTATCCAGGGACTTTGGATGTCGTCCGACACATGACTACCTCAGGAGAGGGGTGTCAGACGACACAGGACATCCTGGTCAGATTGCCTCTTACAAAGGGGGTGGATATGCCACCAAAGCTAATCTAAAGCTAATATAAGGCTACCTTAACTATGGAGAAACACTGTTTAGGGACTGGAATAAATTTTGGGTTGATTGGAGTTGATGAAGTCAAGATTTACTTTCTGTGATACGGATGTCGTATGACACAGGACGCCCAGGGCAGTCTATGTCATACGACATAAGCTGCCTCCATCAGCAGTTCACACCCAAATGGTTTCAGCCTTCCCAAACAATGACAAATGAACTAAAAACTACTTAAACATAACTTGAAACTACAAAGGGAGTCAATCTGGGTTGACTGAAGTCACTGAAGTCAAAATGACTTTCTGGGATCTCTATGTCGTATGACACAGGACATCTGAGAGTGTGCTGTGTCGGACGACAGAGGTGTCCTGTATCAGTGAGCTTCATCAGATTGATCCCACACTACTCAAATCACGAAACTAGGCTACAATATCAACTGAAAACAGTAAAATAACAGTAACAAATGAGTATTATGGGAGGATCATATGGCTTTAATGGCCAAATGTGAATAATCACATATTTTTGGCCATGATCATGGAAGCCATCACCTCCTAACCCAAGCAAACTCAACCAAGATGCAAACTTTAATGAAATTAACACTACTAATTGCTCAGATCTGAGGTGGAGAGATGTGAATATTGATGATTCACATCTCCACCACCTTGATCATGCAAAATCCCCAAATATTCACATGATATCAAATAGTATAAGCATGCAAGGCAAATAAACAAGATAGCAAGATATGAGCAGAGATTAAAGGGGTTAATTGTCTGCCTATTGTAGTCCACAAGGCAAAGACACCAATTGTATGGGGTTTGCCCCTTCAAAACAACAACAAAGGATGACCACCTTTTGGCTTGGCTTGAATGTGTGTGTGTGAGGAGGGAGGTGAGTGTGTGTTTATCTCTCATCTCTCCAATTTGGCAGAGTAACCTTACTTCCAAAAACCCCCTTAAAATGATTAGCAAAGGCCTGTATTTATAGGCATGGTGAGAGGACCTTCCATGTCGTACGACATGGGGCGTTAACCGCCTTAGGTTCGTCCTGCGTCGAACGACACCGATCGTTCTTAGGACAGACAGGGTCGCAGGGAGGCAGGCCCAAGAACCAAATGAATAAATAAATAAAGGAGGCCCAAAACTAAATGTATTTAAATACATGAGCCCAAAACAAAATTCATCTAAATGAAAGCATACCCAGAAACACGAGTTCGGGTCGGGGTACTCACAGAGCCCCTCGGCGACGTCGCTTCCACGGGAAGTGGGGTCGTCGACAAAATGAGAATCCCGAGCCAGACAATGACTGGCGAGAAAAAAGAGATGACCAAGATGGTCGAGCGGCTCGACCTTTACGAAAAGGATTCTGAATGAACGCTCGCCGAAATTTAGAAATAAGGAGTCGCCATGCCATTTTAAGAGGAAACATTGAAAACCTTTTTTTAGAGAGAAAATGGGTTCGGGGGTCAAGTTACATGTTGGGAAGAATCGAGAGTTCACCCAACACGCCTCATCCGTAGACGAGTCTTTCAATGTTCAACATCCAATTCATTCAAATGTGTGTGCAAAATATGTGTAACAAGATATGTGTAAAAAATGCATAAGAGTGCTTTATTTTATTACTCAACAAGGGGAATTACAACTTTGTAAGCCATTTGCCACGCGAGGCCACATCTCACTTTACATCGAGGAATAACAGAACTTACAACTGAAATTGATCAGCTGCAGACAGGTTACATGTGTCGCGTGACACAGGACCTTGGATGGTCAGTTGTGTCGCGTGACACATCGATGCCAGTCTGCAGGAACCTTACAACTTGAAATCAGGAACAACAGAAATTACTCAAATCCCAACACAACCACCAAACGATTCAGAAATCAATGAATTCACAACAGATTGACCAAGGGGATGTGGATATAGGGAGATCCACACTCCCTTGGCCAATAGGCAACAAATCTAACAAACTCACATCATTAATATCAACAATACCCAGCAAAGCTAATTAAATAGAGAGATCGGCAGTTGGGACTTGATAATTGGGGATGGATAGAGTCTAATTATCAAGTCCGGGGAATAAATTGCAATGATGAGGCAAATAAACTATAAATGAGAGATAAAGGTGAGGAAATCATTACCCTCATAGTCCACGAATTCTATACCACTTTAGGTATCAAATTCTTCAATTCGGCTTCGGAACGAACTTAAATACCAGACCAATTGATTTTGTTGTTCCCAGTACGTGCGTATGTGTTGAACAGGCTTGGCTCTGGAACAAGGGAAGAAGGCTTCAATCGGTCTTAGGGTAGAGAACAGGTAACGGCAAGGGAGTTTGAGGTTGGAGTTAGGTTGCTGCCGGTGAATATGTTTAGGTGAGAGAGGAGTACGCCGGTTGGCTTTGGACAGGGGTTGACGGCGAGTTAGTTTTAGGGAAGAATAGGGAAATTGGAAGGGAGTAGATTGATCTTTTGGGTAGAGTTAGGTTCGGTGCGGAGGAGGGTTGACGTCGCCGGAGAATAGGTTGAGAGAGGGAGAGATTGTTGTTGAGTTTGGCCGGAGAGGCTAGGTTGAGGAAGAAGGAGGTAGAACGGTGTTTCTGGGTAGAGAGGGAGATGGCGCGGTGATGGAGATTGAAGGGTGATTGGAGGTAGCCGGTTGATTGGGGATTGAGATTGGGTTTGATTTCCGGTGGAAGAGCTTGGTTAGGGAGGAGATTAGGGCCGGAAATGGAGGATGGGCTTGGTCGGAGAAGAAGGTGAGGAGCTTGGCAATGGAATTACGCCTTCTGCGTATAGAGAGAGAGAGGAGAGAGAGAGGGGTGAGAAGCTTGTGTGTTTGGTGCGTGAACTGTGTGTTATTGTTAACTCCTCCTTGCTAAATGAACGCAATTGGCTATTTATACGTAGATTGGAAATTGGATTAATTGGTCGCACGACCGAACGTATCCAATTTCCATGCCTCAAGATGTCGCACGACTGGAGGAGTCAATAACCGATTCTGGCACCAAAACCATATTTTGGAACATTCCGGGTTAATACCCAAAAGGTCCAAACTGATTTATTCCTTTTAGGTCCTTTTGTCCGGGAAAAATACTAAAATATACTTCCTTCGCGGGAAACTTATAAAAAGTTCCCGGAAGTCTCGGAACGGATCGGGAATTTACCAAAATGCCCCTTAGTGCAATTTTATCATTTAAAATGCACCTAAAAAAGGATCGCGAATTGTATTAGCGTACTTACAGAGCCCCTCGACAACGTCACTTTTGGAAAAAGTGAGGTTGTCGATAAAATAAGGCCCAATCCCAATGAGCATTAGGGGATAAGGCAACGGGCTAGAAGGTGAATCTGGAAAATCGGATGGCTGGACCTTTCTAAGAAAGGATTCCTACGTATCCCTTGAAAAGGGAATCATGCCAAATCACAGTTCGGAATTACCAAAACTAATCCACGAGCAAGAAAGGGGTAGGGATGTATCTTCATACCTTTGCTGTGCTTACATGTGACTTCTTGAGGGGTTGGTGCTACTGCAGTTGGATAGTAGCTGCCTTTGGTGCCAGGTTGTAGCTGCCGGAGGGTCTCATGATGCAACTGGTATTGGCGAGTAGCTGCCGGAGGGTCTCATGCTATCACTGTTGACGGGTTGTAGCTGCCGGAGGGTCTCATGCTGCAACTGGTCTTTTGTGGATGCCGGAGGGTCTCATACCACTTCGTTGGTGCAGGGTAGCTGCCAGGGGTCTCACGCTACTACTGCTGACGGGTTGTAGCTGCCGAAGGGTCTCATGCTGCAACGGGTCTTTCGTGGATGCCGGAGGGTCTCATACCACTTTGTTGGTGCAGGGTAGCTACCAGGGGTGTCACGCTACTGCTGCTGATGGGTTGTAGCTGCCGGAGGATCTCATGCTGCAACGGTCTTTCGTGGATGCCGGAGGGTCTCATACCACTTTGTTGGTGCAGGGTAGCTGCCAGGGGTCTCACGCTACTGCTGCTGACTAGTTATAGCTGTCGGAGGGTTTCATGCTGCAACGGGTCTTTTGTGGATGCCGGAGGGTCTCATACCACTTTGTTGGTGCAAGGTAGCTGACAGGGGTCTCACGCTACTGTTGCTGCTTTACTCTTTGCGGATGCCGAAGGGACTCATACCGCTTCTGCTTCTGCTTTGCTTGGGATAGGGGTAGCTGCCGGGGGGCTCATGCTACTTCTTTTGCTTATATTTTTTTGGATGCTAAAGGGACTCATACCACTTCCTTTGCTCTGCTTGGGGATAAGTGTAGCTGCCAGGGGTCTCACGCTACTTCTTTTGCTCTATTGGGGATAAGTGTAGCTGCCAGGGGTATCACGCTACTTCTTTCCTGCTCTTTTGGGAATAAGTATAGCTGCCAGGGGTCTCACGCTACTGCTTTCCTGCTCTTTTGGGAATAAGTATAGCTGCCAGGGGTCTCACGCTACTACTTTCCTGCATTTTTGGGAATAAGTATAGCTGCCAGGGGTCTCATGCTACTGCTTTCCTACTCTTTTAGGGATAAGTATAGCTGTCAGGGGTCTCACGCTACTGCTTTCCCTTTCGTAGTTCTTTTTACCGGTTTTGCTGCTGGACGGTCTTTGTCGACTATTGACTCTTTGTGTCTCGAGCTTCGCTTGGGAAGCTGGGGACTCTACTTTTGTCTGTGCCTCGAGGCTGCTGATCTTTGAAAATTTGGCTTAGTAAACTGGGAACTCTGCTTTCTGGGGAGTTGGCTTCTTTCGATGCTTTGGGGCCGTTGATTCTGTTGCTTTTGCTTGATAAGCCGGGGACTCTGCTTTTTGGGGAGTTGGCTTCTTGGAATTTTTTTGCTTGGTAAGCCGGGGACTCTGCTTTCTGGTGAGATCCGATGGCTGGACCTTTGGAGAAAGGATTCCTACGTATCCCTTAAAAGGGGAATCAAGCCAATTCGTAGTTCAGGGCCTTATGAAGATAATAGAGGCGGGGTTTGCCACCTGCGGGGTTTGGAATCCCTGTCCAAGATTGTGATTCGAGGGGCAATACTCACGATCACATTACGATCACCTGATTATTGTGCTCTGCGGGGGGAGACGCAACACTCTAGACACTTTGCATTTTATTTAACCTCTTGCTTATGCATTATTAATCTTTTGTTGCACAAGTCCATCTCAGCTGGGGAGAATAGGAAGTAGGGAGGGTTTTGCACGGCTTGATGAGCAGATGTGTAGGTAGCCATTATGCTATGAGGGATTGTGTATAGGATGAAAGTGTTTATAATGAGGTGGACCCTCTCCCGTGAGGTGGAAAAACGATATGGCGCGGCTAGGCAAGTCGGGGACGCTCTCGGGAGTACAGATTGCAGCAGGTCCATTGCTAGTGAGAACAGAGTGTATCACGCGTCTGAGACAGCAAGCAGCAGAGGGGGGGCAGAGAGCAATTCCGGCTTGGCGAAGCCCCAGTTGACAGTGCAAAGCAAACCTGGAGGGAGATCTGGTAAGGAGAGCCAGAGGGATACCTTAACCAAAGCCCTAGCTTGAGGACTTTCCATGCAGCTTCGTCGCAGGTAGAGTCATCTTGTGGTCGAGGAGGCAACCCATCATTTGGAATCGCGGTCAATCAGTCGCTAGACAAGTCTCGGAAATGTTTACGTGCAGGGGCATATTTTTCTAGGGTGGGAATGAATCCCGAGTTCTATGCATGACACTCTCGCTTTTGGTTTAACTCTTTTGGGAGAGTATAAGCATCGCAAGGTGTGGAAAATTTGATGGAAGCCCCTGCTGACCGAAATGGTGTTTAGCTCTATCCTCCTATGATGTAGAAAGGGAAGACTTGTCGAGACACTTGAAAACCTGTCTTATTCATGATGATCACAAAGCTGCTTAAAACCCTTTATTGATGTTCGGGTTATTCAACCACCAAAGCCAATATGAACAAATATTCCAATTAATCCTGAGGAGAAAACCCACTGATATCGAGGATCAAATTCAGAAGGATGGAAGATGTATAGGGACGACCCTTGTTAAGACTAGATTTTCTGAGATTTGTTTGTGATTTTGACTGGACCAGTAATGGTTGCCTACGTTCCCCTCCTTGGGAGGAGCTCAGGTCGCCGTAGTTCGGGCTTATCCCGAATGAAGAGAATAAACGTTGGAATTCGAGGATCTGAGGACCTTTGAGGATTTTGAGAGTTGAAAGAACATGTCCTCTTGGAGTGTTAATGGGAGACATAGATGTGAAGCCCCAGTGTTACGTCCACGGCAAGTGTTTGTGGAGGAGAAATGAAATATGCTCACATAAAACGTCGAATGAACGGATGGAATTTGCACAATCTTCGCTTGACGGTCTTTTGAGCCGGGATGGATCTGGCTCCGCTTTAAGCAATAATCTATTTTAGATCTCGACGATATTGGACTGAAACAGCTATCCGGTAGGAACTGTGACTGGGTATCGGGATTTCGACCGGTCTTCGGGTAATTTGGAAAATCATGACCTCTTAAAACGAGAGGTCGGCTAGGCCTTTTGCTGACTGAACCTCTAAAGATGAGAGGTTGGCTTTTGGGTATGTGTTTGGGATTTCTAAGATGAGGTAATTGATTTGCTTCTTCAATGCCTCTAAGAATGAGAGGTCAATCTTGGCTTTGGTCAAAGGCAAGGGTAATGGGAATGTCCTCTAAAATCGAGAGGACGGCTTGGAATTGGTCAAGATAGTGGGAATATCTTCTAAGATTGAGAGGATGGCCGGAGTTGGTTGAGGTAGTGGTGAGGGGACATCCGTGCTGTCTCTTTATTCACTCTGAGACTCCTCTTGAGTAACGACCGGATCCTTTGACTTTCGCTTTTTTTAGAGGATCGCTGGGGACTAGGCTCTCTTTCTTTTCTTTTTTTTTCTTTATTCTTTTTTTTTTGCATTATTTTTTTTTTGTATTTTTGTCTCTCTCTCTTTTTTTCTCTTTTTTTTTTTTGAGAGGAGAATTTCAACTAGTCCCCAGGATGGATCATTGCTTTCTGCAGTTCTTGAGCTTGGAGATGGTCGAAGCTTCTTTTGAATTACGGGAGCCTCAAGGATAGTCCCTCCTCTTCTTGAGATGGTTAAACGGGTTTCAAACATGCCGATCTTGAAATGAAAGGATATTATTTAGTGAGGGTGAGGTTAAAGGCTTTCCTAAGGGTGAAGGTTTCAACCGCAGTCCCTACCGGATGATCCGAACGAGATTAAGTCTTCATTGCATTGCTTAAGTTTACTTCGAGGAAGATCTATGCAAATTCATCGAACAACGAGATGGGGAGGACGAAGGAAGATATGTGAGCACAGGAGCCGCAAGGTGGGGAGTTGATAAGCCCCACTCTCGGAAGGATATCAGTCGATTTTCTCACTCCGATCAATTTAAACATTAGCCATTTCAAAGCATTAGTCGGTGAGCAGCACAAGTGATCATTTGGAATAAGACCATTTCAATCGAGTGTAACGCGGGTATGCAAGTAATGTCTGAGTCTAGCAAGAAGAGAAACAAAACTTTTATCACTGCAAAGCAAAAACTGGTCCAACTTGTACTCGACAGACTCATGTCCGACATCAGACATTCTAGACCCTACGAGGACTGATCGACTGCATCAACTTCGGATGGACGGAAGAGCATCGTTGCCATCGGTACGTTGAGGACCTGTGAATGTGGTGCCCAAATTTTGTTGGATTCACGCGAGTTTGAAGACATCCGGTTTAATTTGAAAAACGGAGTCGCCACGCCATTTTGATTACCTCAAAACTTTGAAAAAAAGGTTTTTACTTGGGTTCGGAGGTTAAGTTACCCCTTGGGAAGAACGTTTGGCGTTCACCCAAAGTGCCTTGCCGGAGCAAGTCTCCCAAGATTTCAGTAATCGTGCTTGCTTGCGTGCTTTCTTGTGTGCATGTGTTTGAGAAAAAGGGGGGAATGTCCCAAGTTGTCTTCCGGACGTACAAACCATTTGTTGGTTGTCGCTCGGGATTCCTTGGAATTTTATGTATTTGGGATTATGATCCCGTCCTCATCTTATGACTTGTGATCATCGCATTTTAACCTCGGGACCCTCGGGACTTGCGTGATCGAGAGAATGACTCTCTTTTGGTCAAAGATGAGGTTCTTTAGAAAAGGAGGGTCCTTAGCCCATCAATCCTACGCTTTAAGACGGCCGAGCTCATATAGATGCTTCATACTCTTTCTTAAGCGATAATCGGAGATATAGGGTTCAAGGTGTCCCTTTCTAAAGAGATATGGAACCTTTAATGGAAGGAACGATGTAAAGATAGGATCTTTTACACCGGTCCATTCCTAGGTTGCTAATGAGGGAATGGGGGAAAATGTATGTAAAAATGAATCTTTAATGAAAAGATGACATTTTTGGGTTGCAAATGATGCACTTAGTTTAAAGAAATAATCTTTATTGCAAATGATGCATAAAGATTTGATTTTTATGCAAATGATGCATTTTGTTGAAGAAATTGGCATTCATTATGCAAATGATTCATAAAGATTGCATTTTGAAAAGCATATGATGCTAGTTTATGGTAAAGACATGGTCTTTAAAGCAAATGATGCTTGGAAAAGTGATTTTGGATGCAAAGGATGCATTTTGATTGAAAAGATTTGATTTTTATATGCAAAGGATGCATAAAGATGATATTTTTATTTGAAAATGGGGGTTTTAGGTGCAAAGGATGCACCTTTATGGGAAAAGACTACATTTTTATGACAAATGATGTCTAATGCATGCAAAAAGGGAAGGGGGAATATGAAGATATGCTCTTTAATCTACCAAGTCCCAAGCAATATAAAAGTAATGCAATGAGCAATTTATAAAGCAATTAGGATGCGAGGTTTAGGGCGTGCGAGGTTACCAATGGCTTCCTTATTCTTCGGGCGGAGCTAGGAGGAGAGGTTGGTCTTGGATCTTCAAGGAGGAGGGAGGGAGCTTCTTGGCCTTCTTCTTCACCTTCTTGAGCTTCCAGCAGTATTCTTCACGTATTTGGAGTGTTTGTGGGTGACTTGCTATGGATTGTGTGTGTTGAAATGGGTAGAGGAGGGCTCTATTTATAGGCAGTCTGGATAAGGCTAATGAAGCCGTGCGGCTAGGGACAGCGAGCTAATGCAGCCGTGCGGCATTATCCATTGTGACTCAGCATTTCTAGAACCATGCAAGGTGGCAAATTCTAGAATCCTCTTCCTAATTAAGAAAAACATGTTTCTTAATTAGGAAGGCTCCCCTCAGCCCTTAATTTAATTTGGGACTGTTCCAGAACATTTCCGGAACACTAGGAAGGTCCGGGGAATTACCGGGAAACTTATCGAAATTGTCGGGAAATTTAACCGGAAGGCATGAGCCAGATTTGGGTACTTACAGAAGCCCCTCGGCAACGTCACTTGCAGGGCGAGTGGGGTTGTCGATAGAAAAGGATCCGATCTGGCGAATGCCGAGACGGATTGGGTGACCAAGGTGGTCGAGTGGCTGAACCTCTGGAAGGCTACCTACGTATCCCGGAGGGATCAAGCCAGCCGTAGTTCGGAATTAGGATCCGCCGGGGAGGAAGAAGAGAAACCGGTCTCTTCTTGGGGAAATAGAAGAGAAAATGACCTAGGAGGTCAAGCAATTGATCCTACTGGGGATATGCTAGGAGTGACCAAGGTGGTCGGATATCTGAACCTCTATGAGGGGCTGCTTTATCACTGAGGAGTGACAAAGAAACAGGGTGACCAAAGTGGTCGAATGGCTGGACCTTTTATAAAAGGCTACCTACGTATCCCGGAGGAATCAAGCCTTGATCGTAGTTCAAGCATCACTAGATAGTTGGGAACGATGTCTAGGATCCTTGAGAGTTTGACAATTAATGGAGGCTGTCACCTGATTGACAATTACTGGAGGATGTCACCTGATTGACAATTACTGGAGGATGTCACCTGATTGACAATTACTGGAGGATGTCACCTGATTGAAACTAGAGCTTACGTCACTGTCGAGAAGATAGAGGTAGCTAGAGTTTTGTGAACTTGAGCATACGTCTCAATCTCTTTCGAATCAGAGATATGGGTTGCCAAAGCTAGAATGATTTAAGCATACGTCTCAATCTCTTTCGAATCAGAGATATGGGTTGCCAATGACCTGAGCATACGTCTCAATCTCTTTCGAATCAGAGATATGGGTTGCCAAAGTTTGAATGACTTAAGCATACGTCACTATTCATGACAGAGGTAGCTTAAGTTAAGAAGAACTCGACAATTCGGAGGTTGTCACCTAATTGACAATTACTGGAGGATGTCACCTGATTGAAACTAGAGCTTACGTCACTATTCGGGATAAAGGTAGCTTAAGTTAAGAGAACTTAGCATACATCACTATTCGGGATAGAGGTAGCTTAAGTTGAGAGAACTTAGCATACATCACTATTCGGGATAGAGGTAGCTTAAGTTAAGAGAAACTTGAGCGTACGTCACTATTCGGGATAGAGGTAGCTTAAGTTAAGAGAACTTAGCATACGTCACTATTCGGGATAGAGGTAGCTTAAGTTGAGAAAATCTTGACAATTCGGAGGTTGTCACCTAGCGTTATCCCGTTATAACGGAATTAACGGAGGCGACTGGGAAGAAAGCTTAATTGCTTCAGAGATAAGGGATATTTTCTGAAAAAGATGTTATCTTGGTTAAAAGATAACGGAAATTACATGCCCAAGTGGAAGGTCCAGGGGCAGGATTGTAATTTTCTCGCTTTCGAGCAAATGAGGCCGCCCGGCATGAGATGGAGAAAAAGGAGCCGTACGGCTGGAAACCTGATTTTTACAGATTATTTAAAACAGGTTTGAACGGGCATTGGGCATTATTGCCGCCCAAGAACTGCCGAGGAAGAGAGAGGAGAAGGGAGAGAAATTTTGAAATTCTTTCAATTCCCTTTGGCTCTACTGATTTGGAATGGATCCGGCACCAAGACAAGCAAGGAGGAATGTTTCCGCCGCCGCTCAAAGGAAGAGGAAGGAGCTTGTCCGGACGGATAGGAGGTATGACTTTCTCATGCCTCCATCGGAGCTCTATCCGGGAAGGAGGGAGCACAAATCGACGAACCCGCGATCGGTTGGGGTAAGCGTTCTTATTTGGCTCAAATCCGATGATTTTGCTTGATTTTTGAATGATTTAGGGCTTGACCCGAACTTAGGAATTTTCTAGGATTTTCTTAGGATTTTTGAATGATTTTGAGATGCATGAACAACCTATGAGGCTAAGAATATGCATGTGCGATTTATTTGATGAAAATTATGAGAATGACTCACTTTTTTCTCGCAAATGAAGTAAGAATGAGAATTGTCTAAATATGAGACGGAGTTCTTGCCTTGTGCTAGAACTAGGTCAAGATTTTGAGAAAACATGATTTTGGAAGATGAAAAGGATTCATGCATGCCATTTTTTGAAAGAATAATGCTTATGTGCAAAGAATCGTGAAAATTATGATTTTTGTGCCTTAGGAAAGCAACGTGCTTAAAATGACGTGTTTCAAATGATGAAAGTCACGTTTTTGATGCAAAAGATGCTAAAAAGACTTGTATGAATGCTTTTCTTTTGAAAAAATATGTGCGCTTTTGTGACTATATGCATGCTTTTGAAATGAGATGAAGGACTGACACTTCTTTTTTTTTTGATATGCTTGTCTACAGGAGAACAAGTCTAGGGGACCATCTGAGATAGCAGTGAATCTTTGGCAGAGGATGCCGGATTTTGAGAAGAATGGGGGGAACCCTAAAGAGTTGGTGAGGGCTACCGGTCTGGACGCGTTTGTGGAGGCCATCGGCACGGGGATTCACATCACCTCAAAGAGCAAGGGCCTGGTTCGGTGCTCTTTACGAGTTTTGGTGGGACTCTACTCATAGTTTCCACAGAGCCGGGGAGAGCTTACTGTGACTCCTGCCGATTTTACAGCGATTACTGGCCTGCAGTTCACCGGGAGGCCCGTGACTTGGAGAGACCACATTACAGCTGAGGAGTTCCGAGCTTTGGTTGGATTTGAGATGATTCCCAAGGGATTGGGTATGGAGACGAGGAATGTCGAGGTGGCGATCCGTAAGCGCATGCGGGACTTTGGCCGGTAGTGACGTGACCGCCCACCACCGGTTAGAGCTTTCGTGTGGTTGATGCTGTCAGTCACTATCTTTGCTAATTCTGGGACGCTAGCCATGACTTGCCTCCTTGACTCTTTGGTTGATGTGGATGGGATAGGGACGGTCTCTTGGGGAGAGGCCGGATTGGCTGAGTTATACTTCTCTCTGGACATGTACAGTCGAAACAAAGCTGCTTCTATGGACTGCTTCTCATTTGCCCTTGAGGTAGCCTCTCTTTCTCTTCTCTTTTCTCTTTTCTGTCTTGAGACTTCTTATGAGAAAAATGACCTTTTTGATGTTTTTGAACATGCAGGCCTGGTTTTGCGAGGTGATCGGGTTCTTTCCTTGGAACCAGCAGAGTGATATCACCATTTTCCCTGCGATGGTTCGCTGGAGGGGAGATGTGAGGGATAGGTTCACGGGGAAGACCCGGATCACTTTCGACTACAAGATGGTGAAGCCTGTGCTCAATAAGGATGGACCGGATGGAGTGGACTTCTACCCCTGGGGCAGGTATCCGGAGATTTTGCTGGGAGATGCTATTGAGGTGACAAGGCAGAGGAGGTGGCTCACTGGGGCTGACTTGCGACATCATATATCCGGGGACCGTTTCTCGAGGCAAAGATGGTCCTGTCCCTCCATTGGACGCCATTACTCCACACGATCCTCCAGCACGGATGTGCGGCCCTGGGAGCGCGTGCGGATGAGATTGAGAGGTACCAGGGAGGTATAGCTGCGGAGGAGTATTTTGACATGGGTACCCCTACGCCTGTGTTTGTGGAGCGCCGCCGAGGACGCCGCGAAGCCGACGAAGCCGGGCGGTCACTCGGGGATATGGGGAGGATGAGCCTGCGACCCGCCTATCCCTCCTGCACACCTCTCATACGTCGTACACGGAGTACCGAGGAGGATGAGGATACGAGGGAGCCCCAGTATACCCTGCCACCTGATAGCACTGTGAGTATACTCTTAGGGTCTTATTCCCTTTTTAGCTTTCAGATTTTCTGTTTTTTGCAATTTTCTGAGATTTTTCTGAGATTTTCTGAGATTTTCTTTTCTTTTCTCAGGTTCCAGCTCGCACCTATGACAGGTTGGTCAGGCAGAACAGGGGTTGGAAAGACGTGTGCCGATCCTTGGTCAAGAAGCTGGCCTGCGCTACTAAAGCGTCAACAAGCGTGCAGGAGCCTGTGCGCAAAAGGAGGCATGTCGGGGGCGCAGCATCCTCTTCCTCGGCTTCGGAGTATTCATCCAGTGCCAGGCCTCAGGGGCGAGGTCCTAATGCTGATATCTTGGAGCAGCTGGCGGAGTACGAGCACGACAACATCCCTCTTTCCGATGCGAGCGACCAGGAGGACGTGATGAGAGAGCCTAGCGTCTATGAGCTGAGCAGCGATGAGGAGGAAGAAGAATCGGAGGCCTAGGAGGTCTCTAGAGTAGATTTGGAACAAAACAAACAATGAACACTTTTTTATGCACAACTTGTTTATTTTTTGCTTTATTTTGACGCCGGTGGGGCGAAGACATTGTATTTACGCTTTATTTACTTTTCTAATTTATGCTTTTTCAATTTGCATATTATCTGAGCCTCGGGGCGACTTTTTTGCTTGGAATTGGGGCTGAAACTGGGCCAAAATAATATATAATGATATAAAACTGCTTGGGTGGCTTCTGGATATGTTTTTGTACAGGTTTTGGTTGAAAAAGTGGGGTGAAAACTCCCTTGGGCAGCAACTTTGGTTGCTGCAGAATTTTTTTCTGCAGAGGGCTAATGTAGCCGTGCGGATAGGTCTCTGGGGCAAATGAAGCCGTGCGGCTCACAGTTCTGTCTGGACTGGTTATTTTCAGAATAAAACCAAGGCTTGGTCATTTCATTTCATTCTCAACCCAAACTTGTTTCAACTGTTCCCAGGGCATATTTTGGACCTAAAGACACCACCTTTGATCACTTTTGCGATGGAGAGGCCCGTTAGACTACAAAGGGGGAAGAGAGACCATTTTCTGTCCGGTCTTCAATCTTGGGCGAGACATAACTTCCAAAATCACAAGGGGCTGCTTGATTCTTCCTTCAAGATCAAGTCTTTATGGCATTTGAGGGATCTCCCGCCCGATTGGGACCTGTTGAGAGCCGCAGCAAAGTTCTGGGACGTCCGGAGACATGTTTACTGCTTTTCTTACAACGAAATCGTCCCAACGCACGAAGACTTCAGAGCCTTGATTGGGGGTCCCGAGACTGAGGCTATATCTATTCCGCTGATCAAAGACGTGCCGGTGGCGGTAAAGCTTGCATCTTTTCTGCAGATTCCTCTGGGAGAGGCTGAGGAGATGATGGTAGCTTCGGACAGGATTGACCTTTCCGAGATCCCGAGCAGGTTTGGATCTCCAGCTATGGCTGCTACCGTGGTGGCTATGGACGCATTTATCCTTTGCGTCTTTTCTGTTCTGTTTACTGCTGAGTCCGTGGGGATTTGTCACGGTGGTCTCTTGGACATGGTCGAGATCTCAGTGGCTGGGAAGGATATCGTCCCACCGGTTTTGGGGGAGACTTTGCATGGGATCGACAGGATGGCTCGGGAGACCATTTCATGAGGTCCGGGAGTGCGGCTATGTTGACTTTGTGGCTGCAGGAGAGGCTCGGTGCTTTGCACGGGGCTTTGCCGACTCGGTGCCCTTGGGTGATTTCTCGGAGAGGTGCACCTAGGCAAAGCGGAACAGGTAGCCGGGAGCCGATGATGGCTAGGCTATCCACTTCGGACATCCATTGGTGGATACCACACCGGAGGTTGCAGACCAGGAGGATATTTCAGGAGTCTTATGCTGTGAGGGTTCCAGGATTCTGCTGGTCATCCTTCTACATAACTTGCTTGGTATCCAGGCAGTTTGGGGCTTTACAGGAGCCTTTGAGTGACTGGGAGGACATCCGGACCATGGAGGTGATGTCTCTAGACATGAGGGACCCAGCCAGCTTCACTTTTTTCTCGAGGGCTTGGACATACACTGCTTTCCCACCCAGGGCTATCTTTAGGAGCAGGAAGAGCACGATCTTGACCACTGTCTACTTGGACCGGGTACGAGAGGGAGATGGGAGCGACTGTGTTATCTTGGAGGATAGACGCCGAGTTTTATTGGGGGATGACCACGACTCGAGTAGGACTCTGAGGGAGACCGAGGCTAAGGCGAGTTGCCATAACCAATCAGGTGACTTGGTCAGGGACATGGAGGCTCGGTACAAGAGGTTGCGCGAGGTTGCTCATTTGACTGAGTCTCAGAGGGAGGAGATACGGACTCGTGCTCGTATAGAGAGAGCGCTTATTGACACGGGGTTGGTAGAGGCTCCAGTGAGGATACCAGAGGTCGGGATGAGGGATACCGACATTATTGAGAAGAAAAGGAAGAAGACTCGACGAGGCCGAGGAAAAGGGAAGAAGACTGAAGAAGACTTAGCGAATGACGACTGACAAGTCTTTTCTCAAGATCCTCTTATTGCCATTTGCAAACACATTAGTTTATTTAGGCATTTTATTGTATTTTAGATCTTTTTAGCAGGTTAGCAGAGTCAAGAGGTAGACCGTGCTTGAACTCATCAAGAAATTTTTGACTTGTAATGAACAAGAAATATTATTTTAGAAATTAATCAAGACATGTTTCATGGAAATTCAAATGTCTTATTACTTGGGACCCGTTTTATGAAAACTGAAATACCCTTTTATTTATTGCTAAGGACGCACTTTATGGAAGCTTTATTGCCCTTTTTTATTGTTTAGACCGAACCATATATGGCTGCCTACGTTCCCCTTTTACAAGAAAGGCTAAGGGGCTCAGGTCTTCGTAGTTCATTCTGGTGAACTAACAAAACTAAGTCTCTTTTTTTTTTTTCTGTGCAACCCTGTTTTTTGCCTAGACCGCCCTTTTTGGGGTTTTTCAGCCTAGCTGGGTATTACTCTTTTTGCACTAAGATTTTTTTTTATATATTTTCGTGCAACCCTGTTTTTTGCCTAGACCGCCCTTTTTGGGGTTTTTCAGCCTAGCTGGGTATTACTCTTTTTGCACTAAGATTTTTTCTTTTTTTTTTATTAGACATAGTATCTTCGGAGTTTATCACCGTTGACTGGGTGGACAAAGGGATTGCCATCCAAGTCTGCAAGCTTCATTGCTCCTCCTGACAGTATCTTCTGCACTACATAAGGGCCGATCCAAACGGGTTCCCATTTTCCCAGGGGGTTGTCTCTGGTAGGGGGCTTTACTTTCAGCACTAAGTCACCCTCTTTGATGTTTCTGGCTTTGACTTTCTTATCAAACGCTCTGGCCATTCGCCTCTGGTAGGCTCGGGTGTGCTCCATGGCTTTGAGCCTTCTCTCATCGAGCAAGGCCAATTCATCATGCCGGCTTCGTAGCCATTCTACTTCGTTGACACTGTTTTCCAGGAGGACCCTTAATGACGGGATTTCCAACTCCACTGGTAACACTGCTTCCATCCCGTAAGTTAGGGCAAAAGGAGTTTCTCCTGTGGCTGTTCTGACAGACGTTCTGTAGCCCAGAGTGCTAGGTGCAGCTTTTCGGGCCAATCACGACCACGGGTGGCCATCTTCCGGATGATCCGCTCGAGTGTCTTATTAGCAGCTTCCACGGCTCCATTAGTCTGAGGTCTGTACGGAGACGACTTGTGGCGAGTAATTCTGAACTCTGACAGCAATCTATCGCAGTCTCCTTCGAAGTGTGACCCATTATCAGAAATGATCTCGTTGGGCACCCCATATCTGCACATTATGTTTTCTTTGATAAACTGGGCCACTTTTCTGGAAGTGAGGACCTTGTAGGACTTGGCCTCTACCCACTTGGTGAAGTAGTCGATGGCTACCAACACGAACTCGTGCCCATTGCTTCCTGTCGGGGCTATTTTCCCTATCACGTCAATGCCCCAAGTTGCAAACGGCCAAGGAGTCATCATGCAGTACAGGTCATGAGGTGGGAGATGGTTGAGGTTGGCAAACCGCTGGCACTTGGCGGGTTCGGACGTGCCAGACGCGGTCTGTCTCCATGGAGATCCGGTAGTAACCCATTCTCGAGGATCACTTGCATGGGGCTTCTGGCATTCATGTGAGGACCGCAAGGACCATTGTGGACTTCGGTCATCAACTCTCTGGCTCTTTCTTGAGTGACACATAAGAGGAGTGGTCCTTGATAGCGTTTCTTGTACAGGTTGCCTCCTAGGATGACATAATGGGAGGCCAACCTTTTCAGGGCTCGCAAGCTTTTGGCTCTGACACCTTCTTTTGGTCTACCTTCTTCGTCTCTGAAAGCTGACTCTCCGTCTTTGAGGAATTGGTAAATCTGATTGTACCAAGGTTCCTTTATAGGCTCGGGTCCCAGGTCCACTTCACAGCAGAAAGCTGGGGCTTCTCTTCTACCCACTCTGAAGGGCTTTATGGCTTTTCCCTCGGGGATCTCTACCAATGAGGCTAGAGTAGCTAGGGCATCTGCGAATCTGTTCTTTTCCCTCGGCAAGTAGTGGAAAGTCACTTCTCTGGGCCTGTGGGTCAAGCTCCTCCATATGGGCATGATACCGTTCAGGGTTCAGGTCCACAGTCTTCCACTTGTTGGAGACTTGGTTGATGATCGGGGCCGAGTCTCCGTAAACTTCGAGCTCCTTGACATGTCTTTCTAAGGCGGCCTCCAAACCAGCAATGCAGGCTTCATACTCGGCGACATTGTTCGTGGCAGGAAAGTTCAACTTGAGGGCTATGGGGGTATGCTCATCTTTCGGATCGACCAATAGCATTCCTACACCATTTCCTCTTTTGTTAGCGGCTCCGTCAAAGAACAATTGCCATCTATTCTCAAGCTCAACTGCAAAGATCCCTTCATCTGGGAATTGGGGTTCAGGCCCTCTGTCTTCATTTGCTGGGGAAGTTCGTCAGGTGATCTGACAATGCTTGACCCTTGATGGCCTTTCTGGTCACATAGTTGATGTCGTATTCTGCCAAGAAGAAGGACCACTTCGCTAAACGCATCGAGAGGGAAGGCTTGTCAAAGATGTACTTGATGGGGTCCATTTTCGAGACCAAATTCACAGGGTGGGCTTGCATATAATGCTTCAATTTGCCGACTACCCAGACCAGTGCTGCACAGGTCTTTTCGCATGCTGAGTAATTGAGCTCACTCCCCTGTAGCTTCCGGCTGACAAAGTAAATGGCGTTTTCTACCCGAGAGTCTTTCTTTTCCTGAGCAAGCATAGCCCCAACTGCCGTGTCTGTGACAGTGAGATAGAGCAGAAGAGGCTTCTGTCTATGTGGGGGGCATAGTACCGGGGGATGTACTAAGTATGCCTTGATCTGGTCAAAGGCATCTTGGCATTCTTCGGTCCATTCTGTGTCCACATTCTTCTTCATGAGCTTGAAGATGGGCTCGCACATAGTGGTCAACTGATTGACGAAACGGTGATGTCCTGCGCAATTTACCCATGAAGCTCTTGACTTCTGTCTGGGTTTGAGGTGGCCTCATATCCATGATGGCTTTGATCTTTCGGGGGTCAACTTCTATACCTCGCTCTGTGACCATATACCCAAGCACTTTTCCCCTTGTCACTCCGAAGGTGCATTTGGCAGGGTTTAGTCTCATGGAATGCTGTCTCAACCTCTCAAAGAATTTTCGTAGGTCAACAAAGTGCTGCCCACCCTCTCCTTTGGAGTGGATTATCATATCATCTACGTAGACCTCAATCTCCTTGTGGATCATGTCATGAAAAGGCGCGGTCGCTGCCCTTTGGTAAGTAGCCCGGCATTCTTGAGCCCGAATGGCATTCCTGTGTAACAGTAGGTTCCCCATGGTGTGGTGAAGGTGTCTTTTCTTGGTCTTCCTCGGCCATCTTGATCTGGTTGTAGCCTGCAAAACCATCAACGAAGGATTTGACTTCGTAGTTGGCAGTGGAGTCCACCAGGATGTCTATGTTTGGCGGAGGTAGTCGTCTTTGGGGCTGGCCTTGTTCAGATCTCGGAAATCCACACAGCAGCGCACCTTCCCATTGGCCTTGGTTACGGTCACGATGTTAGACAACCATGTCGGGTATTCAATGACTCTGATGAACCCTACCCGCAGTAGCTTCTCAATTTCTTCTTTGACCTGTAGAGACCATTCCGGCTTAATCTTTCTCAGTTCTCGCTTTACTGGCTTAGCATCTGGTGCTAGAGGGATTCTGTGTTCTACTATCGAGCTCTGTAGCCCCGGCATATCCTTGTATGACCATGCAAACATGTCGACGTATTCTGTCAGCAGCTCGATCAATCTGTCCCTTTCAACCCCCTGGAAGAAGCTTCCAATATGTGTCTCTTTAGGTTCCTCAATAGTACCCAAGTTCACACTTATCAAAACCTCCTCGGCAGCTTGGGCCCGGTTTTCCTTTTTCTGAAACCTGCTTAAAGATTTCTTTAATGTATTGTTCGTTTAGTGTGTTTGCATCTTGTTCAAATGATTCATTATTAACTATTGTTAAGTTTTGAGTTAATTTATCATTTGTTAAGTTGGCAATAAGAGGATAATCAGAAAGATTTGTCATTTCATTCAAAATAAAGGAAAGATGACATTGATTACATTTTCATAATCTTCAGCGTGAGGCATTCGAATGACTCTGCGGACTGGAATTCAAAGATTCCTGACTCGACTGAATAGACGCTACTGACTCTGGACCCTACGCTACTTATTGACTCGAGGGGGACTTGACAAGGGTTGGACCGGGATCTCACTCCTTCTTGCTGTTGCCCTGGGGAGTAGCAGTCTTGCCAGCGTTCTTCAGAAAGTTGGAGACTTCGAACTGATCAAAAGCTTGCCGGAAAACATTGACAGGCCGGTGCTGGAAAGATGGTGAGGGGAACTAAAGTAACTTGTTGCAATCTTTCAGCTAGCTCTTCCGTAGCGACTGGACTCATTGACTGAAGTGTCTGGCTCATTTTGCCGACGCACTGCTGATAGGTCATCTTTTCCTTGCCAATCTTTGATACCACCACCTTGTCAGTATAGCCAATAGGAGGGTTGGCTTGAATGATGCTGATAAAGTCTTCTTCGGGAGAGACTTTGATCCTTCCCTGATTGGCCAAATACTCTATAGGCTTTCTGTATTCGTCTTCTAGATCTGCTAGCTTTTTGTTGAATCTTACAATGGCAACAAACTCAGAATTTTCTACTTCAAGAGGATCACTGATCATAGGGATATCGCCGGACTGTGCTTGGGGTGACGGGTTCTTTGACAGGTTCCTTGGCATAACTGACATAGTAGTCGAACTTGCCCGAAGGCTCTCCCAAAGTTCCTACGCTCTTGTCTCCAGCTTCGTATCTTTCCTTAAGCTTCTGCTGTGTGGACTTTCTCTTCTTCTTCTTCCTTGAAGGAGCGTCCTCATTGATCCATTCTTGATACTCATACTCTAAGCAGTCTTCACAATCACATACATCATACCAGATGTGAGGCTTGGGTTGAACTGGGATAGCCCCTCCAACTGCTTGGTCATTACCATTGTGGATTACCATGTTGGCCATTTTGACACTGAAAAGCTGACAAAACTGAGGATTCTGGCGAACCGTCTGAGGATTCTGCGCTAACAAGTCGCTGACCCGGTGTTCTCACCCACTTCTTTCTCGCTGCGGGAAAGGGATAGGAAAGGTTTAGACTCGGGGTAGGTGTTTAGGCTGAAGGCTCAGGCAATATGCAAATTAGAATCTTCAAGTTTACTTAAAACAGTGTCTTTTATTAATATCTATTTGGTTGGAAAAGGGATTCTGCCCTTCTTTTTTCACAACTACTCTAGATCCTGGATCAGTGGGTTCCGTCACTACGTCTATAAGCCCCTCGTATTCCACCTGTATTTTGACCTCCCAGGGTGGACAGCCCCGGGCGAGGGTCCTATAGGGCACGCGGATCCCACCGACCGAGAGTAAAGAACGCTCCTATCGGGTCTAGCGGGTCATAGGACCTTTCAACGCACGAGCGATGCGGATTATAGTCAAGGCAATATCGGGAAAGTCTCGTCTCTCTGCCTTGACGGATCTTTGGCAGAGTTTCGCTTGAGCGAATGACGGTTTCTGACTTTCGGTAATGTCCGAGAGAATAATAGGCATGGGTCGGGCGGTAAAAAGCCGGATGACACGGTGTCACATTGAACTTTGTTGCATACACGGTGCGTGGGTCGGAATCAAAGTCAATGCCGGTCAAGATCTTGCCAATTTTTCCTTGTCGGAATTTTGGCAGAGCTTCGCTTGAGCGAAAGATCTTTTGATTTTTGGCAAAGACTCGGTCTTGACTCTTACGCATTTCGTGCGGGTCAAGGTCAATAGTCAATGTCGGAGTCAAGATCCCACCAATTTTTCCTTGTCGGAATTTTGGCAGAATTTCGCTTGAGCGAAAATCTTGGCTTCCGTTATGAGCTAAGGCTTGACCTTTACGTGGGTATGCAACTGGGCTATATGACACGGACTAGACCAAAAACCAACCAAAAGTCACGGTTTTTTGAAACGTGTGACACGGACTGTGCATTGGTCGACACTGGCTGCCATGGGGAGGTTGGGATGATTCCGTGCGCGCCCGGGAGCATCGTAAGGCTGTCCGTGACTGCAGCTGGAACCACCCTCGGGTTTGAAGGACGTGCGTGCAAAGTGTACAGGATATATCAGGTGCGCGTAGTGTGCGGTCTCCTAAAAATGTTCCTTTTTGAGTTAAAACAGAGATTTTCATAAATGTGTTTTAAAGGAATGATTTTCGGGACGGGGGAAAATGCAACACGTAAGCACGTAAATTTTCTGGGAGCCCCAGTCAGTCATGAAGCTGAGTAGCCCCAAGCTGCTAGGACTGCCAGATTAACCATGATTTTTCCTGGTGGAATTGCCACTGAGGTCGCCCGGTCAGAATCCAAGGAGGATTGAGCCGTACGACTGCATGGATCAATTTTCCAGGTTCCACTCCTTTTGCTATTTTTCGGGTTGTTTCCCGTTTCAAAGTATGCACAGATTCCAAGATGCAAATGATGCAATGCATGGTAAAGAAAGCAAGCACGATTAATGAAATCGGCGATGGGAGTCTAACCCGCTCAAAGGGAAAAGCTTTCTTTTATTTTTTCAAAATTGTTTTTCGAAAAGGGATACTGGTACGTGGATTGTTAAACCACCGGTTATCCCAACTCCCACGTCAGGGAGTGTACAGGAAGGGTAAGTGGTTTCCACCTATATACCGAGTATCAATTTTTTTTGTTTTGAAAATAGAAGCTTTTCTCCTTTGGGTATTCCCCAGCGGAGTCGCCAAACTGTGAATGTGGTGCCCAAATTTTGTTGGATTCACGCGAGTTTGAAGACATCCGGTTTAATTTGAAAAACGGAGTCGCCACGCCATTTTGATTACCTCAAAACTTTGAAAAAAAGGTTTTTACTTGGGTTCGGAGGTTAAGTTACCCCTTGGGAAGAACGTTTGGCGTTCACCCAAAGTGCCTTGCCGGAGCAAGTCTCCCAAGATTTCAGTAATCGTGCTTGCTTGCGTGCTTTCTTGTGTGCATGTGTTTGAGAAAAAGGGGGGGGAATGTCCCAAGTTGTCTTCCGGACGTACAAACCATTTGTTGGTTGTCGCTCGGGATTCCTTGGAATTTTATGTATTTGGGATTATGATCCCGTCCTCATCTTATGACTTGTGATCATCGCATTTTAACCTCGGGACCCTCGGGACTTGCGTGATCGAGAGAATGACTCTCTTTTGGTCAAAGATGAGGTTCTTTAGAAAAGGAGGGTCCTTAGCCCATCAATCCTACGCTTTAAGACGGCCGAGCTCATATAGATGCTTCATACTCTTTCTTAAGCGATAATCGGAGATATAGGGTTCAAGGTGTCCCTTTCTAAAGAGATATGGAACCTTTAATGGAAGGAACGATGTAAAGATAGGATCTTTTACACCGGTCCATTCCTAGGTTGCTAATGAGGGAATGGGGGAAAATGTATGTAAAAATGAATCTTTAATGAAAAGATGACATTTTTGGGTTGCAAATGATGCACTTAGTTTAAAGAAATAATCTTTATTGCAAATGATGCATAAAGATTTGATTTTTATGCAAATGATGCATTTTGTTGAAGAAATTGGCATTCATTATGCAAATGATGCATAAAGATTGCATTTTGAAAAGCATATGATGCTAGTTTATGGTAAAGACATGGTCTTTAAAGCAAATGATGCTTGGAAAAGTGATTTTGGATGCAAAGGATGCATTTTGATTGAAAAGATTTGATTTTTATATGCAAAGGATGCATAAAGATGATATTTTTATTTGAAAATGGGGGTTTTAGGTGCAAAGGATGCACCTTTATGGGAAAAGACTACATTTTTATGACAAATGATGTCTAATGCATGCAAAAAGGGAAGGGGGAATATGAAGATATGCTCTTTAATCTACCAAGTCCCAAGCAATATAAAAGTAATGCAATGAGCAATTTATAAAGCAATTAGGATGCGAGGTTTAGGGCGTGCGAGGTTACCAATGGCTTCCTTCTTCTTCGGGCGGAGCTAGGAGGAGAGGTTGGTCTTGGATCTTCAAGGAGGAGGGAGGGAGCTTCTTGGCCTTCTTCTTCACCTTCTTGAGCTTCCAGCAGTATTCTTCACGTATTTGGAGTGTTTGTGGGTGACTTGCTATGGATTGTGTGTGTTGAAATGGGTAGAGGAGGGCTCTATTTATAGGCGACCGGATAAGGCTAATGAAGCCGTGCGGCTAGGGACAGCGAGCTAATGCAGCCGTGCGGCATTATCCATTGTGACTCAGCATTTCTAGAACCATGCAAGGTGGCAAATTCTAGAATCCTCTTCCTAATTAAGAAAAACGTGTTTCTTAATTAGGAAGGCTCCCCTCAGCCCTTAATTTAATTTGGGACTGTTCCAGAACATTTCCGGAACACTAGGAAGGTCTGGGGAATTACCGGGAAACTTACCGAAATTGCCGGGAAATTTAACCGGAAGGCATGAGCCAGATTTGGGTACTTACAGGACCCTTTTCCAATCTTTCTGTCCTTCACAAATCGCCCTCCTTAGCTTTAACAATCTGAGCAAACAACCGGGCCTCTCGCTTGCGAGGAGGAATATCTTCAAGTGTAGCTCGCAACTCCTTGATGGACACACCTTTTACACTCTGTTGCTGACCCAAGGGATATGAATTTCCAAATTTGTGGGCCATAGTCTTCTCTGTACCGAGCATTTTTGATTTCGAATCAGATGGATGACCGCTCGGGTACTTGAGTTGCTTCCGCCTCGGGAATATGGACCAATGAGCGCCGGGAACGAGAGCGCACACCCAACTTGCCGTAGCCTTGCAGAGGAAAGAGCGTGAGAGCGTGTATAAGGCGAAGGATATAGAATTTTGAGATGGTACGGGAGAGGGAAGAACGTAAAGGGAGACGGACTCGTGCAACACTTTATTAATCTTCAAGTAGAAATCAGTGTTTTAAGTCCTAGAGACGGTTGGAAAAGGCTAATCATTTATTTCACGCAATCTAGACCTCGGGGGAACCCTAGGGAGACATCATCCACAAATACACCAAATGTATTGGTTCAAAATTAATAATAGGCGATAATACCTAAACAAAACCAAAGCATTTATGGGACGAACGAGCAGCCCCACTTTCTGGAGAAATTTGGGCAGCATAACGGATATTCCTGAAGAATTTCAAGGAAAAATCCGGCATGACCTCTCGTCGGTGCACGTTGACAAAGTGACATGATCTCTCGTTAGAACATGCTGTGGGAATGACATGTCATTTCGTGAAACCATGTTGCGTTGGCAACATGCCCACACGTGCTAGGTTTTGGGGTAGGTACGAAAGTCTATTAAAATTTTTGAAATAACTCATTTAAGTGTATTTGAAAATTTCGTGTCAAAACCAACCATTTTGGGTGAGGTTTAAAAGTGTGGCGCCACCTATAACGCACTAGGGGGATGGGTTTGATATTAGGCGCTCAAGCGTAGGCGAATTTCATGGCCGTCCGCGATGCCGTCAATCGTACCCGAGGGTTCTAGAGGTATGTGAAGTAGTGTGCGGGATGGCTATCTTCCTTTATTTATGAAAATGATGATTTTTTTAATATTATTTTTTTTATTTTTTTATTTTTTTATTTTTATTTTTTTATTTGAAAAGAGGGTGATAACGGAAAATAGAACACACACCCACACCCACAGAGTACAATAATCAATGATCATAGACTTGATCATGGGGATGGCCCACAATCACAAACTGCACAATGGAAATCAAATCCTGCAAAGTGGCCACCTTTTGTCGCGTGACACAGGATATGGAGGGCACTATCTGTCGCGTGACAGAAGGAGTCCCATTGCCAGAATCTGAGCAAAGACTAGATCATCCCCAGCCTCCAAGCATCAAAACAATATCTCAAGCCCCAGCACAAGCAATATCAACATCAAGCCCCAGCACAACAATCAGGAAGCAAGGGAAGGGGAATAAAACAAAGCACCAAGTGCATTTACATACATAAAATGTCACACAACAAGGCACACACAAATGAATGAGAATGATGTTGAACATAAACGAAAGTTTGACCCACTTTTGAAAAACAAGTTTCATTATCCCAAGCGGAGTCGCCACTGAATGAACGCTCGCCGAAATTTGGAAATAAGGAGTCACCACGCCGTTTTAAGAGGAAACATTGAAAACCTTTTTTTAGAGAGAAAATGGGTTCGGGGGTCAAGTTACGTGTTGGGAAGAACCGAGAGTTCACCCAACACGCCTCATCCGTAGACGAGTCTTTCAATGTTCAACATCCAATTCATTCAAATGTGTGTGCAAAATGTGTGTAACAAGATATGTGTAAAAAATGCATAAGAGTGCTTTATTTTATTACTCAACAAGGGGAATTACAACTTTGTAAGCCATTTGCCATGGGAGGCCACATCCCACTTTACATCGAGGAATAACAGAACTTACAACTGAAATTGATCAGCTGCAGACAGGTTACATGTGTCGCGTGACACAGGACCTTGGATGGTCAGTTGTGTCGCGTGACACATCGATGCCAGTCTGCAGGGACCTTACAACTTGAAATCAGGAACAACAGAAATTACTCAAATCCCAACACAACCACCAAACGATTCAGAAATCAATGAATTCACAACAGATTGATCAAGGGGATGTGGATACAGGGAGATCCACATTCCTTGGCCAATAGGCAACAAATCCAACAAACTCACATCATTAATATCAACAATACCAAGCAAAGCTAATTAAACAGAGAGATCGGCAGTTGGGACTTGATAATTGGGGATGGATAGAGTCTAATTATCAAGTCCGGGGAATAAATTGTAATGAGGCAAATAAACTGTAAATGAGAGATAAAGGTGAGGAAATCGTTACCCTCGTAGTCCACGAATTCTATACCACTTTAGGTATCGAATTCTTCAATTCGGCTTCGGAACGAACTTAAATACCAGACCAAGTGATTTTGTTGTTCCCAGTACGTGCGTATGTGTTGAACAGGCTTGGCTCCGGAACAGGGGAAGAAGGCTTCAATCGGTCTTGGGGTAGAGAACAGGTAACGGCAAGGGAGTTTGAGGTTGGAGTTAGGTTGCTGCCGGTGAATAGGTTTAGGTGAGAGAGGAGTACGCCGGTTGGCTTTGGACAGGGGTTGTCGGCGAGTTGGTTTTAGGGAAGAACAGGGAAATTGGAAGGGAGTAGATCGATGTTTTGGGTAGAGTTAGGTTCGGTGCAGAGGAGGGTTGAAGTTGCCGGAGAATAGGTTGAGAGAGGGAGCGATTGTTTTTGAGTTTGGCCGGAGAGGCTAGGTTGAGGAAGAAGGAGGTAGAACGGTGTTTCTGGGTAGAGAGGGAGATGGCGCGGTGATGGAGATTGAAGGGTGATTGGAGGTCGCCGGTTGATTGGGGATTGAGATTGGGTTTGATTTCCGGTGGAAGAGCTTGGTTAGGGAGGAGAGTGGGGCCGACAATAGAGGTTGGGCTTGGTCGGAGAAGAAGGCGAGGAGCTTGGCAATGGAATTACGCCTTCTGCGTATATAGAGAGAGAGAGAGGAGAGAGAGAGAGGGGTGAGAAGCTTGTGTGTTTGGTGCGTGAACTGTGTGTTATTGTTAACTCCTCCTTGCCAAATGAACGCAATTGGCTATTTATACGTAGATTGGAAATTGGATTAATTGGTCGCACGACCCAACGTATCGAATTTCCATGCCTCAAGATGTCGCACGAATGGAGGAGTCAATAACCGATTTTGGCGCCAAAACCAGATTCTGGAACATTCCGGGTTAATACCGAAAAGGTCCAAACTGATTTATTCCTTTTAGGTCCTTTTGTCCGGGAAAAATACTAAAATATACTTCCTTCGCGGGAAACTTATAAAAAGTTCCCGGAAGTCTCCGAACGGACCGGGAATTTACCAAAATGCCCCTTTGTGCAATTTTATCATTTCAAAATGCACCTAAAAAAGGATTGCGAATTGGATTGGCGTACTTACAGATTCCTACGTATCCCATGAGGGAATCAAGCCAAATCATAGTTCAGAGAACATAGGAACGAGCCTAGAGAGGTATAGGAACAAACCTTATGAGGTATAGGAATAAGCCTTAAAAGGTATAGGAACAAGCCTAAAGAGTTATAGGAACAAGCCTAAAGGGTATAGGAACAAGCCTAAAAAAGGGTATAGGAACAAGCCTAAAAAGGTGTAAGAACGAGCCTAAAGAGGTATAAGAACAAGCCTAAAGAGGTATAGAAACAAGCCTAAAGGGTATAGGAACAAGCCTAAAGAGGTATAGGAACAAGCCTAAAGGGTATAGGAACAAGCCTAAAAAAGGGTATAGGAACAAGCCTAAAAAGGTGTAGGAACGAGCCTAAAGAGGTATAGGAACAAGCCTAAAGAGGTTTAGAAACAAGCCTAAAGGGTATAGGAACAAGCCTAAAGAGGTATAGGAACAAGCCTAAAGGTTATAGGAACAAGCCTAAAGAGGTGTAGGAACGAGCCTAAAGAGGTATAGGAACAAGCCTAAAAGGTATAGGAACAAGCCTAAAGAGGTATAGGAACAAGCCTAAAGAGTATAGGAATAAGCCTTAAGGGGTATAGGAACAAGCCTAAAAAGGTATAAGAACAAGCCTAAAAAGTATAGGAACAAGCCTTAAGGGGTATAGGAACAAGCCTAAAAAAGGGTATAAACAAGCCTAACGAGGATCGAGATTAACTCAAAAGTATCGCGAGATGAACTCCAAGTAAAAGAAATGACTTTTACGAGAAAGCAAACATAAGACAAGATGATTTGCAGTTGAAATGAGATATACTTTCATACCTGTGATGTGCTTACCTGTAGGGATTGTGCACACGAGGATCACTTGAAGTGATTGGCTGACTTTGGAAACATTTGTCGGGTAGAACACGAACTTTGTTGTTGATATTACCATTGCAAGACGGACTCTGCTGATGATTTTCCATTGCAAGACGGGTATTGCTGATGATTTGCCGTTGCTAGACGGACCTTTGATGATGATTTGCCAATGAGGCTGATGAGCTTGATGAGCACTGCTTGGAGACTGAGGCATCTAGGGCCCTTTCAAATGATGTTGATAAGTCTGAAGATGACGAGACCTATGAAGACGATAAAGGCAGAATATGCCACCTGCAGGATTTGAACTCATTGTACAGATTGTGATTTGAGGTGCAGGAAGGCGACGGCCGGGAGGAGAGCGGGGAGGACTCTGGTGACGACACACAGTCAAAATGATTGTGGCGGCCCCTTTCGCCATGCTTTAGGACTTTTAGGGTGAAAAAGAGAGAAAACACAATGCATGCACTACTCTATTGCTTCTCACTTTGTAAAACAATATTTTTTGTATTTTGCAACTAAGGCATTCTCTTGATAGCATCTAAACTTATTTGTTTATATGCATTAGTCCGTCCCAAGAAATGGCAAAAAAGAATGGCATTTGTTGGGGGTTGGTATTTTTTGTGGTTTGGTATTTATTGGGTGTTATTTGTGTATTTGTGGGTGTATTGGATGTGCCAAATCCTCTCCCATGCATTTGGTGAGTAAGGGGAATGGATATATACAATTTTGGGCTGTTTTGGACAGGTTTTGAGCATGTATCGGATCGCCGATGGAATGCTGCAGGTGCAGCCAGTGCTGATGTCTGACGGGGGGTCACATTAACAGACTTTATTGGAAAACCAGCCCCAGCATTCACAAAAGGACAGATTCGCAAAAGGCAACTTCCAGCTGTCACAACAGCCCCAAAATCAATTTTCAACCTCAAAATCAGCCCCAAGATCCAACATTTGGCCCAAAATGGCACGTTACGATGAGAGATCCAATGCAGTCCCATTACAGGAAGAATCATCATGTGGCCAAGGAGGCACCCATCTTTTCTGACCTCAGTCAATCAGTCATAGTCTCGGAAATATATACGTGTAGGGGCACATCTTTCGAAAAGTGGGAATGAATCCCGAATTTGTGTATAACACACTCGCTTTGGGTTTGACTCTTTTGAGAGAGTAATAAGCATCGCAAGGTGTGGAAAAGTGTATGGAAGCCCCTGCTGACAGAAAGAAAGTGTTTGGCTCTATTTTCCTATGATGTAGAAAGAGAAGACTTGTCGAGACACTTGGAAACTTGTCTTATTCGTAATGATCACAAGTCTGCTTAAAACCCTTTATTGATGTTCGGGTTATTCAAACACTAAATCTGATATGAACAAATATTTTGATTAATCACAAGGAGAAAACCAACTGATATCGAGAATCAAGCTCGGAAATATGGAAAGTGTATAGGGACGATCCTTGATGAGACCGGATTTTTCGAGATTTGTTTGTGATTTTGACCGGACCAGTTATGGTTGCCTACGTTCCCCTCCTTGAGAGGAGCTCAGGTCGCCGTAGTTCGGGCTTATCCCGATTGAAAAGAGAATGAATGTTGAAATTTGAGGATCTGGACCTTTGAGGATTTTGAGGATTTCTCTGAGAATTGGAGATTTAAAGAATATGTCTCCTCCAGGAGAGTCGATGAAAGACACGGATGCGAAGCCCCAGTGGGACATCCACGGCAAGTGTTTGCGGAAGAGAAATGAAATATGCTCACATGAAGTGCCAAATGAATGGATTGAATTTGCACAATCTTAGATTGATGACTTTGAGCCAAGATGGATTAGATTTTCAATTTAATCAAGCAATGAAGCATTAACTTGATTTAGCTCTTGAGGATATTAGAATGGAATTACTATCCGGTAGGGATTGTAGCTGGGTTTCCGGGCTTCGATCGGCCATCGGGTAATTTTGGAAGTGGATGACCTCTTGAAATGAGAGGTCGGCTAGGCCTTTTACTGACTGAACCTCTAAAGATGAGAGGTTGGCTTGCAGGGATGTGTTTGGGAAATCTACGGCGAGGAAGATTGATTGCCTCTAAGAATGAGAGGTCAAATTTTGACTTTGGCGAAAGGCAAGGGTAATGGTAATGGGAATATCCTCTAAAATCGAGAGAATGGCTTGGGATTGGTTTTGGAAGGTGTTGGTGAGAGAAAGTCCAAGCTATTTAGAACTTTTGTGAACTTTCGAGGATTTGGGCTCCTTTTGATCATTGGAGAGCTTCTTGAGAAGTCTAGGATTTTTGTTGAATTGTGAGGATTTAAAATCCTTTTTTTTTATAACTTGGAAGGCCTCTTGAGGAGTTGAGGATTATCTTTGTCCTTCCTTCATGGCTTGAGATATTTTGCGCATCGCCGACTCTCGAAGCTAACATCTTTGGCGTTGCTTGGACTTCTCTTAGCATGGAGAATAGATGATGGCTAGACGGGGTTTCAAAACACGCCGATCTTGAAATGAAAGGATATTATTTGGTGAGGGTGAGGTAATGGCTTCCCTAGGGTTAAAGGCTTCAACCGCAACCCCTACCGGATGACCTAAACGAAATTAAGTCTTCATTGCTTGCTTAAACTTTAAATGAGAAAAGATTTATACAAATTCATCGAGCAACGAAATGATTAGGATGATGAAAGAGATGTGAGCATATGAGATGCAAGATGGGGAGTTTAAAAGCCCCAATTTGAGAAAGATATCAGTTGATTTTCTTACTTTGATCAATTTAAATATTAATCATTTCAAAGAATTAGTGATTGAGCAGCACAAGTGATCATGTGGAGTAAAACCATTTCAATCAAGTGTATTGTGGGTGTGCAAATGATGTCTCGAGTCTAGCAAGAAAAGAAACAAAGACTTTTATTATTGCAAGAAAAAACTAGTCTAACGTGGACTTGACAGACTCATGTCCGAATGGGACATTCTAGAACCTACGAAGACTGATTGACTTCTTCAATATTGGATGGGCGAGAAACTCCAGACTGGCTAGCCACCACATTCTCTGCACTAGACATCTCGGATTCTGAGTCAAATGAAGATCATTCGGACACTTGAACTACTTTCGCCTTGGGAAAATGGACCAATGAGCGCTGGGAACGAGAGCACACACCCAACTTGCTGTAGCTGTAGAGGCGAAGGGGTGATTGGTAAGGTGGCAGAGGAGAGAACCTTGAGGTGGTATGGGAGAGGATAGGCTTAGGACGGACTCATGCATATGCCTTATTTAAAAAATTTTAAATAAAAACAATTTTTATTAATCTTAAGAATGGTTGGAAAAGGGGGACACCTTCTTTTTCGCATTCTACACTATTCCTGGACTAGTGGGTTTCATCACTATGTCTATAGACCCCCTGTATTCCACCTGTATTGCACACCCGGGACGGACAATCCCGACAGAGGCCCTATAGGGCACGTGGAGCCCACCAATCAAAAAGCAAAATGAACCTAAGGGAATACAAGTCAAAACAAGTCAAACTCAAAATTTTCAAAACCAAGTTCAAGTCAACAACGTCTTGACTCAGGAGAGAGAGAGAGGGTCAAAAGTACGTTTGAATGTACGAGACCGCAATTCGCAGGTAAAATCCTGGAAAAAATTCGGCATGACCTCTCCTCACTTCGAGTCGAAAATCCGGCATGACCTCTCGTCGCTTCATGGCAAAATTTCGGCATGACCTCTCGTTAGTACGTGTCAAAAATTCGACATGATCTCGCATTAGCACATGTTGAAAATGATTCATGACTTCTTGCGAAGCCAAGTCGAGAAATCAACATGTACCTACGTCGAGACATGTCAAAATTTTGACATGTACTCACGTTAAGTTATGTCGTAAATTTCGACATGAAGAGGGAGATTATGCCAAGACTTTGGAAACGAAGTACGACTCGAACTTTGTGAGAAAAATTTTGAAAATCGAGTTTGAAAATGTTTTGAAAAGTATTTTTGCCAAAAACTAACCGCTCATGGTAAAAAAGTGTGTCACGGACAAGTGTGGCTCCTAACACTCTATAGGCCGGGAGGACTTTAGGCGCTAAAACGTAGGCAAAACATGTCACCATCCGCGATGCCATTCGTACACTCCAAGGGTTCTAACTCTATGTGCAGGTAGTGTGCGAGTAGTGTGAAGGTAATTTCTAGGAAAAGATTTTGCTTTTTTGTAAGAAAGAGTTTTCAAAAAATGCAATATTTACAAGTATGCGAAAAAGGAAAACAAAAGAATGAGTCCAAAAGCACGACAAAAGGGGACTGACCCAAATGCCAAGAAAAAACCAGCAAACTGCATCTCCGAATCACTCTGCCCTACTTCTCAAACTGAAAATTGCAACAGCCCTTCACTGCCTTCCTGTGTCGTCCGACACAGGACTCCCCCAGAACAGGGGTGTCGTCCGACACAGAAAATATCACCAGCAGAGATCCAAATAACAGCAAGGGGGGATGGGAGGAGGACCCCACCACCAAGAATACTCACATATCAAGGCATAAAAAAGGCAGGTAGGCACATAAGCATGGAAAAGCACATAGGAGCACATAATGACACTAATCATACACAAACAGAATGAGAAAATTGTCCAAGTTGATTAAAGAAAGTTAGACCCTCCCAAAAAGCTTTTTTTTCAAAAAGGATACCGGTACGTGGCATTGTTAGACCGTAGTTTCTCCGAGACTCGTGTTAGGAGGCGGTAATTGGAAATTTAATGGTTTCCACCTATATACCAAGTATCACTTTTTATTAAAAATAAAAGCTTTTCAATGTCCCCAGCAGAGTCGCCACTGAATGAACGCTCGCCGAAAATTTTAAAATAATTTTTTTTTGTTTTGGAGTCGTCACGCCGTTTTTAAGGAAAACATTGAAAAAAACTTTTTTGAAAGAGAAAAAGGGTCCTGAGGTCAAGTTACGACGTGGGAAGAGAATATAGAGCTCACCCACGTCGCCTCTTTCGAGACTTTCAAACAAACAAGGACAATATATTCATTCTAAGTGTGTGCAATTTGTGTCAACAAGCAAGGCATGCAAATTTGGATTTTATTAATGATATTGAAACTGGATACAACTTGTGAACCATTAAAAGGGGGCCACACCCTTACAATTGATAAACTTTGAATTACAAGGAAAGGTTGAGACAGTCTGTCCAGGGACTTTGGTTGTCATCCGACACAGGACTACCTCAGGAGAGGGATGTTAGATGACACAGGACATCCTGGTCAGATTGCCTCTTACAAAGGGGGTGGATATGCCACCAAAGCTAATCTAAAGCTAATATAAGGCTACCTTAACTATGGAGAAACACTGTTTAGGGTCTGGAACCAATTTGGGGTTGATTGGAGTTGATGAAGTCAAGATTGACTTTGTGTGATACGGATGTCGTATGACACAGGACGCCCAGGGCAGTCTATGTCATACGACATAAGCCGCCTCCATCAGCAGTTCACACCCAAATGCTTTCAGCCTTCCCAAACAATGACAAACGAACTAAAAACTACTTAAACATAGCTTGAAACTACAAAGGGAGTCAATCTGGGTTGACTGAAGTCACTGAAGTAAAAATGACTTTCTGGGATCTCTATGTCGTATGACACAGGACATCTGAGGGTGTCCTGTGTCGGACGATAGAGGTGTCCTGTATCAGTGAGCTTCATCATATTGATCCCACACTACTCAAATCACGAAACTAGGCTACAATATCAACTGAAAGCAGTAAAATAATAGTAACAAATGAGTATTATGGGAGGATCATATGGCTTTAATGGCCAAATGTGAATAATCACATGTTTTTGGCCATGATCATGGAAGCCATCACCTCCTAACCTAAGAAAACTCAACCAAGATGCAAACTTTAATGAAATTAACACTACTAAGTGCTCAGATCTGAGGTGGAGAGATGTGAATATTGATGATTCACATCTCCACCGCCTTGATCATGCAAAATCCCCAAATATTCACATGATATCAAATAGTATAAGCATGCAAGGCAAATAAACAAGATAGCAAGATATGAGCAGAGATTAAAGGGGTTTATTGTCTACCTATTGTAGTCCACAAGGCAAAGACACCAATAGTATGGTGTTTGCCCCTTCAAAACACCAATAAAGGATGACCACCTTTTGGCTTGGCTTGAATGTGTGTGTCTGAGGAGGGAGGTGAGTGTGTGTTTCTCTCTCTTCTCTCCAATTCGGCAGAGTAACTGAATGAACGCTCGCCGAAAATTTTAAAATAATTTTTTTTTTGTTTTGGGAGTCGCCACGCCGTTTTTAAGAAAAACATTGAAAAAACCTTTTTTTAAAGAGAAAATGGGTCCGGGGGTCAAGTTACGACGTGGGAAGAGAATATAGAGCTCACCCACGTCGCCTTTTTCGAGACTTTCAATCAAACAAGGACAATATAATCATTCTAAGTGTGTGCAATTTGTGTCAACAAGCAAGGCATGCAAATTTGGATTTTATTAATGATATTGAAACTAGATACAACTTGTGAACCATTAAAAGGGGGGCCACACCCTTACAATTGATAAACTTTGAATTACAAGGAAAGGTTGAGACAGTCTGTTTAGGGACTTTAGATGTCGTCCGACACAGGACTACCTCAGGAGAGGGATGTCAGACGACACAGGACATCCTGGTCAGATTGCCTCTAATAAAGGGGGTGGATATGCCACCAAAGCTAATCTAAACCTAATATAAGGCTACCTTAACTAAGGAGAAACACTGTTTAGGGTCTGGAACCAATTTGGGGTTGATTGGAGTTGATGAAGTCAAGATTGACTTTCTGTGATACAGATGTCGTATGACACAGGATGCCCAGGGCAGTCTATGTCATACGACATAAGCCGCCTCCATCAGCAGTTCACACCCAAATGGTTTCAGCCTTCCCAAACAATGACAAATGAACTAAAAACTACTTAAACATAGCTTAAACTAAAAAGGGAGTCAATCTGGGTTGACTGAAGTCACTGAAGTCAAAATGACTTTCTGGGATCTCTATGTCGTATGACACAGGACATTTGAGAGTGTCTGTGATGTACCCGATTTTTTTTGAAATCAAACGGAGTCACCACGCCATTTTTATTTTAAGGGCCAAAACTTTGAAAAATGCCCGGAATGAGAGATTTGGGTTCGGAGGTCACGTTACACTCCGGGAAGAACGTTAGTGTTCACCCGGAATGCCTCGTAAAACGAGTCTTCCAAGCATTAAAAACCATTTGTTCGTGTGTGTGTGTGTGTGTGTGTGTGTATTTGGGCAAAATAAGTTCAAACTGAAAAGTAAAAATTGAGGACTCTTTGTAAGACTTTGAACAAATCCCATGATTTTTGGTGTGATTTTAGGGTTGAGTTTTGGTACTCAAAAGACCTTTTGAAGTTGAAAATCAATTCTGCTAGAATGAAAAAGGCAGTGGACACTTGATTTTAAAATGGATTTAAGAGATTTAAAATCTCAGAATCTGGGGAAAGTCCGAGAATGAAAGTTGTTCAAAACGCCTTAAATAAGGTTTATACTAAAGGATTTTTCATTTGGAGATGATTTGATAGACCAAAACCTTCTGGATATCTCAGATGTGAAATCTGGATTTCCAGAGACTGATGAACTGACCTTTGAAAAATAATTTTAAAATGGGAGTTTTACTCACGAAAAAAATAAAGTAAAAATATTTATGGAAAGCTATGAATGTTGGCTACAAAAAGTATTTTGTAGTCAACACCCAATTCCAAGTTCTTCTGTGTCCAAAAAATTAGACCATGGACAGAGGTCTCAGAGAAAGGCTACTGGACAGCAACTTTCTCTTGAAGAAAAGTGAGATTTAAAGGGGGTTTTGCATCCATGCTTGTCCCCATTTCCTTAGGATTTGATTAGTAGTCACTATACATTTTAGTGGTGATCTACTATATCAAGCCATCCTTAGGGTACATTAGGACTTTAAGCCTTTCATTTGCTTGGGAAGGGGAATTTTATCCTTTGAAAGAAAGATTTGATGTATGAAAATGATCTTTGGAAAAACACTTTTGAGAAAATGATTTCAAGAAAGTAAGAAGTAATTTGGACCTTTTAAATGGTCATCCATGGAAATTTATTCCAAGGTGACTACATTTTTAGGTCAAGCCAAGATGAACAACAAATAAGTTGATGAACAAACTACATCTTTAATGTTTAAGATACATGCATGGATGAGAGAGATTTAGGGTAGGGAGAGGGAGGTTATACCTATCTTCCCTTGTGTTTGTGTTTGTGTTTGAATGGATTCAAGGCTTGAATGTGTTTGGTGTTTGATGATAGAGTTGGTCAAAGAGAAAACAAGTAGATAACACTAAAGTCCTCTATGTTTTCTCTCTAATCCTCCTCTTTAGTGTTGATTTGAGCTTGAGCTTGTGTGTGTTTAAGAGTAATTTGAGAGTGTTTGGAGTGAGATTGGGAAAGACTCAAGAGAAAATGGTGGCAATCTAAGGATTCCCACTGTTTTCTCTCTATTTTTCGCCAGAGTATATTTTCTGTGAGTGAATTGTGTTGTGTAAGCTGAGAGAGGAGGGTTCAATTTATAGGCAACTGGGAGGATCATTTTGATCCTCGATGATCAAACCGTAAACGTGCCTGGTGCAATAAATGCTGCTCCAGGCTTTGGACAGGGAGAATATTATTCAAAAAATTCCAGCAGTTTGTGTTTTTCAGCTTGCCTAATTCGGATTTTTCCAATTTCTTTTCTTTTTTAAGATTCTTTTCTTGGTTTAACCTTAAATGGCAATCCCTAATCTACCCTTACATTGTTAGAAAGGTTAGGAATTGTTAGAAATGTTAGGAATGTTAGGGCTTTCGTTAATTTTCTAACGAAAATACTAACAACTCAAATTGGAGCACTTACAGTAGCCCCTCGGCGACGGCGCTTTCGAAGGAAGCGGGGTCGTCGATAAGAGTAAGGCTCCATATTTGACAGGATGATCAAGTGATCGAGTGGCTGAACCTAGCGATAGGCTACCTACGTATCCCGAATGGGAATCAAGCCGGCCGTAGTTCGGGTCTTTCGATGTCGACCCTAGAGTGACTGTTTTAGGATGTCAACCTGGCGAGCGAGTTCTGCAGTCGTTTGTTGAAAGAAACTCTGCTGGGGATGACCATTTTGGTCTGATGGCTAGAGTTGTATATCTGCTCTACTGGGGATAGGGATGACCATTTTTGGTCTGATGGCTGAACCTAGTGATAGGCTACCTACGTATCCTTAAGAGGAATCAAGCCAGTCGTAGTTCGGGTCTTTTGCCTATCTTCAGACGTCGACCTTAGAGTGACTAAGATTTGACTATTTTTGGGAAATCACCCTATGATTTGACTATTTTTGGGAAGTCGCCCTAAGATTTGACTATTTTTGGGAAGTCACCCTATGATTTGACTATTTTTGGGAAGTCGCCCTGTGACTTGACTATTTTTTGGGAAGTCGCCCTAAGATTTGACTATTTTTTTTGGAAGTTGCCCTGAGATTTGACTATTTTTGGGAAGTCACCCTATGATTTGACTATTTTTGGGAAGTCGCCCCATGATTTGACTATTTTTGGGAAGTCACCCTAAGATCTGACTATTTTTGTGAAGTCGCCCTATGATTTGACTATTTTTGGGAAGTCACCATGAGATTTGACTATTTTTGGGAAGTCGCCCTGGTAATGATTTCGGTTCGTCGAATTAGGGGATGATTGCGATTTATATCTTTCCTCGTGTTGTGTGTCAAAATCGAAGTGATAGAGTTTCAGGTGTCTCAAACCTTAATGATGTCGTTTTAGGAGCCTCGAACCTTGATGATGGCGTCTTAGGTGCCTCAAACCTTGATGATGGCATTTTAGGTGCCTCGAACCTTGATGATGGCGTCTTAGGTGCCTCGAACATTGATGATGGCGTCTTAGGTGCCTCGAACCTTAATGATGACGTTTTAGATGTCTCGAACCTTGATGATGATGTTTTAGGTGTCTCGAACCTTAATGATGGCGTTTTAGGAGCCTCAAACCTTGATGATGGCGTCTTAGGTGCCTCAAACCTTGATGATGGCATTTTAGGCACCTCGAACCTTGATGATGGCGTCTTAGGTGCCTCAAACCTTGATGATGGCGTCTTAGGTGCCTCGAACCTTGATGATGATGTTTTTGGTGTCTCGAACCTTGATGATGACGTTTTAGGTGTCTCAAACCTTAATGATGGCATCTTAGGTGCCTCGAACCTTAATGATGACGTTTTAGGTGCCTCGAACCTTGATGATGGCATCTTAGGTGCCTCAAACCTTGATGATGGCGTTTTAGGTGCCTCGAACCTTGATGATGGCATCTTAGGTGCCTCCAACCTTGATGATGGCATTTTAGGTGCCTCGAACCTTGATGATGGCGTCTTAGGTGCCTCGAACCTTGACAAAGGGTGATCTGGAGGTATTAACTTGTTTTGAAACAATTTCCTTCGATGTTCGTATCCTTTCGTTGGGGACGGACTTTGAGGGGATAGACAGTCTTTTGGTGGACTTCATTTGAAAGGATCGGTCTTACGTTTGCTGTCGGAGGTGAAAGAGACAGAATTCCGTTCGCTTTCATCAGGGATGAACCTAAGTTGAGGTTTAGTTCCATTATATGAACCTAAATGAGAACTTAGTTCAGGAGTATGAACCTAAATGAGGACTTAGTTCAGGAGTATGAACCTAAATCGAGGTTGAAGGAGACTATTTGAGGGCATTCTTGCTGGGGAAGATTGGAGCTTACGATGATTATTGGGAAAAAGGGTGACCGTGTCGGTCAAGCGGCTGGACCTATGGTAGGCTACCTACGTATCCCGAGTGGGAATCAAGCCTGGAGGTAGTTCGAAATCCACTGGACAGTTAGGAACAGGTCTAGGATCCTGGGCCTTTTGATAATTAGGAGGCTGTCACCTTAAGGAACTAAAGCTTCCGTCGCTATTTGCGGAGATAGAGATAGCTAAAGCTATGGGTAATCATGCAACATTTGAGATATGTTGAGGGACTAACGTACCTTTGCTGTGCTTACCTGTAGGAGAGCAAGTCGCGGGGGCTGTGTGGTAGTTGATAGTGTTGAGAGTCTCGATGTATCTGATAGAGATATTGAAACATTTAGGGGCGTGAGGTACCTCTGACCGATTGGCATTTGAACTTGGCGTCCCTGACCGATTTGCATTTGAGAACTTGGCGCCTCTGACCGAATTGTATTTGAGAACTTGGCGTCCCTGACCGATTTGCATTTTGAGAACTTGGTGTCCCTGACCGATTTGCATTTTGAGAACTTGGCGTCCCTGACCGAATTGTAGACACTGGAGGCGGTCTTCATATGTTTGTGGATGTTGGGGGTTGTCTTCATCCATTTGTGGACATTGAAGGTCGTCTTTAGCAAGTTGCAGATGCCGGAGCTTGTCTTTGCCAAGCTATAGACATGGGGACTATCTTTCCCAAACTGTAGATGCTGGAGGCTGTCTTCATCCATTGGAGGTCGCCTTTGCCGAACTGGAGATGTCGGAAGATGTCTTCACGGACTTGATGCACTGTAGACCTGGAGACAAGGTGGTGTTGTCCTAATGTGTCTGAGGTATCAGTCATTTGTTGAAGTCATTGGAATTACGCTTCGGTGGAGACCATCTTTGCTGCGGGGTGGCTTCGGGTAGTGATGGAAAACTGGTCTTTCGTGCTTGAATTGCTACATTTGTTAGCAGAGGGACAAAATGCACATATGATATTCATGATGATGGATGCATGCATGGAACTAAAAATGATTCGCAATAGCTTAGGTTTTTTTTTTATTATTGATTCATGTTTTGCATGTTACATGAGCCCTGGGGAGATTTTTGTGGGGATGCATGTGGTGAGAGGGTTTGTATGTGTTGTGGACTGTTTGGGACAAGCTTTCAGCTGGTGGGGTGATATCCTTTGGTCGCGGACTGAATTGCATGTCGTTGATGAGGTCAATTTTGATCTTGGGATGAAGTTGGATTTGAACCCCGGGTCTTGATTGAAATTTCTTTTCAGTCTCGGACATTTGAAGCTGATGCTGACAGGTTCTAGAATCAAAGTATGTTGACATGAATGAACCCTCTTTCGCTTGGGTTAGTTGTGATTTGACATAAATTTGGAGAATGATTTGGCAAAATGCTGATATGAGGAGATTCCCAATTCTCAACTTTTGATGATTCAGGGAGTTGCCATATATCAAGTTCTAAAGCTGAAACTCCAAGATAGTTGTTGAGGTGACTAGGCCTTTCTTCTGAAGATAGGTGTGACTTGATAAAGCCCCATTCCGTGGAAGAGACATGGCGAAAGCCACGGAATCTTTCTCTAAATGATTTGATGAAGCCCCAGGTTTGACAAAGCGTCACTACAGAGGTCCAGTTAAAGATTTGACTGTAAAACTGACATACTGATGAAGTGCCGAGCCAATCGATCAACGTGAGAGCCCTCAAGGTGAAGTTGTCATGAAGTAAGAAACCCATCTTTGATAACGACTATGAAACTAGAATCCTCTCTTCGAAGAGTGTCTTCCATATGGGACCTGTTAGCCATAGTGGCACTTGGCTTGTTCATGGCTTCAATCATATTCACCCTACTTTTTTTTTAGGGAATGGATTGTTGACTGTATTGGGTCCTTGGGGTACCCTTTTTCGATCAGTTCTCACACTGCCCTTTTTCAGGAGCATACTAGTGGGAAGCACAGAGTTTAGTTGTGTCCAAAGGGACACCGGGATCCATGGGCTGATGGTTGTCTGGTCAAACCTTCCTTCACAAATCCCTGAAAGACGTCGCTCAGAGGCATTCCGAAATCTTCAAGCTTAAGGCTTCGCGACTTGGGCACATCACCTTTCCTTGGCACGAAAGGAGTGGCATTGTTGTAATCCTGTCCCGAATAGGGCTGGGCAGGAGTCGTGTTGGAGGTGGAAGAAACCCGGTATTCGTAAGGTGTGCAACAACTTGCGGCTGATCGTAAGCCCTCTCAAATTTAGCCCCGGAATTGACCATTGCCCGCAGATCCGGATAGGGGAAATTGCTAAGTGAGGCCCTTAAATGCGGCTTCAAGCATGACTGAAAGATGTCCAGTTGTGCCTCTTCAGAAGGAGGAGTTGCCATTTCGCTAAGTTTCAAGTTCCAATGCTCGTAAAAATCCCCGATGTTCTCGTCGGGACGCTGCACTGTTGTCTGCAAGTCAACTCTAAAATTAACTTTATACTTTTCTGTGAAGGCACTTGTAATCTGGTCCCATGTAGCCCTGACCTCGGGTTTTAAGCGGAAGAACCACTTCAAAGCACTGGATTTCAAAGAGAGGCTGAAATAGTCCGCCAACTGCTGATTGGTGCACCCTTTGGCCTTCATTGCCAAGGTATACGTGTCCAGATGGGTTTTCGGGCATGCAGTCCCATCAAAGATGTCCAGATTAGGCATCACGAATTTGTGGGGCAGGGGAACAATGGAGTCCGGGTCCGTAGGCCGGAAGGCAGACTTCTTAGCGGTCAATTCAGCAATCTGTGCTTTCAATTCCTTATGCTGTTCCATGAACCAAAACCAGATGAGGGTCCGGTGGTGGAACCAGAGTGTTCAAGCCGGCGACTGAGCTAGAGAGAGGAGCTACCACTGGCGGCAGACTGGTGGAGGGAACGGCCGATCCGGGGATGTAGGTGAAAACCTGTCCTTGGCCCGAATTACCCTGGGGAGTGTGAGTAGGAGCCTGGTCAAAGGGATAGAACCCAGTGGCTTGCTGTTAACTTCCGATTGGCAAAGAGGGTGGTGGTAGACCTGAGGTGGCCGGGTAGCTAGAGTTTCCATGAAACTTAAATACGGGTTGTGACCCTTGTTTGTTGAACTGCATGCACGCTTGGCTGGGGTGATGGTGTATAACCGGGAGGATACTGTGGTCCGGTGATTCTGATGAGACAGGGATTAGGGGCTTGGTGGCCCATTGATCCCTGAGTGAGAAATGGGTTTGTGGAAGCTGTGTTAGGAGCAGCTGAACTAGCATCATTCTGTTGTCCCGAACCAAACTGTGGTGGCATCCCAAACTGTTGCTGCGGCACTCTAAACTGTTGTTGTGAAGGTTCGGCTTGATCATTTCTGAATTGAGACGGGATCCCAATTTGCTGTGGCATTCCAAGGTACCCCCAACCATGAGAAGACATTCCGTACTGATTTTGTTCCTACTGAGGAACTGCGAACTGATTCATCCTGTCAGCCGCATGGATCCGGTGTCCGTAGTTGGGAGCCGTCGACCCAAAGATCGAGGAGATAGTACCATGAGGCCGGTGGTGGCATCCTCGAGTAGTCTCGGGCGACCGAGAGCGGGATTGGGGTTTGCAGTCCCGTTAAGGCGGTCGCGAAGGGATCATTGTGAGACTTGCTGCCGGGACCGGCCGTCTTGAATCGGGTCAGCTGCCGAGGCATTCCAAACCGCTGGGGCCGAGAAGTTCAAACCGATCCATAGCCGACCGCCGTCCCAAACCCAACCGAGAAGTCATACCAAGCCGATGTAACCGAGAAGCCCCCGATCTGATCTCGTACCGAGCCGCCGAGGCATACCAAACCGTCGCGACATACCGAGCCGACCCCAACCGTCAGACAGGCACACCATACCGGCCCAAATCGGACCGAATTCAATTTGTTTCCCCAAACGATCGTCCTGCATCGAACCGTGAATGTATACTGCATCGAGGCCGAAAGGATGACCGATTCATGCTGAGAAGAGCGTGGCCCTTGGAGGTTCCATGTGAGGAAGGTGGTGGCATTCGGCGGTAGTCCTGTCTGCCAAGATAGGGATGGGGATCCTTTTCCTCTTCTACCGTGAAAGTCCCATCGGGTTTGAGGGCAATCATCAAACCAAAATTCCTGACACCTTCCAAGGATGAACATCGAAACCTCATTCTGATTGGCACAAGGAGTTTTATGGACTCGGATTCCAATATTAGCCATGGAAATACGATGAATCTCTGGTCCTAGTTAAAATTCCGTCCTCATCCTTGGACATCAAAGAACTGCGCTTGACAAACCCATGACCAACATGGCGATCAAATCTCACTTTGCTTGGCATGGCCTTGGTCTGAAGAGATGTGTTTGCGAAGTCTTGATTTTGAAGAAGTGACTTGGTAGAGCCTTTGTCTCATGATTGTGAATCTGACACAAACCTGGTAGGCATTGCAGACTGATACTGATATGAGTCTAAACAAAGACCCAGCCCATCTTGTAGCAAAGTGAAGAACCGGCGTGACCAGAGAAGCCTCACTCTAAACAAATGGCTTGACGAAAGTCCTTCCTCAAAGAGTACAGTGCAGCTCTAATGCAAATTGAATTGTCATGTAGCAAAAGAGGCAACCCATCCTTCTATATTTACTTTATTATTTTCTTTAGTCAATTAGTCAACCGGAAGAAAATGTAAAAGAAAGACAATTTAGAAATGTATACCTGCAGGGGTATATTTTCGAAAAGTGGGGACGAATCCCCGATTTGTATTATTTGTTGGCCTCATTTGATGAAGGCACAAAAGAACTCGCTTTAGGTTTGACTCTTTTGAGAGAGCATAAGTGTAGAAAGGTTTGTAAAAGTGTATAGAAGCCCCTGCTAATAGAAAATTAGTGTTTAGCTCTATTTTTCCTATAATGTAGAAAAAGAAGACTTGTCGAGACATCTGAAAACAATATTCAAATTAATCACAAGATTGCTTAAAACCCTTTATTAATGTTCGGGTTACTCACACCCCTAATCTCGATATGAACAAACATTTTGATTAATCATGAGGAGAAAGTCGACCAATACCAAGGGTAAAGTTGGGGAATTGTGAAGAAAGATTGTGTATAGGAGAGGCCATTGATGAGACCGAATTTTCTTGGGATTTGGATATGTTTATGACCGGACCATTTCTGGTTGCCTACGTTCCCCTTAATATAAGGAGCTCAGGTCGCCGTAGTTCGGGCTTGAATCGTGTTTGACTTTGGCAAAAGGGGGATGAATATTTGGGGTACTTTTGGTGAAAAGGCTCGGATAGGAAGTTTGGATGATAAGGTACGGGCCTCGAGGTGGTTCCTTGACAAGTCATTTTGACAGATATTTGAGCGATTCTGTTGCTTCTTGATCGTCGTCCTTCATCGGGGGAGAAAGATTTTGGATGCATCTTAAGGGCTTATGATATGTTTTTGCCGTTGTTTTAACTGCTCCCTTGTTGACGACAACTTCCGTTCTTCGGGCTTTAATTTTGCCCATATGTCAAGCCTCAGATCGGCGGTGCTGGGTCCTTGGCCCCATTTTTTTTTTTTTAAAGCTTTTGCTTTTTTTTTTATTTGAAGCTTTTGCTTGAGCTCTTTTTTTTTAAGCACTCGAGGACGAAGGCAAGCCTCTGCTCGAACTTTCTTGAGGCACGTGAGGTGAAGGCAAGACCCCGGTTTTTTGTCGACAGGGGGTCAATCTTCCGATGTTGAGTGACCTTTTGTTGTTCTTTGATGCTGCCGCCGTTGTTGACTTGGTCAAGGTGATGATGGGGACATGTTTTGGAAAGTGTATGGCTGATGGAGGCCTTTTTGAGGTAAGGGAAGTGCATAGGGAGGGCATTAGTTGACTTTCTCGCACCAATTAATTAAAATCTTAATCATTTTCAGAGATTATTTGTTGAGCAATGCGAGTGATCATTTAAAATAAAACTATTTCATTAAATGTAATGTAGGTGTGCAAATAATGTCTCAAGTCTAGCAAGAAAAGAAGAAGACTTCTTTTATAGAAAATTTAAGATTAACTACAATGTTCAAGGAGGACTTGATTGAACGAAGAAAGTACTAGAACCTACAAAGGTTGACCAAAAGACTGTTTTAATATTAAAGGATGGGTAGCCCCTAGTCAGCTACTCTTTGTTGTTGGACCACGTCTCTACCCTTCAGCACTGGAAGCAGATTCCTCATGAAGCTATGACAGACTATGCTCGCCTTTGGTAACTTCAGGAATTCCTCACTCACCGGCCCTGACGGTTGCCTTTTCTGCCATTAGATTGTTATCATCTTGGCGTCAGTCGTGAACTTATCGGAGGGCGAGAGTTCAAAGCATTTCACCGAATCCGGCTTTGCCATGGTCACATGCTTGTTGCAGTCAAACCAGCCATTCTCCACATTTGTTGCGACTAAATCATCTGGCTTGGAGCTTGAATCATAAAACCCAATCATGTTTACACTCGTGTTGTTTGGGAAATGATCATTGGCAGGGTTGAGATCACTGAGGCGCTCGAGTTTGCCCTTCTTAATTAACCCCTGAATTGCCTTTCTCAAAGCTGTGTAGTTGTCGGTTATATGACCGTGATACTGGTGGAAAGCACAATGCTTAGTGGTGTCCAAAGGGATTTTGGGATCCTTGGGCTGATAGTTTCTCATGGGTTTGAGGAGACCCTGCTTTAGCAAGCTATTTAAAACATTGCTTAAGGGAACACCAAAACCCTCGGGATGTGGTTTCTCCTTTGGGGGAGAATGAACTCTTAGTGCTCTTTGATTCGATATTTGGTCATTGACTTGGTCACCATTTTGAACAGGGTTTACCGGTTTTGGTCCATTGGGGCCCTCAAGCTTGCCTGTTTCGATTAACCCTTGAACCGCTATCTTCAATACTATGCAGTCGTCGGTCGTGTGGCCATAATGATCATGGAAGGCCTTCCTTCACTAAACCCTTGAAAATTAAGCCCATGGGCATCCCAAAATCATCAAAATGTTCTCGTCGCCTTAGAGGACCACCATTTCTTGGTTGCTTTTGGATGCCGTCAATTGTACACAATGCCTTTTTTCCTTTAATGGATGTTGCAGTCGTGTTGGAAGGGTAAGGTTTATAGCAGTGAGACATGTTCCGACCCGTAGTGCTTCCCCGCGCACGAACCCTTTTGATGTAACCATCGATGTAAGCGTCGAGATTTGACTTTTGGTAAAACTCGTTCATGTCAGATACACAAGATTGGTATGGTGAGATGGCCCGAGTCGAGCGATCTTAGATACTCTCATTGCTAGGATTTTCTTGTACCTTCTTAATTGGTTCTACCAATAATCCATTGGACGAGTCAATAGGAACACTAGGACTGCACGACCCCGCCACAAGATTGGCATCAGTAAATGAAACCACAGTAGGAAGTACTCTGGTGGGAGGGATGATAGTCTGAGCATTAAAAGCGTGACCGTAACCCTCCTCATAAGGCTTGGCGGTTGCCGAAGATGAGGATATATGGCTCGTAATGGGTGGATACCAGGGAGCAGTGAGTGCAGATCCAAAAGGCTGCTGAAGACATGAGGTTTGAGGCATCGTAACAGTAGGATTGAACGTGTCTTGACCATACTGAGGAACGTGACTACCAGGGTAATGTGCATACTGTACTTGATGAGCAGGAGCAGCTTGCGTAACAGCCTGGTGGAGAATTTGATGAGGAGCATTTGACCTTGTCGGACTTCCCAACCGGAGGGGCGGGGTAGAGCTTGGAGGATGTTGTGAATACGGTAAACCTGATGAAGTGGTGATAAAAGCCTGGTGGCCCATGTGATCTTGCAGTATCATAGGGGCAAGTGTGCTTCGAGAATTGGAGGAAGCAAGCTGGCCCCCTCCGAACCATGGAGCCTGAGAAGCGAACTGTCCCAAAATGGCTTGCGGAGCCATGTCAAACTGCTGGGCTTGAGAAGTCGCGAACTGACCCATTCCGAGATGATGACCCGAACCAGACTGATGTTGTGAAGTAGTAAACTGACCCCTTCCAAGCTGTGGGGCGAAAGCCAACTGATTCAATCCTGGTGGTGAGACTTGAGAGGCACCGGGGACAGGTTGACCTAGATAGGACTGTTGAGGAGTATCGAGCTGTAGGGGCTGAGATGTACTGAACTGACCAATTCCGCTCGGGCCAGACTGAGGTTTTGGAGTAGCGAACTGACCCATTCCAAGCTGCGGGGCAGAAACAGACTGATTGAAACCCAAAGGTGAAAACTGAGAGGTGCCGGGGGGAAGTTGACCAAGATTGATACGATGAGGCCGAGAGGCAGGCTGAGTGATAGGCTGGGGGATGCTTGGCCCATTAGTAGTCCCACACGAAAGGGAACAGGGCATTTGACGGTAGTTGGCATGCCCGGGAGGGCAATTAGCTCCAATCTCCGCATCAACCGTAAAGGTTCCATTAGGGTTGCGAACAATCACTAGCCCCTGGGTTCTGATACTTTCCAATAACTGACTGATCTGAGCCTCTTGATGCTGTCTTATCTGTTCCAACATCTGATTCCACTGCTCGGCATTTTGCGGATTTTCGGGGTTCGGAGTTGTACGTCCCCCACCGTTCTCCTCTGAGTTGACCATTCTGAAACTTTGAGCTGAAGCGAAGGAGGAAATCGATGAAGTATCTGACTCCGGAATGACCGAGCTGAGCAAACGATGACCCGGGGTCTTGATCCAAACTTTGCTTACTGTGGAAGGTACAAAAGGGTGTGGTTCAGACTCGGGAAAGCGAAACAGGTTGGTGTTTGGGCTTAGGGCTCATGCAACATGCAGTTATTTGTTCTTGTTTACTTAAAACATGTTTTATTAACCTAATCGGTTGGAAAAGATTGCTCTTCTTTTCGCAAACTATTCGATTCTGGATCAGTGGGCCCCATCACTACGCCTGCGGACCCTCAACCTGTAACCTCGAACAAGGGTTCCGTAGGGCAAGCAGGTCCCACCGACCGAAAAGAAAAACGATCCTAAAGTCTGGCGGGTAATCTAGTCTTAACGAGCATTCGATGTAAATTACGGACAAAGCTGACGTCAAAAGTCGAGATCATGTCCGAGGGCTCGACAAAAAGTCGGCATGGTTCGGACTGATAAATGTCCACAATTGATCTTGACTTGTCGTCAATTAGGCCGTAATTAGGCATGGAATAATCGTTAATCCTTGATGACTCAGTGTCATGCTGGGAGTCAGTGTATAATTTGTGCCAGTCAGAGTCAAAGTCAAGGCGCCAGTCAATATCTGGTCAAAGTCCGTGATGGAAAACTGGCAGAACTTCGACTGATTAGGGTTCCGAAAGATATTGACTTGGTATGCCGACAAAGGCTTGAAAGGAAAGGTTTATACACAGACAGGGCATGACACAGACCAGACTAAAAACCAACCTGGTCTCGGACAAAGTGTGTCACGGACAAGTGCATGGTCGACACGAGGCTCCATGGGATGTTTGGGTAGTCCCGTGCTTGCACCGAGAGGCGTAATAAGACCAAACGGGCCGCTACAGGGATTTCCCCAGATTAGGGACGTAGTGTGCAGTGTAAGGCCAAGTGCGCGTAGTGTGCAAGCAGTCTATCTTCTTTTTCTGAGTAAAATAGGAATTTTTCATGTGTCTTAAAAAGTATGATGCATGCACAAAATGATTTTTTTTTTTTTGAAAACCCCCTTTTTTTTTGAAAATCTTTTTTTTTTTGAAAGTCTTTTTTTTTTTGAAAGCAAATGAACACATAAGTTCATAATTCAAAATTCAAGGCAACGGGTCCGATAGTCAAAATTTTGACTTTTTTCGAGGCGACCAAAACAACACGAAAATGTGAAAAACCAACACACACACACAACAAACGGTTTCACATGCCGGGACAGAATCTTGACCCTCAAAAGTTTTTCTCCTTTTTTTTTTTGAAAAGATAAAACTTGAAAATTCCCAGCGGAGTCGCCACTGTGATGTACCCGATTTTTTTTGAAATCAAACGGAGTCGCCACGCCATTTTTATTTTAAGGGCCAAAACTTTGAAAAATGCCCGGAATGAGAGATTTGGGTTCGGAGGTCACGTTACACTCCGGGAAGAACGTTAGTGTTCACCCGAAATGCCTCGTAAAACGAGTCTTCCAAGCATTAAAAACCATTTGTTCGTGTGTGTGTGTGTGTGTGTTTTTGGGCAAAATAAGTTCAAACTGAAAAGTAAAAATTGAGGACTCTTTTTAAGACTTTGAACAAATCCCATGATTTTTGGTGTGATTTTAGGGTTGAGTTTTGGTACTCAAAAGACCTTTTGAAGTTGAAAATCAATTCTGCCAGAATGATAAAGGCAGTGGATACTTGATTTTAAAATGGATTTAAGAGCTCTAAAATCTCAGAATATGGGGAAAGTCCAAGAATGAAAGTTGTTCAAAACGCCTTAAATAAGGTTTCTGCTAAAGAATTTTTCATTTGGAGATGATTTGATAGACCAAAACCTTCTGGATATCTCAGATGTGAAATCTGGATTTCCAGAGACTGATGAACTGACCTTTGAAAAATAATTTGAAAAAGGGAGTTTTACTCACGAAAAAAATAAAGTAAATATATTTCTGGAAATATCTGGATGTTGGATACAAAAAGTATTTTGTAGTAAACACCCAATTCCAAGTTCTTCTGTGTCCAAAAAATTAGACCATGGACAGAGGTCTCAGAGAAAGGCTACTGGACAGCAACTTCCTCTTGAAGAAAAGTGAGATTTAAAGGGGGTTTTGCATCCATGCTTGTCCCAATTTCCTTAGAATTTTATTAGTAGTCACTAGACATTTTAGTGGTGATCTACTATATCAAGTCATCCTTAGGGTACATTAGGACTTTAAGCATTTCATTTGCTTGGGAAGGGGAATTTTATCCTTTGAAAGAAAGATTTGATGTATGAAAATGATCTTTGGAAAAACACTTTTGAGAAAATGATTTCAAGAAAGTAAGAAGTAATTTGGACCTTTTAAATGGTCATCCATGGAAATTTATTCCAAGGTGACTACATTTTTAGGTCAAGCCAAGATGAACAACAAATAAGTTGATGAACAAACTATATCTTTAAAGTTTAAGATACAAATATGGATGAGAGAGATTTAGGGTAGGGAGAGGGAGGTTATACCTATCTTCCCTTGTGTTTGTGTTTGAATGGATTCAAGGCTTGAATGTGTTTGGTGTTTGATGATAGAGTTGGTCAAAGAGAAAACAAGTAGATAACACTTAAGTCCTCTATGTTTTCTCTCTAATCCTCCTCTTTAGTGTTGATTTGAGCTTGAGCTTGTGTGTGTTTAAGAGTTATTTGAGAGTGTTTGGAGTGAGATTGGGAAAGACTCAAGAGAAAATGGTGGCAATCTAAGGATTCCCACTGTTTTCTCTCTGTTTTTCGCCAGAGTATATTTTCTGTGAGTGAATTGTGTTGTGTAAGCTGAGAGAGGAGGGTTCAATTTATAGGCAACTGGGAGGATCATTTTGATCCGCGGGGATCAAACCGTAAACGTGCCTGGTACATTAAATGCTGCTCCAGGCTTTGGACAGGGAGATTATTATTCAAAAAATTCCAGCAGTTTGTGTTTTTCAGTTTGCCTAATTCGGATTTTTCCAATTTCTTTTCTTTTTTAAGATTCTTTTCTTGGTTTAACCTTAAATGGAAATCCCTAACCTACCCTTACTTTGTTAGAAAGGTTAGGAATTATTAGAAATGTTAGGAATGTTAGGGATTTCGTTAATTTTCTAACGAAAATACTAACAACTCAAATTGGAGCACTTACAGTGTCCTGTGTCGGACGACAGAGGTGTCCTGTATCAGTGAGCTTCATCAGATTGATCCCACACTACTCAAATCACGAAACTAGGCTACAATATCAACTGAAAGCAGTAAAATAACAGTAACAAAAGAGTATTATGGGAGGATCATATGGCTTTAATGGCCAAATGTGAATAATCACATGTTTTTGGCCATGATCATGGAAGCCATCACCTCCTAACCCAAGCAAACTCAACCAAGATGCAAACTTTAACGAAATTAACACTACTAAGTGCTCTGATCTAAGGTGGAGAGATGTGAATATTGATGATTAACATCTCCACCACCTTGATCATGCAAAATCCCCAAATATTCATATGATATCAAATAGTATAAGCATGCAAGATAAATAAACAAGATAGCAAGATATGAACAGAGATTAAAGGGGTTTAGTGTCTACCTATTGTAGTCCACAAGGCAAAGACACCAATAGTATGGTGTTTGCCCCTTCAAAACACCAACAAAGGATTACCACCTTTTGGCTTGGCTTGAATGTGTGTGTGTGAGGAGGGAGGTGAGTGAGTGTTTCTCTCTCTTCTCTCCAATTCGGCAGAGTAACCTTACTTCCAAAATCCCCCTTAAAATGATTAGCAAAGGCCTGTATTTATAGGCATGCTGAGAGGACCTTACATGTCGTACGACATGGGGGGTTAACCGCCTTAGGTTCATCCTACGTCGGATGACGCTGGTCGTTCTTAGGACAGACTGGGCCGCAGGGAGGCAGGCCCAAGAACCAAATGAATAAATAAATAAACGAGGCCAAAACTAAATGTATTTAAATACATGAGCCCAAAACAAAATGCATCTAAATGAAAGCATACCCAGAAACACGAGTTCGGGTCGGGGTACTCACATTGGGTAAGAATCCCTCCTCGACTTTAGTTAATAGGACGGGGAGGGGTTCCCTTCCTCGTCCTCGTCTTAAACTTCTCACTTGGTCAAAACTGACCTTTTCTCCTTTATTTGTGCAACTATGACGGGATGGGGAAGTAACACAGCTTGGCCTTCAACTGGTCTATCGACCTCGGGCATGATAAAAAATGCCTTCGCCGAGGGAGCCCAAGCTGGCCACCGATGATGGGGACGTGGGAGGTCCAACCGTGGTAGGTCTGTCACCCCTAGGCCTAGATCCGCCATGGCTGGGGAGCCAATAATTGAGGAAATCCATTCAATGTATGGAGTGCCGAGGGAGGAATACCGCCTTACATACCTCCCCAGCATACCCGTTCAAACCGAGAAAGATTTGGATGATTTTTTATATAGTTTGAACCACGTTCACTTCTTCTATAAACAATTTCAGCTTGGCCTTCGTCTCCCTCTCGATCCCTTTATTTGTGAGTTTCTAAAGGATATGCATGTCATCCCGGCTATGCTAGGTGCCAACGCCGTGAGGTTCCTCATCGGCTTTAATGCTTATGCCGTACTATAGGCTTTAAACCTTGTCAATCTGCGTTCCACCATTTTTTCACCGTCAGCTACAAAGAGGACACTAGGATCCTAGTGGTGAGGAGTGATCCCAACCAACCCAAGTTGATCTATCCCATGTCGAGCAAGGTCTCTGGGTGGAATAACCTTGTTATTAGAGTGGAGAGCCGAGAAGGCTGGGAATTTGTTGCTCCCTCAGAGTTTCCTCATGTGCCCGAGCAAGTTTGGAGGCCGAAATGGAGCAACCATCTAATAGAGTGGTTGAAGCAATTTTCCCAAGTGTGAACTCTCTGTTCGTCAACTTTGGAGACCGACCAGAGATATTACGTGCAATCCTGTATCATGACGGTTCCCTTGGACTGCCTAGTGGCCCTCGTTCTCGTCGTAAGGGGAAGTAGATTTCTAGACTTGAGGGTGCACGCTGGTTTCATTTTTCATGAGGAGTATGACATTTGCAAACTTTATGATGACAGATGTCTTGCCGAGGAGGGTGTGGTCGACTGTAAATATCTTACTCGTCGTCTTTCTGTACTTATGCAATTTTTACTTGATATATCACCCTTCTCGTCTTTCCACTAACAACTTGTCTTCCTCATCTTTTGTAGATTTAACTGAGGAGCAGATAAAGAGAATGGAGGAGAAAATATTAGATCCCCAACATCTCATAAAGTTAAAGAGGAGGACTTCACACTCCTCGGTGAAAAGCAAATGGCACTCTGATGATGTGGAGAGACAGGACATCTTGGCTACCAAAGAAGCTCGGGCTCTGCCCCTTAAGCCGGTGGGAGGTGATGATGCCTCCACCAAAGAAGGAAATGATGGGCAAGAGGCCTGATCTGAGGGGGAAGTCTCCTTAGAAATAATAACTCCTCAGGCCGATGAGGATTTAAAGTAGGCTGGCCTAATTGAGGCCGAGGAGACAAATGCTGGGGGAAGGACTCTCGCTCAAAAATGGCCAAGGATGGAGGCTGAGGGGGAGGGTCCTTCCAAGAAGGCAGCAACAGAGACTTCCTCGACCGTTTTATCTGCTTGGCATATTAATACTTATGATGAGGCCGAGTTGTTCGTCAAGGAGGCTCGTGAAGCGTCAATCTTTAAAGGCATGGATCTCCTCGCTCCTAGGGGCCCCCAACAAAGGGTTGGCCGAGCAGTCATCTGTAGGTCCATGGATGATGATCTTTTAGATCATCTCCTTGACACTAAGCCTGGCATGGAGACTTTGGCCAGCAGGAAAGTTGTAAATGTTAGAACATGTGTTGCCATGTGTGTTGTCCCTTGTGTCACAAACCAGTGTTGCCACTAGTGTTGCCATTTGGGATTTGGCAACTCCAGAATAGTTACTATTATTTTCACAAATAATAAAATGTAAATTAATGTTTATATATCAGTTGTTAGTCTGCTATTTGTGAGCTTGAACAGGTCAACAGAAGATGCCCAGGCGTGAACTTCGAAGTGATGAAGAAAAGTTACATATAAACACATTGTTTATATGTAAAATTGGTGACCAAGTAAAAGGGTTATTGGTTAGCTATTCAGGGGGAGCTAAGGATAGAATACAAGGTATCAGAGCCTAGCACTTGATATACTAAGTGTTTCATCCTTTTTGTTATGGCTTTGAATCTTGCTAATCCTTTTCTAGGGAGACTTTTTATTCTTTATGTATATGTAAAGACTCTCATTTGTTCGTGCATCAAATTAATTGATGTTTGGGCATTGAAGTCTATTCCTAATGTCCTTCCAATAGAATTTTCATTGAGGTCAGCCCTAAATCTAACCATGTTGGGTCTCAAACAACTCAAGTCCGTTCATACATATTCGGGTTTGAGACATTATGCCAACAATTGTGCTAATACCTTAAGAAAGGTTGGTAAAAAATTATTGGTGTACCTTAGTAATGAAGAGGAAGAGGAACCTGACCAATCGGCTATAATAGCCACGGTTTGGGAGCATGCAATGTCAGATTCTGAATGTGTTGTTTCAAGTGTTTCTCAGTACAAGACAACACCAGAGGCAACACTCAGCAGGTATAATATTTCCAATTTTTCTGACACTTTTTACTTTCATGGTTCAATTAGTGTTGTTATAGGAACTCTAGATGAGGAGGATTTAAGCAAGGATAAGCTCATTGAAGGGTTGAAAGATCTCTACGAGGTGTCTCTAAAAAAATGGAAGAATGAGCACAAGATGGTAGTGATCTTAACCAAGGAGATTCATGAGCTAAAAGGCTCTTTGACTCGTCTAAAGGTGCAATTACCAAAGAAAATTGGGGAGCTTGACAAGGTCAAGTGCAAATTGAAGCTAGCCGAGGCCACTTTCAAGAAACTCAACACGGGGTCTTCGAAATTGGATGAGATACTCGACATGAGTAAGTTTCTCAAAACAGGTATTGGATTCCAAGATTCACCCGATAAAATTACTTCTACCTTGTTTAGTGTTGAAACTAAGACTAGTTTTATAAAAGAACATGTTAAGGAAAAAGGTAGTTCTTCTAGTAATATTTCTGATCATACCTTTGAGTGTGAATATTGTCACATTGCTGGACATAACAAATCTGATTGTTTTACTCTTCAAAAGAAAAAGTCAAGTTCTTAGTTGTTGCCTCAAGTGTTGCCAAATTCTCTAGACAACACTCGAGACAACACAGGTGGTCAGAAATACAAAAATTCAAAAAAGAAATCTTGGTTTCCTAAAACAAATGTGAAATGCAATGTTATTTATACTGCCTTGAGGACTAATATTTCAGGTTCATGGTACTTTGATAGTGGTTGTTCTTGCCATATGACGGGAACAAAAATATTCTTGAAAGAATATGAACCTATTCAAGGAGGACACGTGTCTTATGGAGGTGGAGGAAAGAGCAAGATACTAGGGAAAGGAACATTTGATGTTCCTGAATTCCCTACCTTAAAGAATGTCTTGCACGTTGATGCCTTGATGGCTAATTTGATTAGCATTAGCCAGTTGTGTGATGACAACTTAGAGGTAAAATTTAAAAAGAATACTTGTGAAGTTTTTGATCATACTAACACTTGTGTTATGACAGGAACCAGATCAAGTGACAATTGCTATGTTGTTGGTGAATAACAAGTATGCAATTCAACCAAGGTTGATGACACACTTTTGTGGCATCAAAAATTGGGTCATCTCCATTACATAAATTTGGAGAAACCTTTTAGTTTTGATGCTATTGAAGGAATTCCCAAATTAATTTTTAAAGTTAAATCTGTGTGTGGGGATTGCCTTAAAAGTAAACAAACTTGTGTTATCCAACGTGTTGCCTAACACCATGAGCAACACTTTAGAATAACACATTATTTTCAACTTTTGCACATGGACTTGATGGGTCCAATTGAGGTAGATAGCCTGGGAGGTAAGAGGTATTCTTATGTCATTGTGGATGATTTTTCTAGATTTACTTGGATCTATTTTTTAAAAGAAAAATCTGAAACTTTTAATAAGTTTAAATTCTTACATTCCAAAATCAAAAATATGTTTTGCTCACTTATTTTTCGTATAAGATCTAATCATGGAAAAGAATTTGATAATATTTCCTTTTCTACATTTTTTGAGAAAAAGGGAATTCACCATGAATTTTCAACCTCTAAAAGGTTCCAACAAAATCGGGTGGCCGAAAAGAAAAATAGGATTTTGCTAAAAATGATCCGTGTCATGATGTTTTCCAAAAGTATTTCAAAAAGATTTTGAGCTGAAGCGTTGAACACGGCTTGTCACATCTCTAATAGAGTTTTTCTAAGACCTGGTATAACAATGACACCCTATGAGATTTTGAATGGGAAGAAACCTAACGTTGATTACTTCCATGTTTTTGGGTGTGTTCGTTTCATATTGAATAATCGAAATCATTTAGGTAAATTTAACTCAAAGAGTGACAAGGCCATTTTTCTTGGATATTCTCAAAATTGTCTTGCATTTTGTGTGTATAAGATTGAGAATCGCTCAAGAATATGCAAATATTTTGTTTGATGATTTGGCTAGCATTGCAGTTGAATCAGTTTTAGACACTCCTATAATATGGGTTGAACAACTTGAAGAAGTTGCTGGAGAAAGTGTTACCTCAAATGTTGAGCCTGGTGTTGAATCAAGTGTTTTCATTGATACGGCAACACTAGAGACAACTCCAGAAATCAGTCCAAGTGCAGAAAATAATGATTATGAGAACTCCAATGGAGTTAATGATTCATTGAGGAGAGATCCCCTTTGAGAATTCAAAAGAATCATCCTATAAGTCAAGTTATCGGGGATTTGAACGATGGGATACAAACAAGACATAAGGAACCGGTAAATTATCGAGACATGGTAAAATATGTTAAGGTAAATCACTCTTGTTTTGTATCTAAACTTGAATCTAAAATGGTTGTTATTAATTAAAAGATGAATTTTTTATTCAAGTTTTTAACCACGAGAGATTTTCTAGTTTGAAAAATCTCTTGGTTTTTCATTTAAAAAAAATATTTGGAGAAGGCGTATGATAAAGTTCCAAGAGAGGTACTTTGGTGGGCATTAACAAAGAAGGGTGTTTCAGAGAAATATATTGATATTATCAAGGACATGTATAATGGAGTTAGTACTTGTGTACAGACTAGTGTTGGGAAGACTGAAGAGTTCCCTATAAAAATTGGAGTGCATCAAGGTTCCGCACTTAGCCCCTTTCTGTTTGCTTTGATAATGGACGAATTGACGAGGTCAGTCCAAGATGATATACCAAGGTGTTTGTTGTTCGCAGATTATATTGTGCTGATTGATGAGACAAGAGAGGGTGTTGAAAGTAAATTGGATCTGTGGAGACACACTTTGGAATCTCGAGGTTTTCGACTAAGCAGAAGCAAGACTGAATATTTGGAGTGTAAGTTTAGCAGAGTTGGAAGTAGGGAGGCAGGGGCGGTCACATTTGATGGAAATATTGTCCAAGCTTCTGAGTTTTTTCGCTATCTTGGATCCATTATCCAAAAGGATGGAGAATTAGATGGTGATGTGGCTCATAGGATTAAAGCAGGTTGGTTGAAGTGGAAGAGTGTCACAGGGTTTTTATGTGATCGCGGAATGCCCAATAGATTAAAGGGAAAATTCTATCGCATGGCAAATAGGCCGTCATTGCTTTACGGCACCGAATGTTGGGCCGTGAAACAGTGTCACGTGCATAAGATGAATGTGGCGGAGATGCGTATGCTTCGATAGATGTGCGATCATACAAGAAAGGATCAATTAGGGAATGAGGTGATAAGATGTAAAGTAGGAGTTGCGCCCATTGAGGATAAAATAAGGGAAAATCGTCTGAGGTTGTTTGGACATGTGAGAAGGAGACCGAGTGATGCACCGGTTAGGAGGCCGGAACAGTGGAGAACTGATAAAATGGCGAGGGGTAGGGAAAGACCCAAACAAACTTGGATTAGAGTGATTGAAAATGATATGAGTTTACTTGGAGTGGATGAAAGTTTGGTGTTTAAGAGGCCGGAGTGGAGGGCAAAAATCCATGTGGGGGGCTGATTTTTTTTTACTATACTCCCTCCGTCCCAATATTTAGTTCACCATTTTGGTCTCGACATGCAAATTAAGGGTGGGGAAAATGTTGTGAGTGTAATAGTAAAATAGGAGAGTGAATGAGTGGAGGAAATAGTAAATTTAAAAAGTGTTGTGAGTGTAATAGTGAAATAGGAGAGAGAATGAGTGGAGAAAATAGTAAAGATTCTTTGCCAAAAAAGAAAAGGTGAAGCTTTAAATGGGACACCCAAAATGGCAAAAGGTGAAGTTATTAATGGGACGGAGGGAGTATTTTTTTATTTATTATTTTTTTTATTTTTTTATTTTTTTTATTTATTATTTTTTTTATTTATTTTTTTCCAACAACCTTTACACACGATGACATATGAGGATTCATGTTAGCCGACCCCAAATTATTTTGGGACTAAGGCTTTGTTGTTGTTGTTGTTGTTGTTTTTCATTTAAAAACTCCTGGATTAGTTTGTTGTATATTATGTTTCATTAATTTTTGTTTATTTTATTTAAAAAAAATCTTTATTGTTTAAACCCAATGGGTGGCATTTACTGACCTTTTTGTTCTAGTATGTGTTTATACTTAAGGTTAACATTTTTTTATAAAATACCCCTTTGTGCTTAAAGTGACAAAGTCACTTATGTTGTTGTTGATATTGAAAAAGGCAAAGCTTGTTAAAAGACTCCCAAAGTAACTCATGGCACGGCGTTCGCTGCGACGATACTTCCTTGCCAAAACGGGAGTATAATGTATCTGTTTTATACTAAGTATTAGGGACATGGAGCTCGCTACTACAGTGTACCATACTTGAAAGGTATAAAACTTACTACATATAGCTTTACATTTTAATAAAAAAACTCGGGGCACAGAGCTCGCTACTACGATGCTTCCTTGTAAATAAAAGAATTGTAAAGTTTGCTTAAAATTTCTAAGGAATGATAAGTTATATATGTTGAAAAAATATCAAGGGGATTTTATTTAAAATGTTGTCTTTTTGTGTTACACAACTTTGCTAGCAACACATTAGTAGATGCTACATTATTTTTTTATTTATTCTTTTTATTTTTGTTAATTAAATTTTGAATTTCCAAAAGTCTATTTTCATATATTTAGAGTTTGTGAAATTTAAAAGGTTTTTAGAAAAAATATTTCTCTAACTAAATGTAATTTCGAAATATCTATTTTTTTTTAAAAAAAGTTCATTTTCTTTTGAATTTTGAAAAAAATAATTTTATGGATATTTCTAAATTTATTTTTAGTTATTATATATTTAAAAAAAATTTACATTTTTTAAAATGGCCGGATAAACAGTTAGTGTGGTTTGTTGAGATAAGGGTTTAAGTGGATTTGAATGTGTCAAATCATCTTAATTCTCTCCCTATTATCCATTTAATTACTCCCCTCTCTAAAGCCCCCTCCCTCACCGTCTCTCTCTCTAAGCATCCCTCTCTAGCCGTTAAACCCTTCTCCTCTGTTCGTCATCTTCCCGTCGATTATCCATGGCTAGCCCCTCAAAATTGCCTCAAATCACTTCTCCCATGGATATTTCACCTCTTGCTCCCTCTAGTGTCGCTTCAAATGTCGCCATTCCAACGGAAACCTCTCCGCCGACACTTTCTGCAACACCGTCAACTTCCCCAAGTCTAGACATTATTGTTTACAATCGTCTTCCAATTCCCATTCCCATGAGCCTTCCTGATGCTACTCCTTCGGTTGAGCTTACTTTTGTACCTCAAAAGAAAACCAAGAAAAGAAAGGTTCTTGATGCCTCTTCGTCAGTTAGGGCTAGAGTTCGTCGACAATCAGAGAGGATTAAGACTTTGTTTAGGTCTAAAATTCCTGCAAACACAGCTGATGATCCAGTTGAGGTTGAAGATGACTCAAGCTTGTCTCTTGGGATTTCATCTGAGGAAGGTTCGGACCCAATTTTCAATGCTACCAAGGAGCCTTCGTCCACTTCTGATGATGATGAGGAAGCTTGGCTCGAAGATGAAGAGACGCTAGCCCAATCTCAATTCACGGTGGCAAAGAGATAGAAAATTCAGAAAGGTGTCGCCCCAAGTGTTACCAATCAATTGGCAACACCTGAGACAACACCAGCACCCAAGTCAAAGCCACAGACAAGCTCTCCAGCATACTCTCCAATATCATGGCCTGAGGTAACTCCCACACCCTCTCAAGAGTCTAAATCAGATTTTGAGTCTTTTGGATATTATGAACGTCCATTTCTTTCCAATCAGCTTTATTATGAAACCAACTTGGATAAGTGGGTTCAAGACTCAGATAAGAGGATTTTGAATGAATGAAACATTAATGTGGTTCAGTTCAAGAGTCTGGGTGTGTACCAATTTCTTGAGGATAGAATTTTTTTGCCTACTGTTACTTAAGTTTCAGTTTATGTCGAAAGCATTGTTAGGAACTTTTTTGCTCATCTTAGGGAGGACATAGACGACAGGAGCACTACTCATTATGAAAAGATTTTGTGAGGGGTAAAATTTATGATTTTAATCCCTCCATTATCAACAAATCCTTTGGTCTCCCTAGTGTTGAAGATGAGAGTTTGGAAGTAGAACCGAATACCCTAGCAAGTTTTCTGACTGGAGGGAGAGTTATTGTGTGGAGTGATCATTTCAAAGAAACCCAACTTTCTTCTTTGTTTAGTGTTCTTCATAAGATTTGCATTACAAATTGGTTACCTACCGCAAATGAGAACACGATTACTTTTGAGCAAGCAACTTTGTTATACAAATTGGGTAAGAAACAGAGAGTTAATTTTGGAAGATTGGTATTTTCTCACCTTGCTGCATGGGCCAAAAAGAAGAAAACTTCATTCTACATTTTTCCTTTCCTCATTTATAATGTCCTTTTATTTCAAAAGCTCAAACCATGGAATGCGGACAACATCTCTGAAATCTATAAAATAAGCAAGCACTTTACTGAAGGGGATATGCACATAGATTTGCCCTGAGTTTTGGTTACAACAGCTGCCCATACTACTGCCCCTGCTACTTGTGTCACCCCAAGTGTTGCCCCTAAGATTGGCAACACTCCAGGCAACACTGCTCCTGTTATGATTGATGCTGCTATGGTGCTAAAAAATTTTAACAGGCAGGTGCAACATATAGATAGAGTGATGCAGGGATGGCTAGACATGCGCTCGAACATGATGGACATGGTGGATTTGATTTCTTCCAAAATAGGGGGAGATCAAGCAAGGCCAAGGCGTGATGTTGATGGTGTTGGGCCCAGTGGCACAAATGCAGAAGAGGGAGGTGAAGAAGCTGATAAAAATGCAGGAGTATAAGTATGCCAATCCAATTCGCGACCCTTTTTAGGTGCATTTTAAATGATAAAATTGCATTAAGTGGCATTTTGGTAAATTCCCGATCCGTTCCGAGACTTCCGGAAAACATTTTATGTGTTTCTCGCGAGGGAAGTGTATTTTAGTATTTTTCCTGGACAAAAGGACCTACAAGGAATTAACTGCTTTGGACCTTTTGGGTATTAACCCGGAATGTTCCAGAAGCAGGTTTTGGCGCCAGAAACAGTTACGGGCGTAGCTGGTCGTGCGACAACTTGAACCATGGAAGTTGGACACGAGAGGTCGTGCGACCAAATAAACCCATTTCCCAATCACCCTTTAAATACCAATTCCATTCATTTGTCAAAGGGGGCCTCACTCATTTCTCACACAGAGACAACACACACAGTTTCTCACCTCTTTCTCTCTCCTCTCTCTCTCTATACGCAAACCCGGCCTCCTCCCATCTCTCCGGCCAAACTTCCCAACCGTCCCCCTCACCAAACAATCTCCGGTCAAAACCTAGCCCAACCTACCCTCTCCCCTTAATCCTCCTCACCTTTCCCTCTATCTTCATACCTCCAACAAACACCAACCAAATCGTTCACCGCCGCTCTCCACCTCCAACAATAACCCCTTCCTCACCGTTCCCCTTTGCCGGCGACCCACACACCTTTCAATCTCCCCCACCGTTCTCAACCTCTCTACCTCTAATTACAAACACAACCGCCTCCACCGTTCCTTTTGATTCCCTCCAAGTCCGACGACAACACCGCCCCTGTTTCCAGATCCAACATCGTGAACCACCACCACTCCACCATCTTCTCCGGCTAAATCGAAACCCAATCAGACCTCAATCTCTCTCACCGTGTTCTACTCTCTATCCCGAAACTGACATCGTCCTCTGTTGTTCCAGATCTCCAGTCCGCCCCTGTTCCAGTGCTGAAGCCTCACAATATCTTCAATCTGTGAGTTCGAATCCTGTTCCCGACGCTGAATTGAAGAATTCTATACCTAACGTGTTATCGAATTTGAGGACACTACGAGGGTAACTAATCTCAACCTTACTCTCTCTCTCTCTGTCTCTCTCTCTCTATATATATATATTTTTCTGCATATTACAACTGCCGTGGCTTGATATTGCTGTGATGTAGAATCTGGGTGTTTGGTTTTGTTACAACTTAAATCTAGCATGTAGTATGCTCTATTTCATTTAGTGGTTCTGTTTCTCATCTGCGTAGTGTGATTTGTCGTTGTTTAAAATGCTTGTGGTGTAGAACCTGATTATTCTGGCTTTGTTACTATTTCCATTTAGCATGTTGTATGCTCTGGTCGTTGGGATCTGTCTTATGTGTTTATCGTGGTGATGATATTTGTTTGGTTCATGTGATTATGTGCGTTGTGCACGAATTATGCTAAGGTGAGCGTGGATCGTCTCATTTCCACGTTCATCTAAGCTTGGATCTCTATGAGGTCGTTGGGACCTGTTTCATATATTTGTCGTAGTGATTATATATACTCTTGTTTGATGTCGTGCATTGGGCATGAATTGCTAAGGTGAGTGTGGATGATTCCATATCCACACTCATCTGCAAATTGGTTTTCTCTGAGGTCGTTGGGATCTGATTTCTATTTTTTGTTAATCTCTGATTGTCATTTTATTGTTCTGTAATTCATTGATTGTAAAACCTCTGCAGATGGCGAAGTATGTCCCGCGACACAACTGGCCATTCATGGTTCTGCGTCGTGCGACATACTTGGCCTATCTGCAGCTAGTTATTTTTCAGTTGTAAGTTGTTTCATTCCTATGAGTCATTATTAACATCTTTTAAGTTGTTTGTTAACTTATCAGTTGTTAAAGTAGCAATGAGGGGATAATTCGAAAGGTCAGACTTTTCATTAAATGCAAACTGAAATACATTGTTGGCAGCTACATTATCATAGTCCTCCGGCGTGAGGCCGTTGGACGACTCAAAGGACTGGACTTTGACAAGGACTGACTCAGAGGGTTTGAGACCGGGTTTAGGGAGATGCGGGTGCAGGCCCAGCTTGTCTTCCATTTCTGTCTGGCTTGCCCTTGGTCCGGTGAAAGTTACCCAGTTTTTCAGTGGCATTGCTGGATGCTTGATGAGGGTTCGGGGGTCGAGAGGCTTGGCTTCTGCTGACCCGATCATGGCGATCATGCTATTTTTGGAGCCCAGGTCAATCAGGTTTGGCACCTCCATGACTTCTTCAAAAAGACTCTATAGAGCGGGTCCACTGAGAGCATCTTTTATGAATTATGGTTCCTTCTGCTTTGGAGTTACTGTCTCGAATGTGGCCTCGGCGGCTGACCCGAACAGTCTGTTTCCCATGAACGGTGATTGAATAACCCGAACATCAATAAAGGGTTTTAAGCAGCTTTGTGATCATCACGAATAAGACAAGTTTTCAAGTGTCTCGACAAGTCTTCTCTTTCTACATCATAGGAAGATAGAGCCAAACACTGTGTCGGTCAACAGGGGCTTCCATACACTTTTCCACACCTTGTGATGCTTATACTCTCCCAAAAGAGTTAAACCCAAAAGCGAGAGTGTCAAACACAGATTTGGGATCTATTCCCACCTTCGAAAGATATGCCCCTGCACGTAAACATTTCTGAATCTTGTCCAGCGACTGATTGACTACGGTTTGAAATGATGGGTTGCCTCTTCAGCCACAAGATGACTCTGTCTGCGATGAAGCTGCATGGAATTTCCTCAAGCTTGGGGCTTTGGTTAAGATATCCCTCCGGCTCTCTTTACCAGATTTCCCTCCAAGATTGCTTTGTACTGTCAACTGGGGCTTCGCCAAGCCCGGATTACCCTCTGCCCCCCCCTCAGCTGCTTGCTGTCTCAGACGCGCGATACACTTTATCCTCACTAGCAATGGACTTGCTGCAATCTGTACTCCCGGGAGCGTCCCCGACTTGCCTAAGCTGCACCATCCATACACCGTCACTCATACACTTTTCAAATCCTTAGGAGAGGGTCCATAACCCATGCATCCACCCCATTACAAACACTTTTTGTCCCATACATGATCCCTCATAGAGCAACTGATACAGACGCATCCGCTCATCAAGTCGTGCAAAAAACCTCCCTACTTCCTATTCTCCCCAGCTGAGATGGACTTGTGCAACAAAAGATTAATAATGCATAAGCAAAGAGTCGAATAAAGTGCTAGGTGCCTAGAGTGTTGTGTCTTCCCCCCGTAGGGTACAATAATCAGGTGATCGTAATTTGATCGTGAGGACGGCCCCTCGAATCGCAATCTTGGACAGGGATTCCAAATCCTGCAAGTGTCAAGACCCGCTTTTGTAATTTTCGTCAGGACCGGACTCATCAGCACCGTCGAAAAGAGCCTTAGCTGCCTCAGCCCCCAAACAGTGCTTGTCAAAGGAAAGAGCCCCAGCGAGCGTCGACAAATGGTAGCCTCAGCCCCGAGCAATGCTTGTCAAAGAAAAAGAACCCCAGCTACCCCAGAATCCAGACAATACTGCTCACCAATCTCGACAACTTCAAAAGCCTATTCTGCATGATAGACCGAGACAAAGATTCCGTGCCTATTTGAATCTCCCCAGCAGTGCGCATCAAAATCAATGTCCCCACCGTCCAAGCGTCAATAAGAGTTCGCTGCCCAGCAAGCAAAGTCCCCGTCATACCAAGCAAAGCCCGGGACACAAAAATCAACCGTCAATAAGAATTCGTTGCCCAGCAAGCAAGGTCCCCGGCTTACCAAGCAAAGCTCGGGATACAGAAGTCAATCGTCAACAAAGATAGCCCCACCGTCAATAAGAATCTGCTGCCCAGCAAGCAAAATTCCCGTCACAGCTAGTAAAGGTCCCAAATCTCAAATCCAACAGTCAACAAAAGACCGCCCCGCACCCATCAACCGTCAACGGCAGTTAGTAGCATAGGACCCTCCGACAGCTACATTGATCCCCAGCAGCATAAACCATAGCATCAGTCCCTCCGGCAGCTACATGTAAGCACAGCACAGGTATAAAAGCATATTTCAGTCAATTACTTTGCTAGAAACATTAATCCCTTTTAGGTCAAAAGACCTTCAAATGATCCTTTTAGGTCAAGAGACCTTCAAATAACCCCTTTTAGGTCAAGAGACCTTCAAATAATCCTGTTTAGGTCAAGAGACCTTAAAATAACCCCTTTTAGGTCAAGAGACCTTCAAATGATCCATGTTAGGTCAAGAGACCTTCAAATAATCCCTTTCAGGTTGAGATGCCTTCAAATGTTCTCATTGTCAGGTTGTGATGCCTTCAAATAATCTCTTTTAGGTCAAGAGACCTTCAAATAAGCCCTGTCAGGTTGTGATGCCTTCAAATAATCTCGTTTAGGTCAAGAGACCTTCAAATAATCCCTGTCAGGTTGTGATGCCTTCAAATAATCTCGTTTAGGTCAAGAGACCTTCAAATAATCCCTGTCAGGTTGTGATGCCTTCAAATAATCTCTTTTAGGTCAAGAGACCTTCAAATAATCCCTGTCAGATTGTGATGCCTTCAAATAATCTCGTTTAGGTCAAGAGACCTTCAAATAATCCCTGTCAGGTTGTGATGCCTTCAAATAATCTCGTTTAGGTCAAGAGACCTTCAAATAATCCCTTTCAGGTTGAGATGCCTTCAAATGATCTCGTTTAGGTCAAGAGACCTTAAAATAACCCCTTTTAGGTCAAGAGACCTTCAAATGATCCCTGTTAGGTCAAGAGACCTTCAAATAATCCCTTTCAGGTTGAGATGCCTTCAAATGATCTCGTTTAGGTCAAGAGACCTTAAAATAACCCCTTTTAGGTCAAGTGACCTTCAAATGATCCCTGTTAGGTCAAGAGACCTTCAAATAATCCCTTTCAGGTTGAGATGCCTTCAAATGATCTTGTTTAGGTCAAGAGACCTTAAAATAACCTCTTTTAGGTCAAGAGACCTTCAAATGATCCCTGTTAGGTCAAGAGACCTTCAAAAATCCCTTTCAGGTTGAGATGCCTTCAAATGATCTCGTTTAGGTCAAGAGACCTTAAAATAACCCCTTTTAGGTCAAGAGACCTTCAAATGATCCCTGTTAAGTCAAGAGACCTTCAAATAATCCCTTTCAGGTTGAGATGCCTTCAAATGATCTCGTTTAGGTCAAGAGACCTTAAAATGATCCCTTTTAGGTCAAGAGACCTTCAAATAACCCCTTTTAGGTCAAGAGACCTTCAAATAATCCCTTTTAGGTCAAGAGACCTTCAAATAGTTTCCCCTATGTTCAGCCCCCCTCAATTAGTTTCTCTCGAACTACGACCGGCTTGATTCCCACTTGGGATACGTAGGAATCCTTTCTCAAAAGGTCCAGCCATCTGACTACCCAGATCACCATCTAGCCCTTCACCTTATCCTTCAGCCGCTCATTGGGATTGGGTCTTATTTTATCGACAACCTCACTTTCTCCAAAAGTGACATTGCCGAGGGGCTCTGTAAGTATGCCAATCCAATTCGCGACCCTTTTTAGGTGCATTTTAAATGATAAAATTGCATTAAGGGGCATTTTGGTAAATTCCTGGTCCGTTCCGAGACTTCCGAAAAACATTTTATGTGTTTCTCACGAGGGAAGTGTATTTTAGTATTTTTCCCGGACAAAAGGACCTACAAGGAATTAACTGCTTTGGACCTTTTGGGTATTAACCCGGAATGTTCCAGAAGCAGGTTTTGGCGCCAGAAATAGTTACGGGCGTAGCTGGTCGTGCGACAACTTAAACCATGGAAATTGGACACGAGAGGTCGTGCGACCAAATAAACCCATTTCCCAATCACCCTTTAAATACCAATTCCATTCATTTGTCAAAGGGGGCCTCACTCATTTCTCACACAGAGACAACACACACAGTTTCTCACCTCTTTCTCTCTCCTCTCTCTCTCTATACGCAAACCTGGCCTCCTCCCATCTCTCCGGCCAAACTTCCCAACCGTCCCCCTCACCAGACAATCTCCGGTCAATACCTAGCCCAACCTACCCTCTCCCCTTAACCCTCCTCACCTTTCCCTCTATCTCCATACCTCCAACAAATGCCAACCAAATCGTTCACTGCCGCTCTCCACCTCCAACAACAACCCCTTCCTCACTGTTCCCCTTCGCCGGCGACCCACACACCTTTCAATCTCCCCCACCATTCTCAACCTCTCTACCTCCAATTACAAACACAACTGCCTCCACCATTCCTTTCGATTCCCTCCAAGTCCAACGACAACACCGCCCCTGTTTCCAGATCCAACATCGTTAACCACCACCACTCCACCATCTTCTCCGGCTAAATTGAAACCCAATCAGACCTCAATCTCTCTCACCGTGTTCTACTCTCTATCCCGAAACCGACATCGTCCTCTGTTGTTCCAGATCTCCACCCGCCCTCGTCTGGCCAACCGAAGCCTCACAATATCTTCAATCTGTGAGTTCGAATCCTGTTCCCGACGCTGAATTGAAGAATTCGATACCTAACGTGGTATCGAATTTGTGGACACTACGAGGGTAACTAATCTCAACCTTACTCTCTCTCTCTCTCTCGTTTTTGCGACATAACCGCCGTGGCTTGATATTGCTGTGATGTAGAATCTGGGTGTTTGGTTTTGTTACAACTTAAATCTAGCATGTAGTATGCTCTATTTCATTTAATGGTTCTGTTTCTCTTCTGCGTAGTGTGATTTGTCGTTGTTAAAATGCTTGTGGTGTAGAACCTGATTATTCTGGCTTTGTTACTATTTCCATTTAGCATGTTGTATGCTCTGGTCGTTGGGATCTGTCTTATGTGTTTATCGTGGTGAAGATATTTGTTTGGTTCATGTGATTATGTGCGTTGTGCACGAATTATGCTAAGGTGAGCGTGGATCGTCTCATATCCACGTTCATCTAAGCTTGGATCTCTATGAGGTCGTTGGGACCTGTTTCATATATTTGTCGTAGTGATTATATATACTCTTGTTTGATGTCGTGCGTTGGGCATGAATTGCTAAGGTGAGTGTGGATGATTCCATATCCACACTCATCTGCAAATTGGTTTTCTCTGAGGTCGTTGGGATCTGATTTCTATTTTTTGTTAATCTCGAATTGTCATTTTATTGTTCTGTAATTCATTGATTGTAAAACCTCTGCAGATGGCGGAGTATGTCCCGCGACACAACTGGCCATTCATGGTCCTGCGTCGTGCGACATACTTGGCCTATCTGCAGCTGGTTATTTTTCAGTTGTAAGTTGTTTCATTCCTATGTAATCAGGTGGTGGACTCCTGAATTAAATGACTCACAAGTTGTAATTCATTTCTTTGAGCAATAAAATAAAGCATTAAAATGCATTTTTATACATATCTTGTCATACACATCTCGCACACACTTTTGAATGAATTGGATGTTGAACGATAGAAAGACTCGTCTACGGACGAGGCGTGTTAGGTGAATTCTCGGTTCTTCCCAGCACGTAACCTGACCCCCGAACCCATTTTCTCTGTCAAAAAAGGTTTTCAATGTTTCCTCTTAAAAAAGGCGTGGCGACTCCTTATTTTATTATTTTTTCGGCGAGCGCACATTCAAGGAGGTTGAAGCTTGATTCAAAAGTTTGTTTGTTTGCTTGGTGGTTGTTCAAAATAATTTTACTTGTTTTAATTTGGTTTGTGTTGCTTTAAACAGTTTTAATTCTGTTTTTTTTTTCTTTGTTTCGGTTGGAATTTTCTTTGTTTAAACAACTTAAATCTTGGGTGGTTGTTAGAATTTATTAATAATTATTTCGTTTAGTTATTATTAAATTTGCGATTAAGGGGGGGGGTTTAAATAGTTAAGGAAGATATATATGTGACTAAATTTGCCTGAAGGTTGATGTTGCCACTATTGAGAGTGTGATATTTTGGTTGGAAAACATTTAAACCTTGCCTGAAGGTTGATGTTGTCACTTTTGAGGTTGTGGCATTTTTGTTTTTTTTTTTGTTTTAGTATGACTAATGGTTTTTGCAGGAACATCTGAACATAGGCCCCGTCCGCATGCAAACGTATGGGAAGTTTGAAAATGATTTTAGAAAATGAGACGGAACATACGAGCGCGATTTAGAAAAACATGAGAGTCGCCACTCCATTTTTAAAGGAAAACTTCGAAAAACCTTTTGTAACGAGACAACGGGTTCGGGGGTTAGGTTACGTTTTGTGAAGAACGAGAAGTTTACACAAAACGCCTAATAACGAGTCTTTCTAATCTAACATCCATTAAATTCAACAAGTGTGTGCCATGTGTGAGACAAGAGAGATGAAATGCTTTTCTATTAATAATATGAAATAAATACAGCTTGTGAACCACTTTGAGCGGGGGGCCACATCCTGAGTACAAGATTTAGGAACAGGTTACAACTAAAAATTGACTTCTACAAGTGGCTAAGTGTGTCACGGGACACAGGACCTAGCCTGGCTAGGTGTGTCGCAGGACACAGGACCTAGTCTGGCTAGATGTGTTGCGGGACACAGGAAGCCATCTACAGAAGCTTTACAAACATGGCTTGCAGAATAAACAAAGGAATATCTAGATCAAATTACACAATATATGTATTCCAGAGACCACAAACATCAATAATTAACACTCAAGAGGGTATGGATATGAGGGATCCACACTCATCTTGATGAACATGCAAAACACATCAAGATGACTCAATTACATGCAATAATATGAAAATAACCACTGATTCACAGAACCTGGGACTAGAACAGAGATTTTATAATCACAATTCTCCAGCAATCATCAAATTAAGCATGGATGCATGAATAAGAAAGGAAAAGAGAGAGAAGGAGAGAGAGAGAGAGTGTGTCACCTTTGTAGACCACAATTCCTATACCAAGTTAGGTATAAAAACCTTTTGATGTCAGCTCCAGAACCAATAACCCCCTACTCTGATCGGATTAGATATGTGTGATATAGAGAATTGTATGAGAGAGAGAATTGTGGATGAGAGAGAGAATTATGGGTGGGAGATAGAGGAATTGTGTGTGAATTTTCTGGGATTACTATGTGTACGCTCTCATTTTGGCAGCATAATTCTAAGGTGTCGAAAAGGGATCCAGAAATGGGAGGACGAGGCTCTATTTTATAGGTGCCTGGGAATGGCATACTCTGTCGCACAACTTTGTATGTTCATTTTCCAATGGCACGCTTTTTCGCACGACCTAACGAGCTATAACTGCCTTTTGGCGCCAAATAACTACCCAGGAACCTTCTTGAGTAATTTCCTATAGGTCCAAATGCCAGGATTAATGTCCTATAGGTACGATCTTAGTAAGGAACTTAAGGAAAGTCCTCGAAGGTCTCGGAATACAATATAAATGTACCAAAATGCCCCTAGTGCACTTTTATTATATAAAAGGCACTGTACGGGTCGCGAGTTGGATTAAGGTACTCACAACATCACGTTGTATTTTTTGAAGAAAGCAGTAACTAAGGGGGAGATTGTAAATGTTAGAACATGTGTTGCCATGTGTGTTGTCCCTTGTGTCACAAACTAGTGTTGCAATTTGGGATTTGGCAACACCATAATAGTTACTATATTTTTCACAAATAATAACGTGGAAATTTATGTTTATATATTAGTTGTTAGACTGCTATTTGTGAGCTTGAACATGTCAACAGAAGATGTCCAGGCGTGAACTTCGAAGTGATGAAGAAAAGTTACATATAAACACATTGTTTATATGTAAAATTGGTAACCAAGTAATAGAGTTATTGATTAGCTATTCAGGAGGAGATAAAGGTAGAGTACAAGGTATCTACAGCAGAGGTGTACAAGCATGAGAAGCCATGAAGACCAAGTCTTCTACAAATGGGGCGAATGGAGCTAAAAATGAGGAAACAAACTCAAGGCTGTTTAGCTGGTTATTTGGAGTAGGCTCCAATTTTTGGAGTCCTATAAATAGTGCAGTCGATCAGCATTAGTGATCATCCAATTTAGAAAACAAAAATCTGCACAAGAAAGAATTCTTCTCTTCAGTGTTGCCATTCAAGTGTTGGCAATACTTTGTCCAACACCCGAGAGTTTTCACATATATCTTTATATTTTGTGAGGGTTCGAGTGTTAGATAGTTATTGAATATTCAAAGAGAGTTCTATATTTGTTGTTCCTCATGTTAATGATTATAAATAATTAAGGGAACTTTCGACCTTGTATTTAAAGCATTTTATAATGAAAGGTCTTGCCCTTCTGGAACTCATCAAGTTATATATTAATATAACTTTATAAAAATATAATTCTTGAGTGTCTTTATTTATTCTTCCGCTGCTATTAGATTTATTTCTATTAATCAGTATTTTGAATTGGTGTGTGTTGTGTTTAGTGTTGCCGACACTAAGGACAACACTTGTGACTTTTGTCTCACTTTGCTAAGCCATAGACAATTTCAAAAGGCCTTCTTTTGAGTGAGGTAGGCTTCCTTAATTTTTAATTTTTTCTTCCTCGTCATGTTCATACTTGTGGTTTCTCTGATCATTTTTCTTTGTCTTTTGTAGCATGCCACGGTCTCGGCATCTGAGGCCATTAAAGCTAAGGCGGCTGAGGTCCACAAGCAGAAGCTCGTGAAATAGGCCAAGAAGGATAAGGATGACCTGAAGAGGGTCGTGGAGCTCCTAAAGAACCTTCGTGCTGATGGTGATGCCTATGAAACGACTAAGGTAAAAGCCGTGTAAGAAGGGAAGGCGGCCAAGGAGGCCTTGGCCGGAGCAAAGGATACCGCCAAGCTGAGGGAGTCCGAGCTAGAGAGGCAGAACGTTGAGGCGCTGAAGCAAGCCAAGGAAGCTGCTTCCTGGCTGAAAGACTTAGAGGCAAGCATCCCATCTAGGGAGGCAAGTGTCATTGCTCGTTATAAAGTCAGTTCGGCTTTTAGACAAGCAGTGGCTGAGAAGACGACCACAATGTACTCTGATGGGTACTTTCACTTGGCCAGGAGGGCCATGGTGGTTCTGTCTCTCAACCTCAACCCAGAGGTGCTTGCTTGGCTTATATGCCAGGATTCCTACGATGAGGCAGCCCGATCCATACATCATCTTATCCCCTTCTCCAGTAATGCTTTGAAGGTCATCTTGATCCCCAGATTATCCATATTTTGATTGAGAAGGTCGAGGAGGAAGGTATGAACTCTGCTTCTGAACAGGATGACCTCTTTAGGGGGGTGACCAGTCTTAGGGACTTTTGTTGTAGTTTTTGATGATGTAATAGGGCCTTCAATGTATTTCCAACTTCTTTAATCAATATAAGTTTTTTTTTTTTCATTTCCTCATCGTCTTTAATACTTATGCACTTGTTTTAACTGCTTTTAACTTGAATTATTGTATGTTGAATGTTTGTCTAAGTATCCAACTTTCTTGAGGAGTCGAGGGGATCACCTCGTCTTTTGTAACTAGTTCTTAAACCGAGGAAACTCATTCGGTCTAATCACTGTATAAATTTTGTTTATTTACCCTTAAACTGAACACTTAGGTTATTTTTGAATTTTTGTCCCTTCATGCCGAGCAGGGTCGTTCGGTCATATGTCAGACAATTTTTTGAGGTTTTACCTCTCTATGCAGAGGAAGGACGTTCAGTCATAGATCTTAGGTAATTTTTGATGTTTTGCCTCTCAATGCCGAGGAAGGTCATTCGGCATAAGTCTTAGGTAATTGTTTGATGTTTTACCTCTCTGTACCGAGGAAGGGTGTTCGGTAATAGGTATTAGGTAATTTTTTGACGTTTTACCTCTCTATTCCGAGGAAGGTCGTTCGATAATAGGTAATAGGTAATTTTTTGATGTTTATATATGTATGTCGAGGAAGGCCATTCGGCATAGGTATTAGGTATTTTTTATGTTTATCTCTCTCTGTCGAGGAAGGTCATTCGACATAGATCTTAGATAAATTTAGGGATTTTATCCCTTTGATGCCGAGGAGGGGTCTCCTCGTCTTTCAGAGTTGCCTTGCTAGTCATTTTCCTTGATGAAAACTGAATTTCTATTAACTTAAAAATGATTACATCAATCTGCAATCCTATTTTTATTGAAAATAACTGGAAAGACTAACAATGACTAATCTATTAAATAAAAAACATACTATAAACTAGTGATAATACTTTCGTAGATGATCAGAATGTCATGGATGTTTCAGCTCTTGTTCATCTGGGGTATTCATTCTGCAGGTCCCTTCTCTAATAATTAGAGTGATGATATAGGGGTCTTCCGAGTTAGGGGAGATCTTGTTTTGTTCTGCCTTTCTGCCAGTAGCTTCAATTTTTCAGTACCTTGTCACCCACTTGGAATACTCTTTTGTTTACCCTTTTGTCATGGTAGGCTTTGGTTCTTTGCTTGTAGTTCACCATCCTCATCGGAGCAACTAGTCTTCTTTCATGTACTAGGTCTAGGTCTAGTAGCCTATTAACCTTGTTGACTTGTTCATCATAGTTAGAATTTTTTGTCGTAGGGATAGCCATCTCAGCTGGTGCCATGGCCTCAGAACCGTAGGTTAGTGTGAATGGGGTTTCCCCGATTGGCCACCGGGTGGTTTTGCGAACTATCCACAAGGCTAAGGGAAGTTCGTCTAACCATCTACCATCACTTCCCTCTAGGTTCTTAGTCAGGGCTGTTAGCACCAACTTGTTGGCTGGTTCTACTTGTGTGTTACATTGTGATCAGCTCACGGATGACTTGATGTGTCTGACTCCTAGTCTGTTTAGTTCTGCTATAAAAGCCTTGGAAACTGAAGACCATGATCTGAGATAATAGTGTGTGGAACCCCGAAGCCACACCAGGTTAAGTCATGGACGAAGTTAATTGCGTTCTCCTTTGTTATTTTTGCTAAGGCTTTTGCTTCAATCCATTTGGAAAAGTAATCTACTGCCACGATCACATACTTCCAATTAACTCGAGTGGGGGGGGGGAAGGGTCCAATGATGTCGATTCCCCATGTGTCAAATGGCCACGTAGGTATTATGAGAGTCTGTTATACTGCTGGAAGTCTAGGAATTTCAGCTTATTTATGGCACTTGTCACACTTTCTTACGTAGGCTTGCGCGTCATCTCTCAGGTTTGGCCAATAGTAAACTAGCGTGATGATTTTGTCAGCTAAGGTTCTGGCCCCGGGGTGACCACCACAGATGCCTTCGTGGACTTCTGCCAAGATATTTTCGGTTTCCTTGGGATAGATGCACCTTAGCAGGGGCTTTATAAATGATCGTCTGTACAAGATCCCGTTCAACACTGTGAATCTTACTGATATCTTTTTTATAAGACTAGCACGCGCTTCATCTTCCGGGTGTTGGTTTTTTTCAATGAATTCCCTGTAGTCATCTATCCAACACTTCTCCTCCCCATCTAGGAGCATCACTCGTAGTCTATCGTAGGCAGGTTCTTCAGCAAAGACTATGAGTGGGTTTGAATCAGTATCTGCCAGGTCAATAGTTGCCAATTTAGACAGAACATCTGCCACTTAATTATCTTCCCGACCTATCTGACTTATTTCAAAAAATTCTAGCTTTTTTGTCATATCTAAGATGTGGTCTTTATACTTTGTAATTATGGGTTGTTGAGTGTTGTACTCCTCTTTTATTTGTTTGACTACGAGCTGGGAATCACAGAAGGCGACAATTTTGGTTGCTACATATAAGGAAGCCAACTCTATACCAAATATCAGAGCCTCGTACTCTGGTTGATTGTTGGAAGCAAGGAACTTGATTCTGATTATTTCCTGGATGGGATGCTCCCCAACGGGAGTTTCTAGTACAATTCCAGCTCCAATTCTTTCCTTAGTGGCTAACCCATCTATGTATATGACCCAGCAGTTGACTGGAAGCTCGATGGTCGGTTCTTCTCCTGCAGTTTTTTACGTTTACGGGAGGTGGGGTCGTACTCACCTATAAAGGTGATTTCAACCATAAAATCAACCAGAGGCTGTGTGTAAGTACCCAAATCCGGATCGTCAAAATTCGTTAAAAGTTAACCGAAATCCGTTAACTGGCCCACTCCAGGTTAACCGGAACCCGTTAAGCTCCCCATTGCCAAGCCAACGAGACGTCCTGGGACTGCCCCGTGCATCCCGACGTCGAAATGTACTTAACACACGTCATCGCACGTAAAAGTATGGCTTTCCCTGAAAAATGCACTTTTCGGCACTTTTCGGGAGCGTTTCGGATATTTTTCGGGCTGTTATTTTAAAAACGGACAAAATCGGGACCCGGGCACAAACTCCCACAAGGCTGTTGAGTCATGGGACACGTGGCACGCATGCCACCTCCCTCTAATCACCTTTCAATCATAAATCAAGGAGAAAAAACTAAAATACCCCTGGTATACAGTCTCAGTCCGGCCGGACTCCTTTGCAGACTCTCAGAAATTGCCAGTAAGTCCCTCCAATTTCCAAAGTTTCACAAAACCCCCTGGATTTCAAGCTATGTCCGGCCGGACTCATGCTGAATTTTCACCTATAAATAGAAGGGCTATTAAAGCCATTTGAAAGAACAAAAATACTCTCCAAAATCACCATAGCCACGGCCCAACTGGTTTTCACCCCTTCCCGAGCTCCCATTTTGTCTCGATTCGCGTGAAACCTCCGTATTTCAATTAAATACGCCCCTCACCACCTTAAAACACCATCCCAAACCATTTTCCGTATCCCGTATACACCCCCCGAGCCAAAGGAGTCGACCCTAGCCATAGGTATAACTCCCTCTCCCTAATCTCTCGTTCCGCCTCGGTTTACGCGTCAGTCGCTATAACCGTTTCAGACGAACATTATCGAAATGTAGACGCCTCCGTCTAACGGGGTCCGATACGTTTTAGCCCCTAGATCCTCTTCTCTTCCCGTAAGAGAAGTAATCTCGGGTTAAAACGGCGTTCCGGCCCCGTTCCATTTAAATTTCTGTCATTTACAATTCCGGATCGATCGATCCGTCGAACGTCATTTAAATTTCTGTCATTTACAATTCCGGACCGTTTGATCCGTCGAACGTCATTTACATTTCCTGCAACTTTACAATTCCGAGTCGTTTGGCTCGTCGATCGTCATTTACAATTCCGGATCGTTTGATTCCGTTGATACCGCACTTTAAATACTGTCATTTATAAAGTCCGACCCGTTTGGATCGTGATAGTATTTACTTTTCAAAGTCCGAGTCGCAACTCGATTCGTTGATTGCATATCATTTAATACGTTTTTCCCGTAAAAATAGTTAGCAATGTAATGCCCGGTTCAAAATCGGAGTTCGACCTTCGAACTCTCTTTCAAAATGCGCGAAATGACGTTTGGCATCCAAACGCTCATCTTCAAACTTAAAAGCCGACCTTTGACATTTAAAAATCATTTAATACGTTTTTCCCGTAAAATCGTTAACAATGACAAGCCAGGTTCAAAACCGGAGTTCGACCTTCGAACTCTCTTTCAAAATGCGCAAAATGACGTTTGGCATCCAAACGCTCATCTTCAAAACTCAAAATCCGACGTTTGACATTCAAACGCTCTTTTCTTAAAAGTCAACATTTGACACTTAAGACAAACATTTAAAATCAGCATTCGCGCCACTTCTCCTAAAACTTCCAAAACCGACGTTTGTCATTCAAACGCTCGCTTTTTCAAACAAAGTCAGATAATCAACGTTTGACATTCAAACCAAGATTAAGCTTGTCATTCAAGCCTCCATTTCAAAATGCAAACACACACACACACGCACACGTTTTCAAGAAAGGTAGAAAGACTCGTCATACGAGGCATTTCGGGTGATCTCGTAATACTCTTCCCGAAACGTAACGTGACCTCCGAACCTAACAATCTCTAGTACCAAATAGCTTTTTACTCGTTTTTCCTGCCAATAAAAATGACCCCCCATTTTCAAAGCCTTTTCCTAGTTTTTGCTACCAATAAAAACGACACCATTTTCACAAAAGCCGTTTCTCAACGTTTGGCCTCAAAATACAAAAATTGCGTGGCGACTCCTCTCCCTTCCCAAAAGCGAGGTCTCAGACACCAACCCTCTGCGAAAGACAACCGCTTTCGCATCGCGCGAAATCCGGGTAATTTCAGTTGGCGACTCCGCTGGGGACTAGGATACTTTTTTCAAAACTGCCGTTGTTTTCAAAAAAGCCTTCTGTGGGTCAAACTTTCGTTTACCCTTCCTCGTTTTCGTGTGCGTGTGTTACTTTAAACCTCGAACGGTTTTTTCAAAGGCATTACATTGTTGTCCTTTCAAAATCATACCATGTTTGTGCATCTCCCTTCATGTTTGATTTTCATGCTATCTTTTGAACTGCGCATCAAAATTCTTTAAGACACATTCTGAAAAATCTCTATTTTACTCAGAAAAAGAATTTTAGTGACCGCATACTACTCGCACTTGCTGCCTCGGTACACCGCACTTCACGTGCACTTGCTGCCTCGGTACACTGCACACTACGACCCGTAACTCGGGATGACCGTTCAGTTGCACCTCGGTTGGTCTGCCAGACACCTTTCAAGGGCGCACGGGGTCGTCCCAAACAGCCCATCCTAGCCCGTGTAAGCCATGCACTCTTTGTGTCACCCTTCGTCCAAGACCCCAGTTGGTTTTTGGCTTAGTTCGTGTCATAAAGCCTAAGTGTATGTTTTTACGCCGGGTTCCGCCACGAGTCAAGCTCGAGAGATTGAGACCGAAGGTCGTTCCCGACCCGAAGTCTTAAGATTTTCAGCCTTGACTTTGACGCGGAGCTCTGCCGAAAAATATACCCGAAGGTTCAATGTGACACCGTGTCACCAAACCTCACCGTAATGCATCGTGCCAGCCACAACTTAGCCAACGCCAAAAGCTAAGGCCCCTCGCGCAAGCGAGTCAGGAGAGGTCATGCCGAAATTTTGGCACGATCCCCGCCTTAACTTAAGGATGTTAACTTCGACTGTGGCCCATGCATCACATACGTTGAAAGTTTGCGTGATCAGCTAGCCTTAAGTTCACTTTTTCCTTTGTCGGTGGAACTCGCTTGCCTTATAGGACCTCGCTCGGGATTGTCCGTCCCGAGAAAGATGATCTACAAATGGAAACGAGGGGCTTATAAGCGTAGTGACGAGATCCACTGATTAGAGCTCTAGGGTTAGTTGCAAAAAAGAAGACACGCTCTTTTCCAACCGATTAGGACTCTGAGAAAACGCGTTTTAAGTAAACATTAATCGGTAACTGCACATTGCACAAGCCCGAAACCTTGAGCCAAATACCCTTTTCCGAAGCCTAAACCCTGCCTTTCGTTCCCTGTAGCGAGTAGAAAGTGGTTCAGATTTCCGGCCGCCGCCGCTGTAATCACAGTTACGGCAGCGTCAGACAGTTCTTCGGTTCCCTCAGTTCCCTCAGCCAGAATATCCGACATGTCTTGCTCAACGAGAAATCGTGACGGGGACGGACCCCCGCCATCGATAACAGATATGACTTTGGAAGAAGCCATCCGGGCTTGTGAGGTTCACAAGAGGCAGAAAGAAGATCAACAGAGTTTCATGGTACAGCTTCTGAATGAGCGAGGTATAGCAGCTATCCCCCAGTCAGACGGTACTTTCGTCCTGGTCGAGGATGACGATTCCCCAAAACCAGTTCCTCAAACCTTCAACCAGGTTCCTCCCCCGCCAACTTACGGGATTCCTTCGAACCAAGGAAACAGCCGACCTAGGCACACGTTGACACCTCTCAGGGCAACCCCGTCATATTTGGCCAGGCCAGTGCTACTCCCGTCACTCAATACCACCAGCGTACCGCTGGACCATCTAAAATAGATGCCAATATCCTTCAATACCCTCCCGGGTTCATCCCGCTGCCTATACACGAATCCCAAAACACCGGGGACAAACCCCAATATAGTTCAGAAAAGGCCCCCCATATATCCACATATATCAATCCTTTCACCTCCAATCACTACCGCCCACATCGTAGCACTCGGCGTCGAGCCTCACAGTCCACCACTGGACCCAACTTTAGCCTGGATGGCCGAACAGATGAAAGACCTGAAAGCCACCATGAGCAGCTCAAAGCAGGAAATGCTCAAGTCCACAGATCCGGGAATGGTCACGCCTCTCCCTGCCAAGTTCATAATGCCAGAGATGGACCGATTCGACGGAACCGAATGTCCTCAAATGCATGTCGACACCTACATTCTCGGCATGAGAGCAAAAGGAGCAACCCTCAAGCAAATGGCTGACCACTTCCAGCATACGCTCAAAAGTTCAGCGTTACGATGGTTCTTGAGGGTCAAGCCTGCGGATCGCCACACCTGGGATCAGATCAGTAACATCTTCCTAGAACGGTCCCGATCCAACCTAGTGTGGGAAACGAGTCATGAGGACTTAATTACCACTGAGCAGAAAGCAGATGAAAGCGTCGGAGAATTCTACAAATGGTGGAGTTGGAAACTCTCCGAGATCATGGAGCCACTCTCCAATGATGAACAGATGCGGATCTTCAAGTCATGCTTAAGACCGTCCATCAGAACTCTCATCAGTCATCATTTCTTCCCAGATCTCTGGGCCATGGTCAATGCATGCTCACAGTTCGAGAAGGATCTCAAGGATAAGTTGGCTACTGCATAGCCATACAGATACCGATCAGTAGTTGCCTTCAATCCCGCACCGGCCCCCAACAAAGGGAAAGATACGTCTGTCAACTACATCTATCAGGGATGCTACGGTCCGGGCAAATGTAAAACCTGGCCCCGCAAAGCAACAATTCCACTCAGAAGCAGCCTGCCGTACACTTCGACAAGTTTGACATGCCGCTAAGCAAGATGCTGGAAGGGTTAATCAAAGAAGGTCTCCTTAAACCCGTTGCAAATTAAAAACCCAAGAATCCCGTAGTCAATGCTGACAAGTGCAAGTACTGCGCCTTCCATCAGTATCACGGCCATACCACCGACAACTGCGTGGGGTTACGATACGAAATCCAGAACTTGATAGAGGAAAGAAAATTGGAGCATCCCCGTGGACCCAATACAGTCGGAAATCCTTTCCCGAACAACAACAGTGTGAATTCCATTGAATGGGTGACCATGAAGATTGCCGCAGAGCCAGTTTCTCCGCCTCTTCCAGCCGGGTCCTCATCTAATGTCCACATCAGCTACGATGTTTGTGACTGCTCCGCATGCCTGGAGTACGAGTCCCAAGACATGGTCTGGAGCAATCCTCCGAGAAAACAGAAGAAGAAGTCCTCTCAACAGAAACTGAGAGAAAGATACGAAGTTGGAGACACCAGTGTGGGTATACTCGGAGAGCCATCCGGGAGATTCGACTACTACGTACTCTACTCCTGCCAGTCCTCCCTTCCTCCAGGCCATGCAGCTTTAGAGCAAACAGGGGTGGGAAAGCCGAAAAGTCCTACTGACAACAGAGTTCAGACCTTGGGACACCGAAATACCTCAGATCTTGGTAATCTTACTGCCAGTCAGAAGCCTAACCCCCCGCGGGATCAGCCAAGGTTCAATTTGTCCAGCTTCCGAGCACGGACCGGCAAAGGAAGATCAAAGTCAGCTTGGCACTCACACTAGATCAACGTGCTAACCAAGGGCGACAACCGCCACAAACAGCCTCAACACCATCCCGAGGCTCCAGCGAAGGCTTTACCTCGCAAGAGGAAAACAGGAAACGGATGGCTTGATGACTCTCCTTCTCCGGATAGAGACCAGATCTATGATTCCCGACTGTATGCAGTATGATCACATTCTGTGATGAAGACCTGTTGAGAGATGCCTCGGGGCACAATGAAGCTCTATACATCACTCTCAAGATCAACACCATATCACTCCCCGGAGTATTGGTGGACAACGGGTCAGCCGTTAACGTCCTCCCTCTCAGCATGATGCGAGCCCTGCGCATCAACGAAAGCCACTTGATTCCATCAAACCGGACTATCAAGTCCTACGACAGCACGTCTCGTCCCATCCCGGGGATGGTGACTCTGTAGCTCTAGTTCGAAACCCAAATGGTGCCAACAAAATTTCACGTGATGGCCATTCCAACCGAATTCACAGCTCTGTTGGGATGCCCTTGGCTACATCACATGAAACCCATATCTTCCACTCTCCATCAGTGCGTTATGCTCATTAACCGACAGGGAGATCTTAAAGTCATCAGAGGGGACAGTTTCCTCATAGGAAACGAAGCTGAGACAACAGCCAAGCGTGCCCGCAGCCAGGCACCGGGGTTACCTCCTTCAAATCAACCAAGGGACTACCGGGGCAAATCTCATCAGAATCCCTCAGAGTCCGGAGATGCTAACTACGTCAACGTACTCGAGCAGGCAGACCCTGAAGCGGTCCGATACATCAAGTTCAACTGTCATTTCCAACATTTGGAGGCAAATTGGAAAGAAACACTGAGCATCGCCATGATGCGGGCACATAAACCCCTGTCTCCAATAGGAGATTCATCAGCATTCTTCAAGCCAACTCTCTGGCCCCGTCAGGCGAAGAGATTTTCATGATAAAGGTCAACAAGCACCGTCATACTCGTCTTGAATGTATGGACATCGTATGGGATGTCCTCCATGTGGAACTACCCGCTGAACCCCTCTTCTCTAGTGAAGGGCATGATATTTTTCTAGCAGCTCCAGCAGCGCACCAGGACGCAATACGTCCCTACGTTTGGGTTGAGCCGTCAGACGGCGACGAATCAGGACTCTCCGGAGTCGAGGACGCGGCAGACCCGCAAGAAGATCCCTACATACATATGCTCAGTTTCGAGGACGGCACCCGTTCCGATCAGGTCACCTACGACCAGGGCTCCAACACCATGGAGATTGTCAAGCTCAACGTCCAGTACAGGCAGCTATCCGACAATTGGAAGCAACTGGTTGACACGACAAAGAACCCCTCTGATCAAGTGACTGACGACGACTTCGTCAACATCATCTATTCCAGATATCCTGATGATACCAAGGATCCGGTCCTTATTATCAGATTTTGCAACGCCAAAGTTACCCTCGACGACTGCCTGCTCATGGTAAACGAGGCCCTGGCCAATCGAGCTCAGAGCTCATCATCACTTCCGACTACCAGCCCCAGTGGCAACCAGCCCATGCCATCAGTCAAGCTTAAAGCCACAAGCGCTGCCAAGGCCAAGGGCAACAGCGAAGGAGACAAAGCTCCTCACCCTGCTATGAATCAGATCAACCTCGGGAATGCTTCCGGCAGCCGCCCCAAAAACATCTGTAAAGGTCTTCCCCGCAAGACAGAGTCAGCTTCCGACGAGGGAAATGACCACTTCAGCATCAACATGCTCCAGTTTGATTCTACTGCCAGTCATCACGGCCATGGATTCAGACATCCCACCAGCAAACTGCTAGCTCTGATAGACTTGGCGATCCAGCGAGATCACGAGACTATCAACATCGCAGAATTTAACACCCCCGTGGGTTCAATCAAGCTGATATGGGCAAACTTCTTGGTAGTCGAGATCAAGGAAGGCCGCAAGGAGTGTCCCAGCCCGACTTCCTTCGTCAACATAATCCAAGTGTTTCCACCATTCGGCGATTTGGATGTGATCACAGTTCTAGACACTAGTCAGACGGCGTGCACCTACGGAGATTGTTTGGCTCTCGCAAGGAAGGCCCTCATCTAGCCGCTCAAGAGAACCGTCTCTGGGATGAAAACCAAGCTCAAAAGAACCATAGGGACCAAGCCCTTAAAGTGTCACAAGCAGCTTCAGACAGAAAGCTAGAGGCCACTCTAGACCAGTTCGACCTCAAGGGTTTTGCTCACGACAACTTCCTGGACTACCGTTTGTTCTCATCCAACCCCCTCTGCCAAACGAGGGTGGTCAATGGTCCCGATGACCTAGGAGATGGAACGGCATAGCAGAACGGGTACCAACACTTATCTCCCCGAGAAAAGCAAGTTCTCTGTGAAAGCGACGATGAAGACGATGAAACCATTCTCTTCCAAGCCCGGCATGAAGTCAACAAAACCGGAATCCGAAGGGTCCTGGGAGGATGGGGACGGATCATTTCCGCACTCAAGCTTAAAGGCCAACTGAGAGAGGAAGGTCTATTCAAAAACAAGAGAAAGATGGAAATTCATCTCCAGCAACTACTCAGGGAGATTCCACAGTCTGCGGCCTTCGTTTACAAAAATGATCAACTGGGACAGCAACCAGTTACATGGGCAGATGTTCGAGAAGCCGTGTACTCACCTTCTGACATACCCGCCACTCAGATAAAGAGGAAAGGAAAGCTCTCCCTGATGGAGGTATATCTAGACTGCCGCACGCAGTTCAAAGAAGCACTGGCTATTCTCACGTGGGAAGAAACGCAGGCACTAACTCTCGACGCAGGCTCTGCTGCAAGAAAGTTGATCTGGGCCAAGAGTGGAGGAAAACTAGCAAACCATGAGTATCGCCAGACCCAACTCCAGAATGCCCTGAGTATGCTCAGCAAGAAGGAAAGGAGCGCGGTATACCGTGAAGAGATCAAGGAGACTGTTCGCCTGAACCAAGAACTCTCCAACCTCCCCCGGAGGATCAGCAACGCACAGTTCAGCTCTGGCAACCACTGTTGCGCACTGACGTTCGAACAGCTGCGTCAAACTGTAGGCTACCTCCCCACGGAGGCACCCAAGCCGGTATCCTGGGACAGAATCCGTAAAGCTGCCGAAGCTCCCGGGAACACATCTACAGTCAATGAATTGAGGGAAGACATGTGGCCCTATGCTACGAGGAGTCCTCCTCTAACTATGGCTCAACTCAGAGCGGCCTGTTCAGAAGGGACCAAGCCTGATGTCAGCGTTCTAACCCGATCGGGTCAAATCCATGCACTACCACCTAAGGCCACCAAAAAGCCGACGGAGCCAGAACTGCAACCCGGCCAGCCCGAAGACGCAAGTTCCCTGAAAGAGGACCCGATCCTCACTCAGCTCAAGCAGACCCAGGCGAACATTTCCCTTTGGTCCCTGCTCACATCTTCATATCCTCACAAGCTCAAGCTAGAGGAAAGTCTAGCCCACACCCTTGTCCCTGTGAAAGCAACCCCAGATGAAGTCATTCAGATGATCGGCAACATCTACTATGGCAACATTATCACCTTCACAGATTTGGACCTTCCAAAATTTAGGGCTGATCACAATGAGCCGCTCTACATCACAGTCCAGCTGGATGAGCATCGCCTTCCCCGCGTCAAGCCTACAGATCTGAAGCCTTCAGTCCACACTGTCAAGGCCTATGACTCTACTTCCCACACAGTTCTCGGGGTTGCAACTCTTAATATCTGGTTCGGCAAGCGGATGATCCCCACCGAATTCTAAGTTTTGGACATTCCAATCACTTTCACAGCCATCCTGGGGCGTCCCTGGCTGTATCAAATCAATGGCGCGGCATCCACCCTTCATCAGTGCCTCAAGTTCATGCAAGGCAACGAGCTAACCACAGTCTACGGCGACAACGTCACCACCGAGGGACCAGCACCAACGACATTTCGGTGTTAGAAATCAAGCATAATGACGACATGGCATTAACTGGATTCACTCTGGAGACCTCCAAGATCCAAATATGAAATGTGGACCTTCCACTATCTCACGACGAAATTCCACCTGCCATGAAGATAAGATGATAGCCCCGAGTTGTCAAGCTTCAACTTCAGCTACCTCAATCTCTAATTCGAAAGAGATTGTGAAGTACGCTCAAGTTTTTCAAACTTCAGCTACCTCTATCTCTAATTCGAAAGAGATTGTGAAGTACGCTCAAGTTTTTCCAACTTCAGCTACCTCTATCTCTAATTCGAAAGAGATTGTGAAGTACGCTCAAGTTTTTCCAAACATCAGCTACCTCTATCTTTAATTCGAAAGAGATTGTGAAGTACGCTCAAGTTTTTCCAACTTCAACTACCTCTATCTCTAATTCGAAAGAGATTATGAAGTACGCTCAAGTTTTTCCAACTTCAGCTACCTCTATCTCTAATTCGAAAGAGATTGTGAAGTACGCTCAAGTTTTTCCAAACTTCACCTACCTCTATCTCTGATTCGAAAGAGATTGAGAAGTACGCTCAAGTTTTTCCAACTTCAGCTACCTCTGTCTCTGATTCGAAAGAGATTGAGAAGTACGCTCAAGTTTTTCTAAACTTCAGCTACCTTTGTCTCTGATTTGAAAGGGATTGAGAAGTACGCTCAAGTTTTTCCAAACTTTGGCTACCTCTATCACAGATTGAGAAGTACGCTCAAGTTCTCCAAACTTTTGCTACCTCTATCTCCTCGATAGTGAAGTACGCTCAAGTTCTCCAAACTTTAGCTACCTCTATCACAGATTGAGAAGTACGCTCAAGTTCTCTAAGCTTTAGCTACCTCTATCACAGATTAAGAAGTACGCTCAAGTTATCCAAACTTTAGCTACCTCTATCACCTCGATAGTGATGTAAGCTTTAGCTTCTTCAGGTGACAACCTCCATTAATTTTCAAATCAGGCGACTACCTCCATTAATTGTCAATCAGGTGACAACCTCCATTAATTGTCAAATCAGGTGACAACCTCCATTAATTGTCAATCAAGTGACAACCTCCATTAATTGTCAAATCAGGCGACAACCTCCATTAATTGTCAATCAGGTGACAACCTCCATTAATTGTCAATCCGGTGACAACCTCCATTAATTGTCAAAACCTCAAGGATCCTAGACACTGTTCCTAATTATCTAGTGAGACATGAACTACGACCAAGGCTTGATTCCTCTGGGATACGTACGTAGCCTTTCATGAAGGACCAGCCATCCGACCACATTTGGTCACCCTGTTCCTTCATCACTCCTCAGTGGTGAAGTAGTCCCTCATAGAGGTCCAGATATCCGACCCCATCGATCACTTCCTTCATCAAGCATATCCCCAGTAGGATCGGTCACTTGACCTCCCAGGTCACTTTCCCTTCTATCTCTCCAGCAAGAGACCAGTTTCTCATTGCTATTCCCTAGCGGATCTTATTCTGAACTACGGCCTGGCTTGATTCCTCCGGGATACGTAGGTAGCCTACTTTAGGTTCAGCCAATTCGTCACATATGACACCCCCTTTCCCCAGTGGATTCCGAACTATGATTATGGCTTGATTCCCACTCGGGATACGTAGGTAGCCTTCCAAAGGTTCAGCTACTCGACCACCTTGGTCACCCAATCCGTCTCGGCATTCGCCAGATCGGATCCTTTTCTATCGACAACCCCACTCGCCCTGCAAGTGACGTTACCGAGGGGCTTCTGTAAGTACCCAAATCTGGCTCATGCCTTCCGGTTAAGTTTCCCGACTATTCCCCGGACTTTCCTAAAGTTCAGGGGCAATTCGGGAACTTTTCCGAACCTTTCGAGGGGCAAAGGACTTGCAAGGAATTAAAATTCTACGTAGTCCTTCGCTGGAAAAGCCCTTCTAGAAGGCCACCTTGCATGATTTTAGAAATATGCTGAGTCATAAGGGATAATGCCGCACGGCTGCATTAGCCAAGAACTCCAAGCCGCACGGCTTCATTAGTTTCTGCCAGACTGCCTATAAATAGAGACCTCCTCTATTCATTTGAAAGAAGTTTTTGGGAAGCCTTGTTACTCTGCCGAAATACCACCACAAAATTACAGAAAGTTGAGAGTGCCAAAAACTACCTCCCTTTTCTCTAAAACCTTCCAAAGTTGGTCCTTCCCTAGGTAAACTTCAAGGAGATAGAGGAACACCACCATTGGTAACCTCTCATCCCCTTTTCCTTGAAATATATTTCTATTTATGTGATATATTTCTCCTTGCTTTCCATATCATTATATACTTGCTTGGTATTTGATATATTCTTATTAAAGATTCCTTCTTTAAGCATGTAAATCATCCTACCCCTATTCCCCTATCACATAGGATCCATGGAGGATCCAACCCAAGGATGAACAAATAAGACCTCAAAAAAGGCTTGTTCTAGGGTGGATCTCTCACATGGTGATGTGAAAAGTAGCATCCTTTGCTCTCAAAATAACATCTTTTCATATAAAGTTGCATCATTTGCATTAAGCATGTTATCTTTGCATAAAAGTTGCATCCTTTGCACTTGAAACATCATTTTTACACATAAAGTTGCATCCTTTGCATTAAAAATCATTTCTTTACATCCAAATAGCATCCTTTGCACCCAAAATGTCATCTTTTTCATTAAAAATGTCATCTTTAGTTTAGAATGCATCCTTCATGTCCCTCATGGTTGGATCTCTCTTTCCTAGGATTGCTTAGTGACCTTCCTAAGGCACGAAAAGCATAGGAAGAGCATAAAGATCCAATCTTTATACCCTTCCCCTAGTCCCCTTTGGTATTTGATGCATCCTTTGGAGCGGACCGATGTAAAGATCCCATCTTTACATAGTTTCTTCCATTAAAGGTGCCATAATCCCTTTAGAAATGAATAAGTCTTGAACCCTATATCTCCGATTATCACTTGAGACGAGCATAATAGTCCCTAAACAAGCTCAATCGTCTCAAGATGTAGGATTGATGTGCTAAGGATATTCCTTTCTAAACAACCTCACTCTTAGACCATAAGAGAGAGTCCTTCTCTCGATCACACATGACCCAAGGTTAAATAGTGATGATCACAAGTCCAAGATGAGGACGGGATCAAAATCCCGAACACATAAAAATCCAAGGAATCCCGAGCGATAACCAACTAAATGGTTTATACGTCCGGAAGACAACTTGGAATATTCCCCCCCCCCTCTTTTCAACACATGCACACAAGAAAGCACGCAAGCAAGCACGAAAAATGGGATCTTGGGAGACTTGATTCGGCAAGGCACCTTGGGTGAACGCCAAACGTTCTTCCCAAGGGGTAACTTAACCTCCGGACCCTAATTCCTTTTTTTCAAAGTTTTGAGGAAATCAAAATGGCGTGGCGACTCCATTTTTTTCAAATTAAACCGGATGTTTTCAAACTCAAGTGAATCCAAATAATACACAAAAAAAGATTTGGGCCCCCACATTCACAACACCCTCATAAAAAGAAATAATTGCTAAGGTTGTGATCCTTAAGCAAAAAATTACCTCGTGAATAGCACCAACACCCCTTATAACTCCATAGATGAACGAGGATTTCTAAATCCTAGGCACCACTATCCAAACCTCCTACTCCATAGTGATCCTACCTAACACTCCAAACCTCCCTTATGTCTCCAACTCCGGTGATATAAAAGATAGTAAACATTTCACTTTCTCACCTTTTGCTTAGGTGCCGTTTCCGGTTTTCACCTAGCCTCTCTTTTTTTTATAACTTTTTTTTTTTTGAAAAGAAGTTACATATACAATATTCATCCTTCCCCCCACACTTAAACTAGACATTGCCCTCAATGACAATAAATTATAAAAACGGAACAATAAAACATGGGGGGAAGGGCACCAAGAGAACTAAGTAATGGGACTGGAGGCCCCACAAACATGGGTCTCATCAATATAAGGGGGATGAAAATAATCTTTTTGAGTTACCTCTCAAAGATGATTCGGCTCTATGACATGCTTCCCCGTTGGAGACCATTTAAGCTTCCCCTTTTTTGTCTTCACTTCCTTTGCTTTCTTCTTCTCCCTTGGTGGCTCTCCTTTCTTATTTCTCTCCGGCTTCATTTTTGGAGATTCATCACGACCATCTACCTTGACCACATCCTTGATAATCGGCTCACTCAAATCCATGGCAAAAACCTTGCGCACACTCTTGGGAAAAGTCTTATCACCAAATATATTAAAACTCACCACTTTCCCATCAAACTCCATCGTTAACGAGCCATTCTTCACATCAAGCTTGGTGTTAGAAGTAGACATAAATGGCCTCCCCAACAGAATGGGAGCCTCAGAATCAGTCTCCATATCAAGAATAAAGAAATCCGCCGGGAATACCAAATCACCAACCTTCACCTCCACATCTCTAACCACCCCCGTAGGGTATGCGTTAGATTTGTCTGCCAACTGAAATAACACCCTAGTGTCCTCCAATTTACCCAACTTAAGATCTTCAAACAATGCATTTGGAATCACATTGATTGAAGCTCCTAAATCGAGCATAGCATTATGAACATGACCACCCCCAAATGAAACAGGAACCACGAACATGCCCGGATCACTACACTTCTTGGGCATCTTTTTTTGATAAATGACACTAACATGCTCAACCACTTTCACTTTTTTCTGACTCCTTTCCTTCTGATTTCTCTTCATAGTGCACAATTCCTTAAGAAACTTTGCATACCTCGGAACTGTCTGAAGGAGATCTAAAAATGGAATGTTCACCTCCAATCTTTTGAAAGTATCGAAAATAGCCTTGTCAGGCTCCTTTGAGGCGTCTCTCTTCAATGCTTTCGGAAAAGGTGGGACTGGCTCATAAACAAGAAATACGGGTGGAATATACTTCTCTTCAGGGATTTTCTCTTCCACCTTCTTCTCCACCTCCAATTCTGGCTCAATTCTCTTTTCAACCTTCTGTTCAGGCTCTATAGACACCATTTTCCCATCCACTTTCTTCTTCCTCCTCACATATACTGCACTTACATTCTGCTTCGGAGATTTTTCAGTCTTTGTTGCCTCTCTAGCCTCAATTCTTACCACTGCCTCTGCAATCTGACCCATTTGCCTCTCCAAATTACTAATGCTCATCGGTCTTCTGCTGAAACTGTTGGAAATTCCCATTCATGGTAGACATGCTCTGTGCTAATGATCGTACCATGTCCTCTGTAGACTGTCCTTGCGACTGTTGCTGTCCAACGGGTGCTCTGTACTGATTAAACTGATTGCCCTGATACTGCTGACCCTGTTGGTACCCATGCTGATTATTAAACTGATGTCCCCTGAAACCTTGTTGACCATGAACCAACGTTTTCAAAAAAAAGTTAACATCCTCAATCTCAGCCTCCAACTTGCTAGTTTTATCACTCGATCCCGCTGCACTGACTTGCCTAATACTAGACCTCTTTCCTTGAGTCCTTGTACTCTTTGCCAGTTCTTCTATCAACTATTCTACATCCCTGGTAGTCTTATTCAGAATACTACCTCCACAAGCAGAATCCACCCACCGTTTATCTTGCACAGTCAATCCTCCATAAAAGTATACAATAAGCTGCGCATTATCATAGCCATGATACGGACAACTCCTGCAAAGATTATAAAACCGATTGTGATAATCATATAACGATTCATCGGACCGCTGCTCCATGTTACTGATATCCCGCTTCATGACATTGATCTGATCAAGAGGGAAAAACTCATCAAGAAACACAATTCATACACCATCACCTAGATCCTTGATTTCCCATCCTTTCTGAGTTCAATTCAGTTCTGTAGCTGAAAGTTGAAGATCCTTATACCTAACTTGGTATAAGGATTGAGGATCTACAAGGGTAACAAACTCCCTCCTTCCTTATCTCTCTTCTATTTGCTCTTTTACATAATTCACATGCAATTTCTATTCATGATTTGATAATTAGGCTCCATCTGCTCTAGTTGTTAAATTACAATCGCAATCTCTCTGTTTAAATTACTTTGTTTGGTATCATTTCATGCATATGGTTTAATTTGAATGGAATTGTTGCTTGCTCATCAAGGGAGTGTGGATCACCCCATATTCGCACCCCTTGAATGATTGGATGTTGATTCATGTGTTTTCTGAGTTAAATCTCTGATGTAAGTCGATCTGGATTGTTCTTGGTTCATTCTGTGTTTCAGTTTGTATGGTTTCTGCGTGCGGCATACTGTGTCACGCGACACAACCTGCCAGGCTAAGTCCTGTGTCACGCGACACACTTAGCCAGGCAAATCCTGTGTCACGCGACACATCTTGCCACTCTGTAGAAATTCCTTTTCCAATTGTAATCTATTCTTAGTCTTGTAACTGGGATGTGGCCCCCCCTTTGCACCAAGTGGTTCACGAGTTGTATCTATCTCATTTTATCAATAAAATACATTTATCACGTTTCTCGTCTTATACGTTTGCACACATTTATGAATATATTGGATGTTTGTTGTTGAAAGACTCGTTTACGAGGTGTGTTGGGTGAACTCTCGGTTCATTCCAACACGTAACCTGACCCCCAAACCCTCTCTTTGATTTCAAAAGGTTTTTCAAAGTGTACCTCTTAAAACATGGCGTGGCGACTCCTTTTCATTGCACTTTTACATATCTCCCATCCCATTTTCTAAAAACAATAAAAACTCATTTGCATACGGGGTATGTTCATGTAGCAACAAGCAAACTCCTCCAAACCTACCCTCAAACCTGACTCAACACTCAACCTGTCTAGGGTAATCAAGGCTCTCCAACCAATAGGCATAAGCTGGCAGTAGGCAAGGCCGATAACTTCGAAAAAATGAGTGATAAGAGGGGAGAAAGGGAATTTGAGGCCAATAGTAAAGGGATACTCAAGAAAACAAACCCAGTCCTCCGAAATGCATTCAGAAAATAGGTTAGGGTTGGGATCCATGAACTCCGAACCTACAGGAAAAGCGGAATTCTTTCGAAGAATGTCAATACAAGCAAGGGTCATGGCACATACCTCATCATCAGGACAGTCTATAACATCAAGATGACGGAAACCAGGGGGCAACTTTGAGCTAGGGCTAAATATTTCTTTAGAATTACCCATCTTGAGTGGAAAATCAAGCAGCAACAAAAGAGAAGCAAAAATTTTCTGAAGAAAAATTGAAACTCACCAGAATATAGAGGGCCCTTCGTTGAAATCGTCAAGTGTTGAAGTAAGAAAAGAAGCCCCAACCGGCGTAATAAAAAGGGATGGGACTCGACGGTTGCAGAGCCCTAGGTACACTCAAACGCCTAAACCCTATGATCCAGAAGTTGTCACGCTGAAAGGCCGCCAGGTATGGAGAAACGTGGGCGCCAGCAGAGAGTGGGTTAAAATTTTAATTTTTTAACCTTCTTTAAAAATTCAAAATTTGGGGGCAATTGTTTGGGGTAAAAAATCACGTCCAACATGTTTCAACTTGGCGCCACATTCTGACCTCACACCTTGAAACAACATCTTGCCAAAACAACCTTCCTGCAGAATACAACCATCGTTCTCCTATCTTTACAGAAACGTTACCACAAACCAAGTCAAAGACCTTCAAGGAGTCATTTTTTCAACTGAATAACCTTCAATTTATCCTGGATTTTGAGGAGAAAAGAGTGGAAAATGGTAGACTCGGTACAACCATTATTTTCATATTATTTAAATAGCATTTGAAACACCCATGTATACACACACTCACAAACACTTACACACATATACTTTGTATTCACGCTTCATTTTATTCTCTACCATCAAAAGATCAGTAAAACTCCATTGTTCTGAGGTTTTGTGCCGGCAAACATGTTGTTCAAGGGCTTTCCTCGTTAAATACTATGTTTTTACATCTTGAATTAAGGTGATCATATTCCATGGTGCCCTATTACCTTCCTTGGGACCAAAGTGCTTAAATTTGGCCAAAACAATAGGTAGTTCATCTCCTTCTTCTTATAGGACTGATTCCCCTGATTCCTTGTCTTCTTTAGATATGGCGGCTAACAACCAACATCAGGTCACCGATCAAAGTGAGGCATCGACCTCTACCTCAACAAGAATTGTGGACATATTTTGTTCCATCGTGGGAGCAGATCGCAATGCGAGCGTTACGCGGCCCCAGGCCCCAGATCGGCACGAAGTCTGCTGAGTCACGTCTTAGAATCCTCCATAAGCATTTTGAGATTTTGAGGGAGGACTACCTGTAGTCCCACTTCACTGAGAGGTAACGGATGCTGAGTCGTGGGTGCATTGGGCCCTTAACTCGAGAAAGGTTATTTTTTATTATGGCCAATTCGAGGTAGGGTTGAGACTACCCTTAGAACCCTTTATCTATGAATTTTTGAAGTGTGTGGCCATTGTTTTGATGCAGTTGGGTGCCAATGCAGTCAGTGTGATGGTCGACTTTGCCATGGTGTAATGGTGCGTAAGGTGTATGCATGTTTTTCGAAGATTTTTCAAAGTGGTGGTAAAGGAGACGATCTAGGGGATTAGCACCCTAGTGAAATCCAAGGCGACCAACATTTTTGTTAACTTATCTGACAAAGTCTCGGGCTTGAATAGTCACATGATTCTAGTGGAGATCAGGAAAGGTTGGGCATTCCCTTTTTCAGGTGTCAACTTGTCACCGTTGAAAGAGGATGATTACTGAGTCCCCGAGTGGAGTAACATTTTGACTCGTAGGTTGATGGTCATTTCTTGCAAGAGAACGGTTAACTGGGAGACCCTAGAGTCGAGTAAGGACTAATATGTCCAAGTCAGTATGATGATGGGTGATGAGGATGGAGTTGCTCCTTTGGTCCCCATAATTAGGAGTCTTGGGTACATTGATTGGGTGATACATGATAGATAGAGAGATTTGAGGCTCAGTGTCCCCTGTGTAAGAGGGTATCGGGTCACTGCATGCAGCTAGACCACTATCGCGATTAAGTAACTTTTTTCTTAGTTTTTGGTCGATGTCTTGCTTTAACTCTCTTTTTCGTTGTTTTGTGCAGTTCTAACTCCCGAGCAAGATATTCAAATGGAACATATCATTGATATCGGTGATCACCCCAAAAGCCGAAAGAGCCATGGTCATGTTAATGCGCGGGCTAGCACGGAAAGAGAGGCCACAACTAGGAATCACTTGCTCCCCAAGGAAGGGGTTGTTATGGTTCCCATTGATGGAACTGAACTGGTTCAGCCCATAGAGGATGAAGTTACTGACCGGGGCATGGGAAAGCAGGTCAAATCTCCTAGATTGGAGGGCACAGTAGACCTCGAGGCCGTGCTAAAGTCAAGTGCTGACTTACAGTTTGAGTTGGTGGCTGGTCAAGGGCACAATGTTGAGTTTGTCGACCTAGTGCTTGAGCTCAAAGGCCAAGATGACATAGACGTCACCCTGGCCGTTAACCGAAACATGAAAAGGTCCAGGGTGGAGGCCTAAGCTAAAGATGTGGATCCTTCAACTGGAAGGATTGGGCCCAGTAGAATAACAGGCTCTATCTCTAGCCCTCCTCTTGGCCAAGCATTAGTGGCCATGGATGTTTGGGAGGTGCAGTCTCTGGTGGAAGCCCTTAGTGATGTTACCCCTCTAACCGGGGTGAACACCCTATGTTGCCAGTATACCAAGATGGCTTTTGCGAAAGTAATCATTCGAAGGGTGGCGGATAGGGACCTGTTGGCTACCTTAGCTGATGTTGGTCTTACGTCGGAGGAGTTCAGTGATCGCTTTGGCCTGGCAGCCTCTGAGGTACCACTTATGTTTTTCTCAATTTTCCTTTTTCTCAAAGTTCAAGTTTCTAATTGTTTATCTTCTATTTCGCAGTCTCTTGCTTTGTTCGAGAAAGATAAGTGCGAGTGGAGAGTGGCCTTAGAGAAGGAGAAGATCTCCCAGGCTAACTACACTAGGAAGGCGAGGGAGACAGAAGAGCTGAATCAGGCAGCCCACTTTAATGTTGAGAAAGAATGGGACGAAGCCTACCAAGCTCTGAAAGCCGCTCAAGAGCACATAGCTCCCCTCCAAGAGCATGTCCCAGGTTGGACTCCCCTAAAGGATGAACTGGAAAATGAGGTTGCTCTTGCCCACCAGGATAAATTCAAGCTTGAAGGTTAGGTCAAGGAGATCACACAGATGTACAGAGACCGGAATGATAGGATGCTGAAGATGGACCACAACCATCGAGTAGAAAAATTTAAATAGGAGGAAGAGGCCCATGCTAGGAAGAAGGCGGTGGTAGAGAGGTTCAAGAATAGCGAATGTTATAACATCATAGTGTCACGAGCTCGTGATTTCTTTGGTGGTGGGCTTGAACACATGGCTCATTGTGCCAATGTGGATCTTGCCATCGACCTGAGTGTTGAGAAATTAGCTTAGTGAGCATGCGAAGATCAGTACGACATGCAGCCTGTGCTGGCTATGCCATGGTGCCCTATGATTCTAACGATATGGCTGTTATAGCCAAGCCAGATGTTGAGGATGCACTAGAGCCTTGGGTCTCTCTTGCTGCTGAGCCTTGAAATTTTAACGCCATCGTCCAAGAGATCATGGATGCTGACGAGGAGGAGGAGGAGGTCGAGGTAACTCAGGACCATGTTTTTTACGATGCCGAGCACCAACAATAGTAGTGTAATTTTCTTTCTTTGAAATGAACAAGTTTTAAAACAATTTTTTGTTTTTACTCGATTGTTATGCCTTGGACCGGCCCGGTTTGAGAGGCATTTTGCTTTATAATTTCTTGTAATGGTTGATCTTGGCCCGTTTTGGGAGATCATCTTTTGAACGCGGTTTTAATATTATTGTAGCCTTACCCCGTCTTGGGTGGGCTTTTTGTATTTTGGATGTTTTTTTCATACCTGTTATGTTATAGGGAGATAGAATGTGCTTTAGATTGTCAAGGCTTGGATTGCACTTGTTTCTAGGTGAAGTCGGCCCAAACTCTTGAAATGAAGTTGACTTTATTTTGCTGTCGGACTTGTTCGAGAACAAGATCGACAAAGACTTTAGTCAGATCTGTTTGGAGAACGAGATCGACTAAATGTCAAATCTGTTTAGAGAACGATATCGACTAATTAGTATCGGATCTGCCCACGGAACGAGATTGACTAAGTGTCGAATCTGTTTAGAGAACAAGATCGACTATGTGTTGGATCTGTTCAGGGAACAAGATCGACTAAGTGTCAGATCTGTTCAGAGAACGAGTGTCGGATCTATTTAGTGAACGATATAGACCAATTGTCAAATTTGTTTGGAGAACAAGATCGACTAAGCATCGGATCTATTTAGGGAACGAGATCGACTAAGTGTCACATCTGTTTAGAGAGCGAGATCGACTATATGTCGGATCTGATATAATTTATTCGTTCAGTACAAGAAAGTAATTTGGTGAAAATTTGTGTGAGTAAAACCCTTTTTTCATTGAAATCATAACTATTACATAGGAATTTGTTCATCTCTTACATAGATACAATAACTTCAAAAGTAGTACTTAGTCAGATGACTAGCATGTCACGACCCTAAACCTATTTTCTATTTTGCTACATGATTAATTGTAATTATGGCGTGAGTTGCACCTCATTTATATGCTTCACATTTTATTGATAAGTATTATGTGTTAGTTTAACATTTTAATAACTTATATGATATTTTAAAGATGTTAATAAATTAAATATAATTATTTAATGTCTAATTAGAATTATTAGGAGTTATTTAGTTGAAGTGGTAAATATTGAAATTTAACTAAAAATCTTATAATAGACCTTGTGGAGCTAAAGTGTAATAAATGAAACTTAAATCATTTAAATTTATTAACTAAAGTTGTAGAGGAGCCTAGGTGAAACTATGTCTGTGTTTATCTCTTTGTTTTGTTTAGTTGAGAAAGCTTCATTTCATTAAAACAAAAACATAAACCTCAGCCATTCCTCTGTTTCAAGAAAAGTTCCAAAACCAAGTTTCCATTTTAAAAGTCCACCAAATATTCAAGATAAATCCGTTTTTTGATCCGTTCGCTTCTAATTGTTCGGGAGGAAAAGGGGATCATTTCTATCCGATTGAAATTTTCAAGATTTAGTATTATTTTGAGGTAAGTTATTATAATTTTCCTTCAATCTATGTTCATTTAGTGTTTAAAGTTGATGTTGTTGTTGAATAATGGTTGCATGTTGTTTTGGACCATTTTCCTTGAGTTTGGAATGGTAAATTTGGTCTTTGGCTTGGTTGGAAATGGTTTGAAGTAAATTGGGTTGTGTTGAAATGAAAGTAGGGTTTTGGTGTTGTTGTTTGAGTTGGAAAAAGTGGTATATATATGTTTTAAAAGGTTGCTAATGTTTCAGCATAAATCCTGAGTTTCTGCTGAAGGGCACGACTCGTGCCCCTAGTCATGAGTCGTCCCCCTTCAGTCAGTCGTGACACGAGTTGTGCTCTTTTGTGCACTCGTGCTGGTTTCTGGGGCACGAGTCGTGCCATAGGGCACGAGTCGTGCCCTACCCTGTTTTGATGGGTCATTTTTAAAGCCATGTATGTCCAACTATATCACATATATTTTAACCAATTGAATACTATAATCCAAGTACAACATATGAACTACAAAAGGATGTCTTTATATACCAATTGTGATATTGGAAAGATTGTTAAATACATGTTAAAGTAGGTTGGAATACTTGATTTCCATGAAACCTAACTTGCTCTATATTCTTATATGGTTGATGATGGATCCTTGAATTGTTATATTAAGTGTGTAAACCTTATTTGTTACAATTTATGGACTTGTTTGACATCTTTTATGGTGTGCTTGATAGGGTTCCCTAATTTGGAATCCTAAGTTAAAATGAATTGGTTCAAGGATTGTTTAGTCATTGTGCTACTTATGATTGATACTTGTTATCATCTTGTTATGATATATTGGTATGGTTCCCTACTTTGGAATCATTTATTGGTTATTTAAGCAAGTATTTATTAGTGTGCTTCTATTTAAAGTCTAGCTGGTACTTGATTGTTGGGCAGTGGTATGGGATTACAATGGCACCCGAGTCGAGTTCATTATAATCCATACACTGGGTCCCTTTTTCCCTTCCATTGGCCATGGTTTGGGTAGTGGACTAGCTCCCCTTTTTGGGTGAAGTCTAGTTTCACTTTGGGATATGACTTTATGTCATTTTCACCCATTTGTTGATATTGTTATTCCAGAATCGCTTCATCAGTTGTTGATGTTTCTCAGATTGTGATATTCTTTTGGGATTAAACCTTGGCTCAGTATCCTTCTAAGTGTTACATTATTGCACTTATGTGTTATTGTATATATCCTTCTTTGTGTTGACAAGATTGTGATACATATATGAGGAGTTGTTGTTATATGCTTTTATAATGTGATTGCATATCATATTGCTACATATATAATAGCTTGCTGAGATTTATCTCACCCCGTCCTTTTATTGCATTCTTAGATAGGGGCGAGCCAGAGCATAGGCCACGTTGAGCATGGAGAGGACGCCGAGTTGGGCTTGAATTTGGGGAAAGGTATTTTGTTGTTGGTTGCATTACGTAAATGTATAACCAAGGGGTAGTATATCCGAGACTTGAAATGTTGTCACTATTTTGAAACTCTTTAATGTTTGTAAATATTATTATATTTTGGAACTATGTTCCTTGATTGTAAATGGGTTGTAAAGTGTTAAGTTTGGATTGAAGTTAAATGTTTTACCTTTAGTTGGTATGTTATGAAAGTTTCTTCAAGTTAAACAGGTTTTATATATCAAATGTTTTGAAAGGACATTTCGAAAGTTTTTCTAAAATAAAGGCGTCTTCCGAGCGCATTCCGGGTGTGGGGCCAAGTAGGACCACGGTTTGGGGCACGTCAGTTGGTGGAACAATATGAAGCGAGAAATAGCGGATTATGTATCAAATTGTTTGACAAGTCAACAAGTTAAAGCCGAACATCAAAGACCTGCCGGGTTGCTTCAACCTTTAGAGATTTCAGAGTGGAAGTGGGAGCATATCACGATGGATTTTGTCACGGGATTGCCTCGTACTAGTAGAAAGCATGATGCAGTTTGGGTGATCGTTGATAGATTGATGAAGTTCGCTTATTTTCTAATTATTGAGATTTAGCAAGGCATTTCACCCTCAAACTGATGGTCAATCCGAGAGAACAATTCAGATTATTGAAGATATGTTGCGAGCTTGTTCAGTTGACTTCTCGGATTCATGGGATGTTCACTTACCTCTTGTTGAGTTTTCTTATAATAATAGCTATCAGTCGAGTATTGAGATGACCCCTTATGAATCTTTCTACGAGAGGAAATGTAGATCTCCGATTTGTTGGGATGAAGTCGAGGAATCCAAGATTTGGGGTATTGATATGGTTCGGTATTCAGTTGATGAAGTCAAGATTATTCGGAACTGATTGAATACGGCCTAGAGTAGATAGAAGAGCTATACCGATTAGAGGAGACGAGACCTTGTGTTTCAGAGGGGATACTTTGTGTTCTTGAGAGTTTCACCTAAAGTGGGAATTAAGAGGTATGGTAAGAAGGGTAAACTAGCTCCGAGGTATGTTGGATCTTTTGAGATTTTGGAAAGAGTTGGAAATCTTGCGTATCGTCTTGTGTTGCCTCCTTCTCTTGGGAAGATGCATAGAGTATTTCATGTTTCAATGCTTCGTAAGTATGTGTATGATCCTTCTCATGTGTTGCCAAGAATACCCGAAGATATTGAACCGGATATGTCATATGTGGAGCAATCGATTCAAGTGATTGATACTAAGGTGCAAGTATTGAGAAATAAGAGTATTCCCCTCGTTAGAGTTGTATGGAGGAATCATGATGTGGAAGAATCAACTTGGGAGCTTCGGGAGGAGATGGAGCGGAAGTATCCATGGTTGTTTGATCTTCTAGGTAAGTCAATCTAAAATTCGGGTCGAATTTTCTTTAAGGGGGAGTGAATGTCAAGACCTTAAACCTAGGTTCTATTTTGATACATGCTTAATCATAATTATGGCGTGCATTGCATCTCATTTATATGCTTCACATTTTATTGATAAGTATTATGTGTTAGTTTATCATTTTAATAACTTATATGATATTTTAAAGATGTAAATAAATTAAATATTATTATTTAATGTCTAATTAGAATTATTAGGAGTTATTTAGTTGAAGTGGTAAATATTGAAATTTAACTAAAAATCTTATAATAGACCTTGTGGTGCTAGAGTGTAATAAATGAAACTTAAATCATTTAAATTTATTAACTAAAGTTGTGGAGGAGCCTAGGTGGAACTATGCTATGTTAATCTCTTAGTTTTGTTTAATTGAGAAAGCTTCATTTCATTAAAACAAAAACATCAAGCTCAGCCATTCCTCTGTTTCAAGAAAAGTTCCAAAACCTAGTTTCCATTTTAAAAATCCACAAAATATTCAAGATAATTCCGTTCTTCGATCCGTTCGCTTCTAAATTTTCGAGAGGAAAAGGGTATCATTTCTCTCTGATTGAAGTTTTCAAGCTTTAGTATTATTTTGAGGTAAGTTATTATAATTTTCCTTCAATCTATGTTCATTTAGTGTTTAAAGTTGATGTTGTTGTTGAATAATGGTTGCATGTTGTTTTGGACCATTTTCCTTGAGTTTGGAATGGTAAATTTGGTCTTTGGCTCGGTTGGAAATGGTTTGAAGTAAATTGGGTTGTGTTGAACCGAAAAATTGGGTTTTGGTGTTGTTGTTTGAGTTGGAAAAAGTGGTGTATATATGTTTCAAAACGTTGCTGATGTTTCAGCACAAATCCTGATTTTCTGCTGAAGGGCACGACTCTTGCCCCTGGTCATGAGTCGTCCCCCTTCAGTCAGTCGTGACACGAGTCGTGCACTTTTGTGCACTCGTGCTGGTTTTTGGGGCACGAGCCGTGCCCTGCCCTGTTTTGATGAGTCATTTTTAAAGCCATGTATGTTCAACTATTTCACATATATTTTAATCAATTGAATATTATAATCCAATTACAACATATGAACTACAAAAGGATGACTTTATATACCAATTGTGATATTGGGAAGATGGTTAAATACTCGGTTAAAGTAGGTTGGAATACTTGATTTCCATGAAACCTAACTTGCTCTATATCCTTATATGGTTGATGATATATCCTTGAATTGTTATATTAAGTGTGTAGACCTTATGTGTTACACCTTATGGACTTGTTTGACATCTTTTATGGTGTGCTTGATAGGGTTCCCTACTTTGGAATCCTAAGTTAAAATAAATTGGTTCAAGGATTGTTTAGCCGTTGTGCTACTTATGATTGATACTTGTTATCATCTTGTTATGATATATTGGCATTGTTCCTTACTTTGGAATCATCGATTGTTTATTTAAGAAAGTATTTATTACTGTGCTTCTATTTAAAGTCTATCTGGTACTTGATTGTTGGGCAGTGGTATGGGATTATAATGGCACCCGAGCCGAGTTCATTATAATCCATACACTGGGTCCCTTTTTCCCTTCCATTGGCCATGGTTTGGGTAGTGGGCTAGCTCCCCTTTTTTGGTGAAGTCTAGTTGCACTTTGGGGTATGACTTTGTGTCATTTTCACCCATTTGTTGATATTTTTATTGGGTTCCGGAACCGCTTCTTCAGCTGTTGATGCGGCTCAGATTGTGATATCCTTTTCGGATTAAACCTTGGCTCAGTATCCTTCTAAGTGTTACATTATTGTACTTATGTGTTATTGCATATATCCTTATTTGTGATGACAAGATTGTGATACATATATGAGGAGTTTTTGTTATATGCTTTCATAATGTGATTGCATATCATATTGCTGCATATATAATAGCTTGCTGAGATTTATCTCAGCCCGTCCTTTTATTGCTTTCTTAGATAGGGGCAAGCCAGGGCATAGGCCACGTTGAGCACGGAGTGGACGCCGAGTTGGATTTGAATTTGGGGAAAGGTATTTTGCTATTGGTTGCATTACGTAAATGTATAGCCAAGAGTTAGTATACCCGAGACTTGAATTGTTGTCACTATTTTGAAACTCTTTAATGAATGTAAATATTATATATTTTGGAACTATGTTCCTTGATTGTAAATGGGTTGTAAAGTGTTAAGTTTGGATTGGAGTTAAATGTTTTACCTTTAGTTGGTATGTTATGAAAGTTTCTTCAAGTTAAACAGGTTTTATATATCAAATTTTTTGAAATGACATTTCGAAAGTTTTTCTAAAATAAAGGCGTCTTTCGAGCGAGTTTCGGGCGTGGGGCCAAGTTGGACCACGGTTCGCGGCGCTTCATGGCATGCCATGGATGTTTCAACTCACTTCCTCTCGAGTTGCCGATCATGTATGTCCCCTCATTGATTACTTTGGTAACAATGTATGGGCCTTCCCAGTTAGGTGACAATTTGTTTTGCTCGGCCTTATGCCCTGTTACTTCGATTTTTCTAAAGACATAATCACCGACCTTAAAGTACCTTCTCTTGGTCTTCTTGTCGTGGTACCCCTTGGTCTTTTTCTTGTAATTAACCATTCTGAGCTGGGTAGTTATTCGCATCTCGTCAAGTAAGTTGAGATCAATCAATCTGTTAGGGGCCGTTTGGTTGGAGGTCTTGACTCCGGATAATTGTGAGGGGTATAATTAATCCAAGTTAAACCCTGTTTAGTAGAAATTGTGGTTGAGTATTAATAATACGGCCTAATAGGATTACGCCTTAATCCCTTCACTAATTGTCCCGACCTAGGAGTGGTATTATTAATCCCCGTCTTATGTCTCGGGCGGATTACATCTTCTTTCACAAAAATAACCCACAAAAATAACCCCTTTGCGTAACAAAATCTAGTCGACCCTCAATTGCTCTGCATAACAAAATCATGTTGATCCTCAACTGCGCTATTGTGCTCAATTGCCGGATCGGGAAAGGCACAGGCTGCATATCAAGTAAATTCAGTTCAAAATTGTTGTAACTCAGAACTGCTAGGCTTAATATCTCAGTAGTAGGTACCTTTATAATTACTCTCGTGTTGATTTCATAATAGTAAAGTAAAATCTTTGAATAATTGGGTGTTCATCTTTCCAGTGTCTCAGCACCGACGCCTCTCATCCTGAACCCATACTCAAACCCAAACCCTAGTATATCACTCCCAAATGTGGCCAAAATATTTTGAACCCGTTTGCATCAGAGCGGTTCAAACGGTTCAAACAGGGAAAAAAATCCTAAACTCAGTCAATGGTTGGACTCGTCTTGTGTCAAGCAGGTGTTGCAGACATGTTCAATGAATCTACCTCCATTGTGGGTGCTAAAGAAATTGGTGCAATTGTCAGCCAGATACATTGGCTTAAAGCATGGATGGACTGATGAGAGAGATGGGTTGGATTGATCTTTATCCTGATATGATCATGTTTGTTGATATGGTTAATGGGTTTTCTGATGTTGGAAGAGTGGAGGATTTTGTCATCTTTATTATTACTGCACTTATATTATTTTGATTTATTGGGAAAAAAAACATTGTTATGAGTTAACTTAAAGATCATTGTTTTAAACATAAATTTTGGTAAATGTAGGGTAGTGATATTGTTGGAAAATTGAAAGTAATACTACTATATGTTTTGGCTACCAAAAACTTGATTAAGTTGAGATAGTAGTTAATCATAGTATTAATCCCATTCCTACCAAACGATGGATTTCCCATATACATAGGATTATTAGTACCCTTAATAATAGTGAAGGGTTTAATAATCCCCTCATTAATAATACTACTCAATTTTATCTGGCTAGCAAACGAGTCCTTAGAGTCGTTCTGAGTTTGATCAAACAACGCAACCCTGGCTGTTAGGATCTATAGCTCGGCTGATGTCATGGCCTCCAATCCATAAGTGAGAGCAAATGGGGTTTCCCCAGTAGGCCCCCGGGTGGTTGTGCCGACTGCCAAAGAGCAAGAGCGAGTTCGTCCAACCATCTGCCTGCTCGTCCATCTAAATTATTATTCAGAGCTGACATAACCAACTTGTTTGCCGCTTCTGCTTGTCCGTTGCCTTGAGGATAAGCGACTGACGATTTCCAATGCATCACCCCTAACTTGTTCATCTATGTCACAAACCCCTTCTGAAAACTGAAGGTCGTTATCGGATAAGATTGAATGTGGCACCCCAAAACGACAAAAAATGTAGTCATGGATGAAGTTGATGGCGTTTTCCTCGATAATTTTGGCCAACGGCTTTGCTTCAATCCACTTGGCGAAGTAGTCTACTGCAACGATTACATATTTACAATTACGCGGCCGGGTGGGAAGGGTTTGATCAAATCCATTCCCCACATATCGAAGGGCCAAGTGGCGATCACGGGAGTTTGTTCAGTGGTCGGCAGCTTTGGCAATCGGAAAATCTCTGGCATTTGTCACATTTTTTTTAACATACTCACGAGCGTCTTCCCTTAAATGCGACCAGTAATACCCCAAAGTAATTATTTTGTCCAGCCCTTGGGTGTCCACCACACACACCATTATAGACTTCAAACAATATGTTTGGGACCTCTTGAGGGTGGACGCACGTTAGGAGTGGTTTGGTGAACGATCTCCTAAATAAAGCCTCCCCATGAATGGTAAATCGTGGGGATTTATTTCTTAATCAACCAAGCTCTTTGCTCGTCTCTAGGGAGCTCGCTACTTTTCATGTAGCCCTTAATCTCATCAATCCAACACTTGGCACTGCTTTCGAAGCACAAGACTTGAACTCGCTCGTAAGCCGGTTACGCAAGGTAAGACAGGGGCTGGTTGTGCTCTTCATCTTACGTGGCCAATTTTGAAAGTAGATTGGCTAGGTCATTATCCTCATGGCCTATCCTCTGAATTTTCCAAAACCCCAAGTCCTGGATCAGCTTTTTGACTAGGTCGCAATATTTGACTAGGATCGGGTTCAGAACCTCGTATTCACCTTTGACTTGATGGACGACCAACTGAGAGTCACAATAAACCACCACCATGGTCGCACCAAAGCATTTAGCATACTCGATGACCGCGATTAGGGCCTCATATTCTGCCTGGTTTTGGAGGCTTAAAACTTTAATCTCAATGCTTCCTCAAACACCTTTTCACTCTCGGGCTCAATCAACACGATTGCGACCCCACTAACTTTCTTAGTTGCCGCCCATCTGAGTATACCCTCCAACAATCAACGGACAAACTAATCTCTTGCCGGTCTGATAGTTCTTTCCATTTGGAAGCTTTTTGCTTACAGACTTATGCGTCGTCACTATTGGTGAACGGTAGTTCGACTAGAAAATTCGCCAAAGGCTACACCTGAAGAGTTTTTTGAGGTCGATACTCGATATCAAATTCTGTTGATTCAATTGCCAAGTTGAGCAGTCAACCTGAAATTTCCGACTTGTGTAAGACTTTCTTTAAGGGTGCGTTGGTGAGCATGATTATAGGGTGAGCAGAGAAGTAAGCTCTCAGTTTCCTTCCAGCGACCACCAAAGCATAGGCTACCTTTTCGAGGTTGAAGTACCACCTAATGGATGTGGTTTTAACCATCCAAAAGATATATTTTCAAGCTTATTTAATGCTCAAAACCTTGGGAATTTAATGTTTTTTGTAGTGTTTTGAAAGTACAGGGGTTGAAGTGCAATTAGGTAGAAAATGGAGGATATAAGCTTATTTTGGAAGTTTAGGGACCAAATTGCAAATACGGAAAATTAAGGAGTGAACTGAAATTACAAATTTCAAGGGCTAAAGTGCAATTTACTGGAAATTATGGACCAAAGTTCAAAAGAGGGAAGTTCATGGGCTAAACTGCAGCTAATTGGAAGTAGGAGGGCCACAACTGAAGTTAAGGCTGGCTGCACAAAACAAGGGCCAAGCAGCATAGGTTTGCCGGCCAAAAGATGGATTGGCCGCAATAAAAACAGGGATGGTCGCATTTTATAGGGTCGTGGCCGAGTAAATGGGGCCAAAGGCCAAGTGATCGCGCACAAAAGGGAGCGGCCGCGCCAAATTTACAGAGAAACAGGGCGACCGTGCGGCCAAGACTGGGGCGATCACGCCCATTGGCGGCCAAGCATCAGCGACAAAAAATTGTGACGGATTTGGTCCGTCATAGAATTAAAAGGGCAGTTTCAACAGAATCAACAACAGATTTGTGACGGATTTCAGCAGAATCCTAATTTGACTAGAAAATTGACCTATTTTGGCTGTAAATCAGGAAACCCTCCTCCCTCCTCCTATATAAAGGATCCTTAGACTAGTTTTTACATATCTTTCTCTCTCATCTCTTATCATCCTCTCTATCTTTTCTTCACTTGTACATATTGGATTAGGGTTTTTATTTATTTTGAGGATTCAAGAACAAGATTTATTTATTTTAATGGTCTTTCAAGGCTAATTTATTTGATTCGTGGATTGAGGTAAGTAACAATTTGATCTTTATGCTAGGGTTTTAATTCTTCCTATCTCTCTCTCGTTCTTGTTTTCTCAACATTCTTCAAGATCATTCATAGGCTTCAATTGTATGTTAAGATATACTGTTGGCCTATGAATCTAGTTGGTTATAAATCGTTTCAGTAACTCGGATGATTTATACATTGACCATTGTTGATTAAATTGATTTGCTGCCCTGATAGAAAGCAAGTTAATTTAGGTTCTTATGTTGATTTATATATTTGCCATCTTGGTTAATTTCTTGGACTTGATTTGCGAAAAGGGATTAATTGGGATTGATAGATTACAATTCGGCCGCCTAACCGTCCCAATCTTATTCTATTGTGAACGAACCCAATAATGAGATTGAATCCTTTTTACATTATTTAAATAGCATAAAGTGATAATTGTTATGATCCCCAATCCATGAATCCCTTGTTCTCTAGATTTCTTTAATTGATTTATTTTGCTTTCTTAGGATTAATAATTCAAACAATCAAACCCTTTCTTTTGGTTACTTTATATACACTAATAAAATACACTTGTTTCACTTTAGTCCATGTGAATTCAACCCTTGCTTTTTGCATATTACTACCTTGGTAACTAGTACACTTGCTAGATATTTATAATAAGAGGGAGATTTTCTCCATCAAATTTTTGGCGCCGTTCCCGAGGACTTGTGTTGTGAACAAGTTAATTTTGTTAGTATACTGTAAATAGTTTTCTTTTATTAGTTTCTTTTTAAGTGTAAATAACTTTCTTGTATTATTTTCTTTTTCTATTTGTTTAAAAATTAAAGGTCATGTATGAATCAAATTCTAATGAGAAGTTGGTCGGGCAAGTCAAACAATTAATTGTTATGTTAAATGCGAAAAGTGTTTCACCTAGTGCCAATATAATACAAGATGCATGTTCCTGTTGTGGATTATACTCTCATGCTACTAATGGTTGTCCGTCTAGGATATATTTTCAAGAGTATTCTCCACAGGTACAAGAAAGGAGTTCGTTCCAGTCATGGCAACCACAATATGATTATTTCCCCAATTGTTATACACAATGGAGGGGAAACCACTCATGCCGGGCATGGAACAATTATGAGCCACATTATTATGATCCACCGCAACCTAAAATGCAATCATGGGAAGAGGCTCTGACAGGATTGAAGGAGGAAAATCGTCAACAACAACAGCAATTAGGTGCAGTCATAGGTAGGTTGGAAGCACAAGTTACTAAACTAGTAGTGGCACTGAGAGGTTGTGAGAGAGATACTAGTTCTATCCAACTTGAACGTTATGAATGGGAGGACGCTTCCATTAGTGAAGAACTACCGATTCTCTCTCCGTCTCATGCTAGTGATGTTGTGGTTGTTGATGAAGATGTTGATTGTGAAGAAGATGGGGTGGAAGAGAAATTAAAAGGTGATGAGAGCGTTAATGTTGATGAGGTTGGGCCCGACCAAATTGATGAACAATGTCTCAATGAATATATTATCCATCCCATTGAAAGTGTGAAAGATTATTTCTCCATCATTCTTGTACCTCCACCTATTTTTAAGGGTGAAGAAATTGGCAAAGGATTGAAAGAGAAGAAGCCCAAAAGGCTTAAACGTCAAAAATTTCCTTGGGCACTAAATGATTTGATGATGAAAGGAATATATATGGGGCACAATCTGAAAATGAGGACCCGCGAAACCATAAATTGGGCCAAAGGATGAAAAGTGAAGTTCAAACGTGAGCAATGGTCGGGCTAACGACCTCAACCAAATGCGCTTATTGGGAGGCAACCCAAGTAGGTACGTTTTATTTGCTTTATTTATTTGTTTTGTTGTGCCATATCATCCTTTGAACCCAAAGCATGTTTTAGTTCTCTTTGCTATGAGGACATAGCATGTTTTGAGTTTGGGGGTAGATATCTCTTCGAGTTTGTGGATTTATAGGGGAGTGTATATAGTGTCACCCTCAAAAAAATTGAAAAAATTTAAAAAATTTGTTCTTTTCATATTTTGGGATTTTGGCAAAAGTCTATGATGATTTGAGAGTTCATAATTTTAAAATCTTAAGTATTATTATCAATATGGGGATATAATTGCATTGAAACATGTAAAGTATGATTACTCCACCTTTCACTTCCATGCTATTTTTTTTATCATTGTTACCAATTTAGGAGACCTATATAGGATCACTTTGTCATTCTCGGGGTCCCTAGAACATGTTTGCACGACTATCAATTACACATCAATTAGGCTATTCGGGAAGTGATATTTGCCTATTTTCTTTGCACCCAATTTGTGAGCCTTTAACTTTCTAGTCACTTATAAAAAATTTCGCTAGAACCCCTTTTGAGCTTGAAAAAGAATGAAATCTCTCACAAAGTGAAAGGTTATTTTAGACCACCATTCACCTTCTTTTGTACCCTCATTATCCTATCCTTTAAACTTATACACTATTTTCTCACCTTTTCAAGAAAGTGAAACTAGGGAATAAATGAGAATTGTGGGTGATGTTTGAAAAATCAAGGGTGTGGAAAGTGGTCAAGAAAGAAAAAGGTTATGAATGTATTGAAAAGAGGGACTTGAGCAAAATATTTAATGCATATTATTTGTGATATATATGTGCAAAGAAAAGAAATCTAAAAAGAAAGTCTTGCCCTCTCTTATGTTGAAGTGGAAAGTGACCAAAAAGAAAGAAAGGTGATCAACCCCAAGTGTGAAAGTATACAGAATTATAAATTTGGGGGTTGAATCAATGGGTCGACATGGAGCGGAGGGATTAATTCAAAGTAAAGGTGTATGATGAAGACTTCCTAGTTTCACTACTTGACTTCGTATGTCCTTACCTTCATTTAGAACCGTGAACCTAGCCCGCGTTTTTGCGATACATTACAAGCCATAAAGCCATATTTGATCCCTAAAGAGTAGCAGGGTTAACAGTTGTGTTTAAACATGCATATGAGTGGCCTTATGTAGAAATTTATCTTATCATCATTGATTTAGAGCATGACACAAGTGAACTTATAAAATATCTTATTTTGGTAACATTGATCTCTCATATTTCATTCATATTATTATTATGTGGTGGAAAAATTATAAGTTAGATACATCCATGTAAATATAATCCCATGTTCATGATAATGCTTGTAGATTATGTGTGTTGTGAAGAATCTGAGACTTGTTATACCAACTTATTATATACTTTGAACAATCCAAAAATATTTTATTTGTTTTAGTTAGATAGTTTTTATTTTGTTTTAGTTTTGTTTTACTCGAGGACGAGCAAAAGATAGGTTTGGGGGTATTCGATGGATGTGGTTTTACCCATCCAAAAGATAAGTTTTCAAGCTTATTTGATGCTCAAAACCTTGGGAATTTAATGTGTTTTGTAGTGTTTTGAAAGTACAGGGGTTGAAGTGCAATTAGGTAGAAAATGGAGGATATAAGCTTATTTTGGAAGTTTAGGGACCAAATTGCAAATATAGAAAATTAAGGAGTAATCTAGAATTATAAAGTTCAAGGGCTAAAGTGCAATTTACTGGAAATTAAGGACCAAAGTACAAAAAAAGGGAAGTTCATGGGCTAAAATGCAGCTAATTGGAAGTAGGAGGGCCACAACTGAAGTTAAGGCTGGGTGCACAAAACAAGAGCCAAGCAGCATAGGTTGGCCGGCCAAAAGATGGATTGGCCGCAAGAAAAACAAGGATGGCCGTCTTTTATAGGGCCGTGGCTGAGGAAATGGGGCCAAAGGCCGAGCGATAGCGCACAAAAGGGAGCAGCCACGCTAAATTTACAGAGAAACAGGGCACCCGCGCAGCCAAGAATGGGGCGATCGCCCCCATTGGCGGCCAAGCATCAACGACGGAAAATTGTTACGGATTCGGTCCGTCGTAGAATTAAAAGGGCAGGTTCAACAGAATCAGCAACATATTTGTGACGAATTTCAGCAGAATCCTAATTAGACTAGGAAATTGACCTATTTTGGATGTATATCAGGAAACCCTTCTCCCTCCACCTATATAAAGGATCCCTAGACCCTTCTCCCTCCACCTATATAAAGGATCCCTAGACAAGTTTTTACATATCTTTCTCTCTCATCTCTTATCATCCTCTATATCTCTTCTTCGCTTGTACATATTAGATTATGGTTTTTATTTATTTTGAGGATTCAAGAACATGATTTATCAGGAAACACTTGTTTCACTTTAGTCCCTGTGGATTCGACCCCTGCTTTGTGCATATTACTACATTGGTAACTAGTACACTTTCTAGGTATTTATAATAAGAGGGAATTTTCTCCATCACTTCCCTTCTATGTCTGAGAGAGCCCTGATCACGTAATCGATCGGCTTTTGGATGATATTCTCCTCCTTGACTAATATAGCTGCCACGGCGTAATCGCCGAATGACAAGTATACATATAAGCTTTCTCCTTGAGCCAGGCTAATCAAAAGTGGGGGGGAGGCGAGATAGCTCTTGAGTTGTTGAAAATATGTTGAGCAGTCAGTCATCCACTCGAAGGATTTGGTCCCCCTCAAAGTTTTGAATAACAGGAGAGATTTCTCGGCCGACTTGGCTATGAAATGTCCCATAGCAGCTACTAGACCAATTAATCGTTGAGCCTCCTTGATACAAGAGGGCTCCTACTTTTCGATCAATGCCTTAATCTTCTCAGATTGGCCTCAATTCCTCGTTATGATACCATGAACCCTAGGAACTTTCCTGCTGCTACTCTGAATACACACTTGCTAGGATTCAGCTTCATGTTGTTTGCTCGTAGATTGGCGAATGTTTCTTTTGGATCTGCTACATGACGTCCTGACTTGGTTTTGATAACCATGTTGTCGATTTAAGCCTCCTTGTTTCGGCCAATTTAACTAGCAATGACTTTTTTAATCATCCTCTAGTAAGTAGTTCCAGCATTCTTCAGCCCGAATGACATTTTTGTATAACAATATACCCAACAGGCGGCCTAGAAAACTATTTTTGCATTATTCTCTTCGCACATCTTAATTTAGTAATATCCTAAAGTCGATTCACATTCTCCACTTCCCATTCGATTTCTTGACCATCACCACATTTTCCAACTAGGTTGTGAAGGTTGCCTCTTTGATTATGCCTGCGCTGAGAAATTCTTAGCTTCTTGATTTAGAACTTGATTGTGGGATTCACCTCAAGCCTGTGTACGGCTACTTCTTCCTTAATTCCTTTCATGTCCTCGACAATCCATGCAAAAACATCCAAGTTTCTATTAGTAGGGTGATTATTTCGGCCCTCTCCACAGACGGTACCTGACTACCCACTTTGATTTTTTGGTCGGGGTAACCTGTGTTAATCTCCATCTCATCTAGCTCATCAACGGGCCTAAGCTCTGGACCATCCCTAAACTGTAGGGTTTCAATTATAATTTAACTGACTCTTTTTCTTTCTTCTGCTGCGAGAAGTGGTGCTTCAACCTCGATCATCCTATCCAATTCCTATGGATTTAGGTCGGTGAAGGTGGTCCTCGAGTTTTGGTCGATTGAAAGACATAGGTCCCCGATGAAAATTTGATCGACCAAAACTGGATTGATTTCACCTTCTTTTTCAGGGTTGAGCACCAATTCCTTCTCCTGTTCGTTTGAGGGACGTGTCCTCAGTTATGACTTGGTCATTTGAGGGATAGGTCGCCTCAAACCGTATAGGGTTAACCAGGATTGCTTTAACGAGCTCGATCATCTCCTCGTCTACACATTTGATAGCTGCCATTCTCGTAGTTGTCAAATACTTGAAGAAATTCCAACTCGCCCCAGGAGTTTAAATTCGAGACTCTCTTTTCTTCTTCGCTTTGAGAACATGATCGAGGTGTTCCCTGGCCGTACCCAATACACACACGACACCAAAAGAGGTAGGAAAGTTGACCCTTTAGTGGGGGATTGATGGGACCATCCCCAGGGTGACCTGGCCAGAGATCCCCAGGATCGCGTGGTAGTCGCTTACCACATCAATAACAATGAAAGTCACCTTAGATGTTGTTCTCAAAGGATGTTGCCCAATGTCTACTTCAAGTTCAGTCTGACCTTTTGCATCGGACATGTGGTTTGTGAAGCCTTGCAGTCGACCTGCATAAGGCGACAGAAGAGAATCCAGAAGGCCCATCTCTTGAAAGATGTTATAATAGAGTATGTCTTTGCCGGCTCCAGTATAGATCAAGATTCAGCTAGACGTGCAGTTGTCAATAAGACCTAGGATTATAAAACTTTGCTCTCGGACGGCAATCCTGGTGGCTAGCTCATATGAATAAAAACTAATGAATTCCTCTTGCACACAACCCATTGGGGGAATATAAGGAGCTTTAGTCAACTGAAAAATTTTATACTTGAGGGATGTGTTGCTCAATTCATCTACGATCACCCTAAGCGTCATCATGGGCTGCCTCGGCTCTTGTTGCCCTCCTACAGTTCGATCCCCGGTAGGGGGACGATCTCCTTTTACAAATCGATCCAACCGACCTTCGTTGACCCATTTCTGGATGATCCTCTTCAAACTTAGTCAATCGTCTGTATTGTGGCCGTTATCTTTGTGGTAATCGCAGTACTTGTTGTTGGTTCTACAGAACTTGTTCTGGGGGTTTCAAAGGAGCTGGGGGGACCCAAGTTGATCGTGTTCATAATCTCAGTTCGACTGAAGGTGAGGGGGTGAAGTTTTCGGGGACTCTCTCAGTCGCCCTATTGTAAGTGCCCCAATCTGGGTCGTTAATGTTCCGTCAGCCCAAATTAAGGATTTATGACCATTTAGGGTCATTTTGGACATTATTTTGATAATTTGAATGAGGAAGGACCTATTAAGAATAAAAAAATGGACAAATACCTCGCTGGAAATTTGTCATTTCCCATAAAAAAGAATATTGACCATTTAACAAAAAGCCAAAACTGCTTTCTGCACAGGACCAGGCACGCTGCTGATCCCATCCGTGCGGATGAGATTGTGCCTACAATCTTATCCACGCGGATAAGATTGTCATCCAGCCAACCTATAAGTACTGCCCTTCTCTCTCAGTTTAAAGAAGCGAAAAAATTTGAAAACCTACTATTATGCTGTCGAAATACACCTTCAAACAGCCATTTTCACCTTTAAAACTCAAAATCCATACCAAATCCAACCTCAAATCCACTCCAAAACTACTCCTCACCCCTTGAAACCTTCAAACCCTAAACACAAACCCAAGAAAAATTGGTAAACCCTCACTCTCTTTACTCATATCTCTCTCATTTATGCACACACTTCATGTGTAAATGATGTAGTTCTACTTAATATTTGTTGTTCAACTCCCCCTTCCCTTTTCTTCCAATGATCCAAGAGGATCTCCATGGAATTCCTTTCTATGGATGATCTTCTCAAGGGATCCACATTTTCTTTACTTTCATGTCATCCCCCACTTCCCTTTTTACATTACTTGGTGCTTGCTTCTTTGACCTAAAGTATGGTCATCTTGGAGTCCATCTCCATAGATGACCACTTTAAAAGATTCATATTACTTATTTCCTAGCAAATCCCCCACCCCATGTCTAAGATGCTCACCTTGGAACACTTTCCTTGGATGAAAATCATCCAGACTCACAAAATAGGTCACACAAGATGTATAAGATACACTTGAGTATAGGTCTCAAGGATGGTCTTCTCATGACCACCTTAGAGATCTTCCTCTAAAGTTGATACATCTTGACCTAACTTTCTTGTCAACTTACTTTTCATGCCAAAATCCCCCTTGTCCCTAGCAAATGAAGTGTTTTCAAAGTCCTAACATACCCCCAGGATGGCTTGGTTAAGTGGATTCATCAATTATGACCACTAACCAAAGTCTAGGGAAAGAGAGGACAAAACATGGATGCCAAAAATCCAAACAATTTCTTCATTTTCTGCTTTCAGTTACATTTTCAGTTAAGTCCTGTAAATCCAGTTAACTTTCTGGAAATTACGGTGACTAAACTGGAAACTGTAAAAAATATTGACACTGCAGGGCTATTCGCGCGGATAAGAACGCACTACAGTCTCATCCACGCAGATGACTTTGTCCTCTGCAAACAGCTTTCCCATTTTCTGTCATTTTCAGTTTAATCATTGTTTTCAACTATTTTTCAGTTCAGTCCCTAGAATTTCAGTTATTTTTCAGAAAAACTCCTTTTTTAAGTCTTTTTTTACACACACACACACAACAAAAAGTTTCAAGTGAGGAAGACTCGTCATACGAGGCATTCCGGGTGAACGCCAAACGTTCTTCCCGGAGTGTAACGTGACCTCCGAACTCATTTACTCAAATTTTAGGCATTTTCAAAGTTTTGGCCCTTAAACTAAAAACGGTGTGGCGACTCCGAAATGATTTTCGCAAAGAAAAATTGGGTGACATCACAGTGGCGACTCCGCTGGGGACAGTAAGCTTTTTTTAAAAAATAAAAAAACTCGTTTTTCAAATAATAAATAAAACTTGTTTTTTTCAAAAAAAAAAAAGGCTTTTGCGGGTCAAACTTCTGTTCCAAACACTTGAAACTTTTGTTTTGTGTGCGTGCGTGCTTTGGGAAAGTCAATTTTTGACTATCAGATTCATTTCCTTAACTGTTTGAACTTTATGTGCTTATGTGCTCGTGCATTTATGTGTTTACATCTATTTTCAAAAAAAAATGATATTCAGTATATAGGCTGGAAACCATTAACATTCCCGTTAAAAACGCTTCATTATCGGAGCCTGGGATAAATTATGGTTTAACAATGCCACGTACTGGTTTCATTTCAATAAAATTTGTTTTCAAAAAAAAAATCTTTTCTGCATGCATCATGCTTTTAAGACACATTTGAAAATTTATGTTATTACTCAAAAAAAGAATATAGACTGCCGCACACTACGCGCACGTTGACCGTACACTGCACACTACGTCCTTAACTCGGGAAATCTCAGTAGCAGCCTGGGAGGCCTTATTACGCCTCTCGGTGCGAGCACGGGACGACCCAAACAGCCATTGGTTTACCCTCGTGTTGAACTCGCACTTGTCCGTGACACACTCTTTATCCGAGACTCGGTTGGTTTTTGGTCTGGTCCGTGTCAGACTGTGTCAGTATATACCCCGCGTAGGTTAAACCCTAGTCAACGTGCCGAGTCAGGATCCCCCGCGGACCTAATTCAGTTGAAGTCATGCCGATTTTCCGCCATGAACTTTGACCCGATCTTGACTGGGGCTCGGACTTTGACTTTGACCCGCACGGCTTATGCACCGGCTCCTGGTATGACACCGAGTCATCAAGGATTAACGCTCAGTCCATGTTTAATTACTGCTTAACCAACGACGAGTCAAGATCCCTTGTGGACTATTATCAGTCAAGGTCATGCCGGCCTTTTGTCAGGCACCTTGACCCGATCTTGATCCTCGACGCTGGCCTTGCCGGTAATTTACATCGAGTGCGCGTTAAGACTTCATGATCCGCCAGACCTTAGGTTCGTTTTCCTTTTCGGTCGGTGGGACCCACTTGCCCTACGGAACCCTTGTTCGAGGTTACAGGTTGAGGGTCCGCAGGCGTAGTGATGGGTCCCACTGATCCAGGATTCAGAGTAGTAAAAAAAAGAGCAATCTTTTCCAACCGCTTAGGGTTTAAGAAAACACGTTTTAAGTAAACTCAAACAAATAACCGCATGTTGCATGAGCCCTGAGCCCAAACACCTACCCCTTTTCTTCAACTCCCAAAGTCTGAACCTCCCTTATATCTTCCTCCCGCAGCACCTCGCAAGGCTTGGGTACGGACACCGGGTCACCGTCTGGCTAGTTGGGAAGAATCAAGCGCATCGTCAGCTTCACCGTTCGCTTCAACTTCATTTTTCAGAATGTCTGCATCAGCTGGTAACAATGGGGACAATACCACTCCGCCTCCTGAGACTCCCCAGACAGAACAGTAGTGGAATCAGTTGACCGAACAGATGAGATTGCAGCAGGAAGCTCAGATGAACAGCCTTCTGGAGGCTATTAAGAGTCATGGTTTGATCTCTAGACTCAAGAGCAGTCAAATGTCCCTCCTCAGAATGGTACCCATCAGGCAAATCCCAGTGCTTCCCGAGCTGTCCAAGCAGATATCAGCAAAGGAAATGAGACTTTACTCCTAGGAAGCTTCCGAACACTGGAGGAAGTATGGTTAGCCGTCAGGGCTCTCGAGGAACGCCAGAACGAGCAGCAGGCCTGGATCGAGGAAGCCACACGTCATTTCGAAACCTTGACAATTCCCCAGTTGACTTGAGCTCCCCTAAAGGACAAATACGTGCCTGCTCCCCCAGTTTCTAATGTCTCTCGTTATCCCTCGGGATCCAATCATTTTGCTTCCCGGCGAACCCAGCAACCAGCATATCGAGGCCCCAAACCACCACCAGCTGTCGAACACATTTGGTGGGATATATGTGATTGCCCCGATTGCCTCGAAGGAGACTACCAAGATGAAATCAGTGAAGACTGTCCCCCAAAAAGGAAAACAAAGCCCTCTTCCCAGCAAAAGTTGAAGGCAAGATATGAAGCTGGTGATCCCGCAGTGGGAACCCTCGGGGAGCCATCCGGAAAATTTGATTACTATGTCATCTATTCCAGTAAATCTCCTCGGTCTAGCTCAACTCAAAACCACTTTAGCGCAGCTCAGCCCGAGGCTCCAAAACCACCACCAGCTGTCGAGTACATTTGGTGGGATGTCTGCGATTGCCTCGACTGTCTCGAGAGGGACTATCAAGATGAGATAAACGAGGATCGTCCTACAAAGAAGAATAAAGCTTCCCCTCAGCAAAAGTTGAAAGAAATGTTCGAAGCCAGTGATACCAGTGTAGGGACACTTGGGGAACCATCAGGGAAATTCGACTACTATGTCCTCTACCCTAATGAAAAGTCGCGACACAGATGACTGCAAAATCTTGAGGCTCGCGATCCAAGTACCAATGAGGAGTAGCTATGATGGGGGCTACCCATCCTTAAATGAAAATGTTAAAATAGTCTCTTAGTCAACCTTTGTAGGCTCTAGTATGTTCCTTTCACCTAAGTCCTTCGTGGACATCTACTATTGTAGTCCATTATGGACATGGTAGTTAAATATCTAACTTCTGTATGAGTCTTCTTTCTTTTCTTGCTAGGCTCGAGACACTATTTTGTATTTAATGAAATGGTCTTATTTCAAATGATCACTAGTATTGCTCAATGCTTGAACTACGACGGCCTGAGCCCCTCACAACGAGGGGAACGTAGGCAACCAGAAATGGTCCGGTCATAAATGCATTTCAAACTGATGAAGGATTTTGGGCAGTCTTGTGATCATTTTGGATAAAACATGTTTCCAAATGTCTCGACGATTTTTCTTTTTCTACAACATAGGGGAGGTAGAGCTAAACACTGATTTCTGTCAGCAAGGGCTTCCATACACTTTTCCATGTCCATGCTCTCTCAAAAGAGCCAAGTCCCGAAATGAGTTCTTTTGTGTCCTCAGCAAATAGGCCATCTTCGAAAAAAAAATGATGATAATCAATATATAGGCTGGAAACCATTAAATTTCCTCTTAAAAATCCTCCTAATAGGAGCCGGGGATAAGCTATGGGGGAACAACGCCACGTACTGGTCTCATTAGTCTGTAATACAAATCAAGGGCTCGCTTCCTCACCATTTTGAAAAAAAAACATGTCCTTGCATATATGCACTTCTAAAAATCTCTTTTGTCTGGTTGACTAATTGACTAAAGAAAATGAAGAAAATATAGAAGGATGGGTTGCCCCTTTCGCTCCATGGCAATTCAATCCTCAATAGAGGCCCTAGCTCTGTGGGCCATCCTAGGAACAACGGCGCAACCCCAGGTTCAGAAACCCGTAACTTGTGAAGCAATCCAGAAGGCTGCCCAGTTAGAAGCCAGTAATACTCAATATCCCCAAGCTCAGCCCCTCACCATTGCTAAACTTCGAGAAACTTGCAACAAAATCAGTCAGAACCAGTGGCCATTTGCCAAGCAAGCTCCTCCATTGACCTTGGCAGCATTAAAAGAGTCTTGTAAAGAAGTAACAGATAAGCCAGAGGGAGAAATGAACATGTTGACCAGTTCCGGGCAGATCCACAAGGGTAATCCCAAGACAGAAAAGAAGTCAGCAGATCAAGCACCCAGGGAGAACCGTAACCCTTATAACAAGACAGCTGAAACTCCTGACCCCGAGAAAGAGGATCCTGTACTCACTCAGTTGAAACAAACTCAATTTAACATCTCTCTGTGGTCTTTTCTCACCTCATCTTATCCCCACAAGCTGAAATTGGAGGAAATTCTGGCTCGCAAACTGGTCCCTATTGATGCTACTGCTGACAACGTGGTGTAATTAATTGGGAACATCCCCTACGGAAACATAGTCACCTTCACAGACCTTGATCTCCCCCAGTTCGGAGTCGATCATAATGAGCCTCTCTTCATCACGGTCCAGCTAGATGAACGGCTCCTCCCTCGGGTCTTAGTTAACAATGGGTCTGGAATGAACATCCTCCCAGCAAAGATTATGAGCCTGCTCGGCATCAAGCCCACAGATCTGAAGCCTTCCTCCCTTATAGTCAAGGCCTTTGACTCAACATCTCGTACAGTACTTGGAGCTGCTACTTTGAACTTGTGGTTCGGCAAGAAGATGATACCCGTAGAATTCCAAGTCATTGATATCTCAATCACCTTTAACGCTCTTTTGAGAAGACCCTGGCTACACCAAGTCAATGGGGTTGCATCGAGCCTCCATCACTGTGTGAAGTTTGTCTCAAAGGGAGATCTAACAACCATTTATGGAGACCTAGTCACTTTGGAGGGCACTGACACAGGTGGAATACCTATCCTGGAAATCAAGCATGATGAAGATGGTTTCATGTTGACCGGCTTCATAGTCGAATCTCCTAAAGCTCAAGTGTGCAATGTGGATCTGACTGTCACACTAGACAAGATCCCTCCCATCATGAGGATGATGAGAAAGATGAACTACATGCCTGGTCTGGGTCTTGGGTAGCGCCTACAAGGGACTCACAAGGCCATTAAAGTGAAGGAACAGAAAACTCGCCATGGCCTGGGATACAAGCCAACCTCAGAAGAGATTGCAAAAGAAAAGGAAATTGCTCGAAAAAGGAGGGAAGCTGTTGCAAAAAAGGTCCCTTTCAATGGTCCTAAGTCTCTTCCTTTCGGTCTTGACATGACTAACTACTTCATAAAGGGCGCTCCACGGGTTGACAATGCCGCAGTCAAAGAGCCCACTCCTACAGAAGGCTGACTGAAACTACAGGAGAACCTTGGCAAGTTCAGGGGAACCAAAGTGAACCCCGTCCGAAGAATGTTTATCTATTTACCCAAGATACATGGGGCTACTACCACCATGAAAAGTGAGTATACTTTCAAAGGAGTGACATAGCCGGTAAAGCAGTTTGAGAAGCTCAATAAGATCATCCCAACTGTCAAAGAGGCCACAAAATCTGAGTTTAAACTGGTCACGCCAAAGGCCAAGACTCCAGAATTCTCCCTAGATGAATGGGATGGTCCCGTCATGCAGCAGATGTTTGGGGAAGAAGTGCACATTCCAGACCTGATCGACTTGGGTTCAGTGAAAGAAATGATTGCGGTAATCAAAGCGGGAGGACAGAAGCCATTAGATCCCTGAGCCATGGTCATGCAGTCTACCATGCCCTTGAAGAATTGGGAAACTCCGGTCCATCCGCGAGCAAAAAGGAAATGGTCACGAAGCTTGGATTGGTCCCTCGTCCCCTTGTGTCCACCTATCTCAAGTCCTCTGAGTCTCTTGTCATTGAATTCGAGTCCCTTGAGTCGTCTGATGGCCTTACGCCAGAAGACTATGAAATTGTAGCCGATGTTGCACTTCCTTTTACTCTGAATGAATGATCGACCTTTCCGAGTATCCCCTGATCGCCACTTTAACTAATGATAAATTAAATAATAACTTAAAAACGGTTAATAATGATTCACTAGATAAAGATGCAGACACACTAAACGAACAACACATTAAAGAAATCTTTAAGCAGGTTGTCGAGAAAGAGAAAAACCGAGCCCAAGCTGCCGAGGAGGTTTTGACTCGTGTGAATCTGGGAACAGCAAAAGAGCCTAAAGAGACGCAGATTGGTAGTTTCTTCAACGGGCCCGAACAAGCTACCCTGACTGAACTACTCAAAGAATTCGTGGACGTGTTTGCATGGTCTTATAAGGATATGCCCGGCCTCGATCCCTCCATAGTGGAGCACAGGATACCATTGGACCCCGAAGTCAAGCCAGTAAAACAAAAGCTAAGAAAGATCAAGCCCAAATAGTTGTTACAAGTAAAGGAAGAAATTGAGAAGATGCTCAAAGCGGGATTCATCCGGGTCATTAAATACCCCACCTGGCTCTCCAACATCGTAACAGTCACCAAAACTAACGGAAAAGTCCGATGCTGCATGGATTTCAGAGATCTCAACAAAGCCAGCCCAAAGGACGACTTCCCCCTCCCCAACATTGATATACTGGTAGATACCGCGGCCAACTATGAGGTCAAGTCTTTCATTGACGGTTTTCCCGGTTACAACCAGATCAAAATGGCCGAAGAGGACCAGGCCAAGACAGCTTTCACTACCCCCTGGGGGACATACTGCTACACAGTCATGCCTTTTGGTTTGAAGAATGATGGGGCTACCTATCAGAGGGCCGCTACTGCCCTATTCCACGACATGATTCATAAATAAATAGAGGTCTACGTCGATGACATGATAGTCTACTCCAAAGGATCCGATGGCCAGCACTTCATCGATTTGAGAAAATTCTTCGACCATCTCAGAGAATATTTCATGAGGCTGAACCCAGCTAAATGCTCCTTCGGCATCAAGTGAGGTAAAGTGATGGGGTACATGGTAACTGAACGGGGAATTGAAGTAGACCCGCAGAAAATCAAAGCCATGGTTGAGATGAAGCCGCCTCAAACACTGACAGTGGTCAAATCTTTCATGGGAAGGCTGCAGTACATAAGCTGTTTCGTGAATCAACTGACTTCCATCTATGAGCCTATCTTTAAGCTGATGAAGAAGAGCACATCCACTGAATGGAACCCAGAATGCCAGTTTACTTTTGAGAAGATCAAGGCATACCTTTGAACATACCCCATATGAAAATTTATAGGTTTTATGTTTTGGAAAATGGGACGGGAGATATGTAAAATGAATGAAAAGGAGTCTCCATGCCAGGTTTTAAGAGGTACACTTTGAAAAACCCTTTTGAAATCAGAGAAAAGGGTTGGGGGTCAGGTTACATGTTGGGAAGAACCGAGAGTTCACCCAACACACCTTGTAAATGAGTCTTTCTATAAAAAATAACATCCAACTCATTCATAAGTGTGTGCAAATATGTGAGACAATATATGATAAATGTGCTTTGCTTTTATTGATAAACTGAGAGAGAAACAACTTGTGAACCACTTGGTGCGGGGGGCCACATCCCGATTACAATTGACTGAACATATTACAACTGGAATGAACCTGCTGTAAGGGGCTACTTATGTCACACGACCCAGGACACCACATGTCAAGTTGTGTTGCGTGACACTAATAGCCACCTGAATGTGCGCTCGCCGAAAAAATAAAAATAGGAGTCGCCACACCATTTTTAAGGAAACATTGAAAACCTTTGAAAAGAGAATTTGGGTTCGGGGTCAGGTTACGTGTTGGGAAGAACCGAGAGTTCACCCAACACGCCTCGTCCGTAGATGAGTCTTTCTATGTTCAACATTCAAAACCATTCAAGAGTGTGTGCAATTGTGTGTAACAAAATATTTAAATGAAATGCATGTTAATGCTTTATTTTATTGCTCAACAAAGGGGAATACAACTTGTGAACCTTTCACTGTGGGAGGCCACATCCCACTTTACAATGCTATAAATCAACTTACAACTAAAACTGAACCTGCTGCCGAGGGCTCGTTGTGTCGCGTGACACAGGACTTGATGGGTCATTTGTGTATCGTGACACTACGAGACACTTTGCAGAGGTTTTACATCATTACACACAGGATGAACTGGGATCTACCCAAGCATTTCAAATGAAGTGGAGATGGAAGATCCACACTCTAATTTGAGTGGCAAGGGAATTATATGAACAAATTACAATTGAAAGGATGGACATCTGCAGGTGGATTACTTGTGTCGCGTGACACAGGACTCCAATTGTCCAATTGTGTCGCGTGACACAGGTTAACCATCTGCAGGGACCTTACACTTTGAAATACAGAAACAACAGATGCCAAAACAAATCAAACCACCACACCAATCCAATTCAGATGGATACAGATCGACAAAATATTGACCAAAGGGGTGTGGATACGAGAGATCCACACTCCTTTGGCAATTAAACAACGAAAATAGAGAGATCACATTATGAACATCAAATATACCAAACCACAACAATTAAACAGAGAGATTGCAGTTGGGACTTGATAATTGAAGGCGGATGGAGCCCAATTATCAAGTCCAAGGAACAGATTGTAATGAAACAAACACAATTGCAAATATGAGAGAGATATGAAGGGAAGAAATTAGTTATCCTTGTAGTCCACACTCTCTATACGATGTCGGTATAGAGAGTCTTCTAATCAGCTCCGAAAACAAATCAACACTCAGATTGAAACGGCGGTGAGATTTCAGGCCTCTGTGTGAGTGTTGAACGGACAGGGGTTTTAGGACGTGATTCCGATGAAGGGACACTAAGGGATTGGGAAGTGTGGCAAATGGAAATTGGTGGTGCAGAACTGGTAGTTAACGGCTTGGGTCTATGATTGGCTTGTGGAAGGAGCGTCGTTGGTGCATGACTTAAGATCTGTAAACAGGGGAAGATGGCAATGGCAATTTTGGGGGGAATTGAGAGAGATGGCTTGTTGTGTTTGGCACTGTGGAAGAGAATGATGGTGAACTTGGCCGGAGTAGGGAGAGAGCGAGGATGAGCTTGGGGAGCAATTGAAATTGGAGGAATTGCGTCTAGTGAGAGAGAGAAGACGGTGGAAGCGGTTGTGGTTGTAATTGGAGGTAGAGAGGTGGAGAATGGTGAGGGATATTGAGAGGAAATTGGTTTTGGGGTCGGTGAGAGGGTTTGTCGCCGGTGAGAGGGGAGATTAGAGAGAGGAATCGTGAAGAAGATGATCCAGGGAGGGAGCAAATGGGTCTTTGCGTTTAGTAAGAGAGAGGGGCTTCTTTGCATCTAGAGAGAGAGTAGTGAGAGAGAGTGAGTGAACCATTCCCCCTTTTGCAAAATGAGAGAAATTGTTATTTAAAGCGTTGATTGGGAAATAGATTATAATGTCGTATGACCTTCTGTGTCCGTTTTCCAAGCTTCGAGCTGTCGCACGACTGGTCACTCCCGTAACTGTTTCTGGCACCAAAACCTGCTTCTGGAACATTCCGAGTTAATTCTTTAAAAGGCCAAAGCAGTTAATTCCTTATTGGTCTTTTTGTCTGGGAAAAGTACTAAAAAATACTTCCTTCGCGAGAAAATCATAAAATGTTTCCAGAAGTCTCGGAATGGACCGTGAATTTACCAAAGCGCCCCTTGGTGCAATTTTATCACATTAAAATGCACCTAAAAGGGTCGCGAATTGGATTGGCATACTTACAGAGCCCCTCGGCAACGTCACTTATGGAAGAAGTGAGGTTGTCGATAAAATAAGACCCAATCCCAATGAGCGGTCAAGGGATAAGGCAGAGGGCTGGATAGTGATCTGGGGAGATCGGATGGCTGGACCTTTGGAGAAAGGATTCCTACGTATCCCTGAGAGGGAATCAAGCCAAGTCATAGTTCAGAAGCGAAACTGACAAGAAGCAAGAAAGGGTAGAGATGTGCTTTTATACCTTTGATGTGCTTACCTGTAGCTGTCGGGGGGACTGATGCTACTGCGGATGGCGAAAGGTTGTAGCTGCCGGAGGGACTTATGCTGCAACTAGTTGTGGCGAGTAGCTGCCGGAGGGTCTCATGCTACTGCTTGATGGAGGGTTGTAGCTGCCGGAGGGACTCATGCTACAACTGGTGGTGGTGAGTAGCTGCCGGAGGGTCTCATGCTATCACTGTCAATGAAAGGTTGTAGCTGCTAGAGGGACTCATGCTGTAACTGGTGGTGGCGAGTAGCTGGCGGAGGGTCTCATGCTACCGCTGTCGATGAAAGGTTGTAGCTGGCAGAGGGACTCATGCTGCCACTGGTGGTGGCGAGTAGCTGCCGGAGGGTCTCATGCTACTGTAGATGACGATCGTGGATACCGGAGGGACTCATACCACTGGGTGTTGGGTAGCTACCAGGGGACTCACGCTAGCGTTGATGACAGTTGTGGATGCCGGAGGGACTCATACCACTGGGTGTTGGGTAGCTGTCGGGGGACTCACGCTACCGTTGATGACAGTTGTGGATGCCGGAGGGACTTATACCACTGGGTGTTGGGTAGCTGCCAGGGGACTCACGCTACCGTTGATGACAGTTGTGGATGTCGGAGGGAATTATGCCACTGGGTGTTGAGTAGCTGCCAGGGGACTCACGCTACTGGTTGATTCTTGCTGGGGATAGATGTAGCTGCTGGAAGGCTCTCATGCTACAATTGTTGCTGGACGGTACGGACCCGAGAATTCTGTAATGAGAGGGATGGACCTGAAGATTTTTGATTCTGAAGGATGAACCCGATGGAAGACTGTTAGGAGGTGTCTGAACCCGATAGAGGATTATTAGGAGGTGTCTGAACGCGATGAAAGACTGTTAGGAGGCATCTGAACCCGATGGAAGATTGTTAGGAGGCATCTGAACCCGGTGGAAGACTGTTAGGAGGCGTCTGAACCCGATGAAAGACTGTTAGGAGGCGTCTGAACCCGATGGAAGACTGTTGGGAGGCATCTGAACCCGATGGAAGACTGTTAGGAGGCGTCTGAACCCGATGGAAGACTGTTGGGAGGCGTCTGAACCCGGTGGAAGACTGTTGGGAGGCATCTGAACCCGGTGGAAAACTGTTGGGAGGTGTCTGAACCTGGTGGAAGACTATTAGGAGGCGTCTGAACCCGGTGGAAGACTGTTAGGTGGCGTCTGAACCCGTTGAAAGACTGTTAGGAGGCATCTGAACCTGATGGAAGACTGTTAGGAGGCGTCTGAACCTGGTGGAAGATTGTTGGGAGGTGTCTGAACCTGTTTGAAGACTGTTGGGAGGTTGTAGCTGCCGGAGGATCTCATGCTACGGTTGATGATGGAAGGTTGTAACTGCCGGAGGGTCTCATGCTACTGTTGATTCTGCTGCTGGTTTGCCGAGTGAGATGGTCTTTGTTGATAGTTTGGTTGACTTTGGGAGTCCTGAACTTTGCTTGGTAGGACGGGAGCTTTGCTTGCTAGGGAGCGGATCTTTGCTGATGCTTAGGCGGCGGGGTCGATGATATTGATGATCGTTGCTTGGGGAGACTGATAGATGTGGAATCTTTGTCTCGATTTTCGCTTCGAGGGGCAGTCCTTGAGACTTGATGGTGCTCAGTTGGTTATTGTACCTGCGGGGGTGGATGTAGCTGCCGAAGGGTCTTAGGCTGCAACTGCTTATTGGAGAGTTGCTGGATGGTCGCTCACGGGACGGTCTTTGCAAAAGAGTTGTTGAAGTGTCAGTGCATACAGACCTTGATGAAGGTGTGCTCATAGGAACGGGCATTGGATAATAACTCGCTGTGCGAAACATGCCTTGATGTCGCTGAGGCTGGTGAGCATCATTGCTTGGATACTGGGGCAACTGGAGCTCTTTTTCGACAAGCATTGCCTGGAGGCTGAGGTAGCTGGGGCTCTTTCAGATGATGCTGATGAGTCCGAAGGTGACGGGCCTGGTGAAGATGGGGTTTGCCACCTGCAGGGTTTGGAATCCTTGTCCAAAACTGTGATTTGAGGGGCAATCCTCACGATCAAATTACGATCACTTGACTATTGTACCCTGCGGGGGGAAACACGACACTCTAGGCACTTTGCATTTTATTTGACTTTTTGCTTATGCATTATTAATCTTTTGTTGCACAAGTCCATCTCAGCCGGGGATGGAAATGGGGTAAGGATTTTGCACGGCTTGATGAGCAGATGTATATGTAGCCATTATGCTATGAGGGATCGTGTATGGAATGAAAGTGTTTATAATGGGGTGGACCCTCTCCCATGAAGTGGGAAAATGCATGAGTGATGGTGTATGGATGGTGTAGCTTATGCAAGTCGGGGACACTCCCGAGGGTACTGGTTGCAGCATGTCCATTGCTGGTGAGGACAAAGTGTATCGCGCGTCTGAGACAGCAAGCAGTAGAGAATGTACAGAGAATGATCCCGGCTTGGCGAAACCCCAGTTGACAGTGTAAAGCAAACCTGGAGGGAAATTTGGTAAGGAGAGCCTGAGGGATACCTTAACCAAAGCCCCAGCTTGAGGAGATTCCATGCAGCTTTATCACAGATAGAGTCATCTTGTGGCCAAAGAGGCAACTCATCATTTCAAACCGCAGTCAATCAGTCGCTGGACAAGACTCGGAAATGCTTACGTGCAGGGGCGCATCCTTCGAGGGTGGGAATGGATCCCGATTCTGTGACACACTCGCTTTTAGGTTTGACTCTTTTGGGAGAGTATAAGCATCGCAATGTGTGGAAAAGTGTATGGAAGCCCCTGCTGACCGAAAAACAGTGTTTGGCTCTATCTTCCTATGATGTCGAAAGAGAAGACTTGTCGAGACACTTGAAAACTTGTCTTATTCGTGATGATCACAAAGCTGCTTAAAAACCTTTATTGATGATCGGGTTAGTCAACCGCCAAAGCAGATATGAACAAATATTCCAATTAATCATGAGGAGAAAGCCCACTTATATCGAGAATCAAACTCCGAAGGATGGAAAGTGTATGGGAATGGTCCTTGAGGAGACCGGATTTTTTGAGATCTGTTTGTGATTTCGACCGGACTAGTTATGGTTGCCTACATTCCCCTCCATGGGAGGAGCTCAGGTCGCCGTAGTTCGGGCTTATCCCGAATGAAGAGAATGAACGTTTGAATTCGAGGATCTAAGGACCTTTGAGGATTTTGAGGATCTGGAGAATTGAAAAAACATGTCCTCTTGGAGTGTCTATGGGAGACACGGATGTGAAGCCCTAGTGGGACATCCACGGTAAGTGTTTGCGGAGGAGAAATGAAATATGCTCACATGTAACGTCGAATGAACGGATGGAATTTGCACAATCTTCGCTTGGTGGTCTGGAACTGCTATTCGGTAGGAACTGCGACTGGCTTACAGGGTTTCGACCGGCCCTTAGGTGATTTGGGATTTCATGACCTCTTAAGAAGAGAGGTCGGCTAAGTTTTTTGCTGACTAAACCTCTAAAGATGAGAGGTTGGCTTGCAGGGATGTGTTTGGGATTTCTATGGCGAGGGAATCCATGATTTCATCTTCAATGCCTCTAGGAATGAGAGGTCAAAATTGGCTTTGGCTAAAGGCAAGGGTAACGGTAATGGGAATATCCTCTAAAATCGAGAGGACGACTTATAATTGGTCAAGGTAGTGGTGAGGGACATCCGTGCTGTCTCTTTATTCACTCTGAGACTCCTCTTGGGTAACGACCGAATCCTTTGACTTTTGCTTTCGAGAGGATCACTGGGGACTAGGCTCTCTTTCTTTTCTTTTTCTTTTTTTGTTTTTTTATTCTTATCTCTCTTTTCCAATTTTGCTTTCGAGAGAAAATTTCAGCTAGTTCCCCGAATGGATCATTGCATTCCGCCGTTCTTGATCTTGGAGACGGTCATTCTTCTTTTGAATTGTGGGAGCCTCAAGGATAGTCCCTCTTTTTCTGGAGATGGCTAGACGGGTTTCAAAACGCGCCAATCTTAAAATGAAAGGGTATTATTTGGTGAGGGTGAGGTGATGGTTTTCCTAAGGGTGAAAGGTTTCAACCGCAGTCCCTACCGGATGAGCTGAACGAGATTGAGTCTTCATTTGCTTGCTTAAGCTTACTTCGAGGAAGATCCATGCAAATTCATCGAGCAACGAGATGGTGAGGATGATGGAAGGGATGTGAGCATAGGAGATGCGAGATGGGGAGTTGGTGAGTCCCAATTTGAGAAGGATGTCAGTCGATTTTCTCACTCCGATCAATTTAAACATTAGCCATTTCAAAGCATTAGTCGGTGAGCAGCACAAGTGATCATTTGGAATAAGACCATTTCAATCGAGTGTAACGTGGGTGTGCAAGTTATGTCTCGAGTCTAGCAGGAAGAGAAACAAATATTTTCATTACTGCAAAGCAAAAACTGGTCCAACTTGGACCTTAACAGACTCATGTCCAACAGCGGACATTCTAGATCCTATGAAGACTGATTGACTTCTTCAACATTGGATGGGAGGAAGAACATTGTTGACAGCGATGGGGCGAGGACCCTTCTCAATCTTTTTGTCATTCACAAATCGTCCTCCTTAGCTTGAGCAATCTGAGCAAAGAACCGGGCCTCCCGTTCGCGAGGAAAAACGGCTTCAAGGGTAGTTCGTGGCTTTTCGGTGGACATACCGTTTGCACTCTGCTAACCCATGGGCTACGAACCTCCAGACTGATGGGCCATAATATTCTCGGCACTGAACATTTTGGATTCTGAATCATATGGACGATCACTCGGGCACTTGAACTGCTTCCGCCTCGGGAATATGGACCAATGAGCGCCGGGAACAGGAGCATGCACCCAACTTGACGTAGCCTTGCAGAGGTGAAGAGGTGAGAGCGTGTATAAGGCAGAGGATAGATAACTTTGAGATGGTATGGGAGAGGGAGAAGTACGGAAGGAGATGGACTCATGCAACATCTTATTAGTGTTCAAGTAAAAATCGGTGTCTTTTAAGTCCTAGAGATGGTTGGAAAAGGCTAATCCTTTATTCACGCCATCTAAACCTCGGGGAAACCTAGGGACACATCATCCACAAATACACCAAATGTATTAATTAAAAATTAATAATATGAAATAATACCTAATCAAAACCGAAGCATTTATGGGACGGACGAGCAGCCCCATTTTCTGGAGAAATTTGGGCAGCATAATGCGTATTCCTGAAGAATTTCAAGGAAAAATCCGGCATGACCTCTTGTCGGTGAACGTTGACAAAGCGACATGATCTCTCGTTAGAACATGTCATGGGGATGACATGTCCTTTCGTGAAATCATGTTGCGATGGTAAAATGCCCACTCATGTTAGGTTTTGGGGTAGGTACGAAAGCCTATTAGAAATTTTGAAACAATTTATTTTAGTGTATTTGAAAATGGCGTATCAAAAACCAACCATTTTGGGTGAGGTTTAAAAGTGTGGTGCCACCTATAACGCGCTAGGGGGATGGGTTTGACATTAGGCGCTCAAGCGTAGGCGACATACATCACCGTCCGCGATGCCGTCAATCGCACCCGAGGCTTCTAGATCTACGTGAAGTAGTGTGCGGCTGACTATGTTCCTTTATATGCGAAAAATGATTTTTTTATTATTTTTTTTTTTTATTTTTTTTTATTTGAAGAGGGGGGGATGAAAATGGAAAAACAACATACACACACCCCACAGAGTACAATAATCAAAGGATCACGCAATTTGATCACGGGGCAGCCCCACAATCACGACCTGTATCAAAATTCAAAGTCATGCAGAATGGCACCTTCTGTCACGGGACACAGGACATCGAGGGCATGTTCTGTCGCTTGACAGAAGAAGTCACATATCCAGAATCTGAAAAGAAAGCATCAACAGCCCGAGTCTCCAAGCTTAATGCACTAGCTCAGCCTCAAGCACAACAAATAGGAACCAAGGAAGGGGAGGGAATAAAGCAAAGCACTAAATGCATTTATATACATATAATGCCACAAAAAATGCACACACAAATGAATGTAATGAATGTTGAACAATAATGAAAGTCTGACCCTCTTTTGAAAAACAAGTTTCAAGTCCCCAGCGGAGTCGCCACTGAATGTGCGCTCGCCGAAAAAATAAAAATAGGAGTCACCATGCCGTTTTTAAGGAAACATTGAAAACCTTTGAAAAGAGAATTTGGGTTCGGGGGTCAGGTTATGTGTTGGGAAGAACCGAGAGTTCACCCAACACGCCTCGTCCGTAGACGAGTCTTTCTATGTTCAACATTCAAAACCATTCAAGAGTGTTTGCAATTGTGTGTGACAAAATATGTAAATGAAATGCATGTTAATGCTTTATTTTATTGCTCAACAAAGGGGAATACAACTTGTGAACCTTTCACTGTGGGAAGCCACATCCCACTTTACAATGCTATGAATCAACTTACAACTGAAACTGAACCTTCTACCGAGGGCTCGTTGTGTCGCGTGACACAACACCTGATGGGTCATTTGTGTCGCGTGACACTATGAGACACTTTGCAGAGGTTTTACATCATTACACACAGGATGAACTGGGATCTACCCAAGCACTTCAAATGAATGTGGAGATGGAAGATCCACACTCTAATTTGAGTGGCAAGGGAATTATATGAACAAATTACAACTGAAAGGATGGACCTCTGTAGGTGGATTACTTGTGTCACGTGACACAGGACTCCAATTGTCCAATTGTGTCGCGTGACAAAGGTTAACCGTCTACAGGGACCTTACACTTTGAAATACAGAAACAATAGATACCAAAACAAATCAAACCACCACACCAATTCAATTCAAATGGATAGAGATCAACAAAATATTGACCAAAGGGGTGTGGATACGAGAGATCCACACTCCTTTGGCAATTAAACAATGAAAATAGAGAGATCACATTATGAACATAAAACATACCAAGCAACAACAATTAAACAGAGAGATTGCAGTTGGGACTTGATAATTGAAGGCGGATGGAGCCCAATTATCAAGTCCAAGGAACAGATTGTAATGAAACAAACACAATGGCAAATATGAGAGAGATATGAAGGGAAGAAATTCGTTACCCTTGTAGTCCACACTCTCTATACCACGTCGGTATAGAGTCTTCTAATCAGCTCCGGAAACAAATCAACACTCAGATTGAAATGGTGGTGAGATTTCAGGCCTCTGTATGAGTGTTGAACGGGCAGGAGTTTTAGGGCGTGATTCCGATGAAGGGACACTAAGGGATTGGGAAGTGTGGCAAACGGAAATTGGTGGTACAGCAATGGTGGTTAACGGCTTGGGGCTATGATTGGCTTGTGGAAGGAGCGTCGTTGGTGCACGGCTTAAGATCTGTAAACAGGGGAAGATGGCAATGGCAATTTTGGGGGGAATTGAGAGAGATGGATTGTTGTGTTTGGCGTTGTGGAAGATAACAATGGTGAACTTGGCCGGAGTTGGGAGAGAGCGACGATGATCTTGGGGAGCGATTGAAATTGGAGGAATTGCGTCTAGTGAGAGGGAGGAGATGGAGGAAGCGGTTGTGGTTGTTATTGGAGGTAGAGAGGTGGAGAATGGTGAGGGAGATTGAGAGGAAATTGGTTTTGGGGTCGGTGAGAGGGTTTGTCGCCGGTGAGAAGGGAAATTAGAGAGAGGAACCTTGAAGAAGATGATCCAGGGAGGGGGCAAATGGGTCTTTGCATTTTGTGAGAGAGGGGCTTCTTTGTGTCTAGAGAGAGAGTAGTGAGAGAGAGAGTTAACCGTTCCCCCTTTTGCAAAATGAGAGAAATTGTTATTTAAAGATTTGATTGGGAAATGGATTATAATGTCGTACGACCTTCTGTGTCCGTTTTCCAAGCTTTGAGCTGTCGCACGACTGGTCACGCCCGTAACTGTTTCTGGCGCCAAAACCTGCTTCTGGAACATTCCGAGTTAATTTTTTAAAAGCCCAAAGCAGTTAATTCCCTGTAGGTCTTTTTGTCCGGGAAAAGTACTAAAAAATACTTCCATCGCGAGAAACTCATAAAATATTTCCGGAAGTCTCGAAACGGACCGGGAATTTACCAAAGCGCCCCTTGGTGCGATTTTATCTCATTAAAATGCACCTAAAAGGGTTGCGAATTGGATTAGCGTACTTACACCACCTTGCAGAGGTTTTACAAGGCTCAATTACAGCAACATCAAGTAACTATAATATCAAATTACATCATGAATTGATCTCAGAGAGCATAGAAATTAACAAATGACATTCAAGAGGGTGTTGATATGAGAGATCCACACTCTCTTGATGAACATGCACAATTATATTAAATTATCTTATAAATCAAGCAATAACATGGAACATGTAATGATCTACAGCATTAGAGACTTAAACAGAGAGATTGCAGTCAGATATCATTAGCAGCTTGTGCATGAAATCATATGGAAATGTCATGAATAAGCATGGAACTGAGAGATGTAGGGAGAGAGGATCGTTACCCTTGTAGATCCTCAATCCTTATACCAAGTTAGGTATAAGGACCTTCAGTTCAGCTTCAGCTGGATTCAAACTCAGGAACTATGGAGGATTGGATCCTCAATATGTGTGTGAGTGCATAGAGAAGAGCTTGAGTTGTTTGTGAGGATGTGTCAACCAAGAGATAAATTGGTGTGTGTTTTGAGTATAAATGAGGAGATGAATGAGGTTCAGGAGAGATTTTGGCAGAGTGATCTTAGGGATGCTGGAAAGGATCCAGAAATGAGAGGGGAAGGGTCCATTTTATAGCTGCATGGGAAGTGGCAACTTGTGTCACACGGCTGAACGAGCATAACTGCCTTCCTTCTAGAAACCTGTAAGGTGGCAGACTGGAATGATCGACATTGCTTGTTGTGTCGCATGACAGAAGGAAGCATAACCGTTTTCCTTCTAGAAACATGCAAGGTGGCGTATTCTGGACCTTTCTTGGTTTAATTCCTTATAGGTCCAACCTGAGTAATTCTCCATAGGTCCTTCTGCATGGAAAAAGGACCGAAAGGCACATCCTTAGCAAGAAACTTATAAAAAGCTCCCGGAAGTCTCGGAATGGATCGAAAATTTACCAAAACCCCCCTAGTGCAATTTTATTATATTAAAAGGCACTTATAAAGGGTCGCGAATTGGATTGGTGTACTCACTGAGCCCCTCAGCAATGTCACTTATAGAAGAAGTGAGGTTGTCGATAACAAGGATCCCAAGCCTAATGAGCGGCTGGTGGGAAAGATAGACCAGAGTGGTCAAATTGCCAGACCTGCTGGGGGTATGGAAGATGAAGAAAAATGATTGATGAGGTTGGATGGCTGGACCTTTTTGGAGAAAGGATTCCTACATATCCCTAGGAGGGAATCAAGTCAGATCGTAGTTCGAAGATTGACTATTTGGTTGTCAACCGGGGTTTCTGGTGAAATATACTCAAAGAAGATAATCTACAGCTGTTTGAGATATGTTTTAATACATGCGCTATTCTTACCTGTAGCTTTGATAAAGACTTGTCGTGTGGAACGGGCTTGGATGAAGACTTGTCGTGGAATCGGGCTTTGATTAAGATCTGCCGCGCAAACGGGCTATGATGAAGATGTACCGTGCAAGCGGGCTTTGATGAATATCTTCCGTGCAAATGGACTTTGGTGAATACTTGCCGTGGAACAGGGCTTTGATGAAGATCTGCCGTGTGGAACGGGCTTTGATGAAGATGTGTCGTGCAAACGGGCTTTGATGAAGACTTTCGTGTGGAACGGGCTTTGATGAATATGTGTCGTGGAACCGGGCTTTGATGAAGATCTGCCGTGTAAACGGGCTTTGATGAAGGCTTGCCATGCAAACGGGCTTTGATGAAGATGCGCCGTGCAAACGGGCTTTGATGAAGATGTGCCGTGCAAATGGGCTTTGATGAAGACGTGCCGTGCAAACGGGCTTTGATGAAGATGTGCCGTGCAAATGGGCTTTGATGAAGACTTGCCGTGGGGAACGGGCTTTGGTGAAGATTTGCCTTGTGGAACGGGCTTTGTTGAAGATCTACCGCGCAAACGGGCTTTAATGAAGATGTGTCGTGCAAACGTGCTTTGATGAAGATTTGCCGTGCAAACGGGCTTTGGTGAAGACTTGCCGTAGAATCGGGCTTTGATGAAGATCTATCGTGGAACCGGCTTTGATGAAGATGTGCCGTGTGGAACGGGCTTTGATGGAGATGTGCCATACAAATGGGCTTTGGTGCAGACGTGCCGCGCAGAACGGGCTTTTGTTGATGATTTGCCGTGTAGAACGGGCTTTGCTGTCGCTGAGGTTGATGAGTATGATGAATACTGCTTGGAGACTGAGGCGCATTAAGTTTCTTCAGCCGATGCTGATAAGGCTGATGAGCACCATTGCTTGGAGATTGAGGCAGCTGAAGCTTTTTTAAACGATGCTGATAAGTCTTAGGAAGATGAGACTGATGAAGATGATGAAGGAAGAACATGCCACCTGCTGGATTTGAATTCTTTGTCCAGATTGTGATTGAGGAACAGTCTCCATGATCAGATTGTGATCATTTGATTATTGTACCCTGTAGGGGGAAAAACACAATACTCTAGACACTTTGAAAGGATTTGAACTCAATTATTGTTAAATTTACGCATTATTAACTTCATTTCACCAGTCCATCTCAACCGAGGATGAAAATGGAATGAGAATTTTGCATGGCTCGACGAGCTGATATGTATGTAGCAATTGTGCTATGATGGATTTATGATGGAATGACTGTGTATATATGATGATGAACGGGTTGTGAACCCTCTCCCACGAATTTGAGAAGTGTATGAGTGATGGATGATATGGTGCAGCCTAGGCAAGTCGGGGACGCTCCCGGGGGAGTACAAATTGCTGCAAGTTGATTATTGTTGATAAGAACAAGGTGGGTCGCGCCCCCGAAACGTCAAGTAGCAGAGAAAGTGCAAAAAATGCGTTGGCTTTGAAGAGATGACTATGCGAAGCCTAGATCTTGAGGAGGTGACGCGGCGAAGCCCCAGTTGGTAATGCAAAGGGACCCCGAAGTAAATCTGATGAGGAGCGAAGCCATCATGCAGCAACGTGAATGCAGAGGATACCCTGGCAAAAACACTGATACGGGGGAGCCTGAGGGAACAGCTTAGCAAAGCCCTAGCTTGAAGAAATCCAATGTAGCCCTGTTGCAGACAGAATTATCATGTGGCCAAGGAGGCACCCATCTATCCAGACCTTAGTCAATCAGTCATTGGACAAGACTCAGAAATGTATACGTGCAGGGGCACATCTTTCGAACAGTGGGAATGAATCCCGATTTTGTGTAACACACTCGCTTTGGGCTTAACTCTTTTGAGAGAGTATAAAGATGACAAGGTGTGGAAAAGTGTATGGAAGCCCCTGCTGACAGAAAGACAGTGTTTGGATCTATTTTCCTATGATGTAGAAAAAGAAGACTTGTCGAGACATTTAAAAACTTATTTTATTCATGATGATCACAAGACTGCTTAAAACCCTTTATTGATGTTTGGATTATTCAACCACTAATCCTGATATGAACAAATATTTCGATTAATCACGACGAGAAAAACAACTGAGATCAAGAATCAAATTTGGTGAGATGGAAAGAGGATTTGTGTATAGGGACGGCCCTTGATGAGACCGGATTTTCTGAGATTTGAATGTGTTTGTGACCGGACCATTTCTGGTTGCCTACGTTCCCCTCATTGTGAGGAGCTCAGATCGCCGTAGTTCAGGCAAGTCCCGATTGAAAGAGAAGGAATGTGGAGATTCGAGATTTTGAGAACCTTTGAGGATTTTGAGGATTTTTCTCGAGAATTGGAGAGTTGAAGAACATGTCTCCTTGGAGTTTCAATGAAAGACACAGATGTGAAGCCCCAGCGAGGCATTCATGGGAAGTGTTTTGAGGAGAAGAAATGAAATATGCTCACATGAAATGTCAAATGAATTGGATTTGCATAATCTCTGATTGATGGTCTTGAACCAAGATGGATTAGGTTCCGAATTTAAGCAAGCATTGAAGTATTAATCTGATTTAGATCTTGATGAGATTAGAATAAAACTGCTATCCGGTAGGAATTGTAGCTGGGTTTCAGGTTTCGATCGGCCATCGGGTGATTTGGAACATGGATTGTATTATGACCTCTTAAGATGAGAGTTTGGCTGGGCTTTTTACTGACTAAACCTCTAAAGATGAGAGGTTGGCTTTTGAGGATGTGTTTGGGATTTCTAAGGTGAAGAAATTGTGATTGCATCTTCAATGCCTTTAAGAATGAGAGGTTGAAATTGGTTTTGGCAAGGTCAAGGGTAATGGGAGCATCCTCTAAAAACGAGAGGATGGCTTGGGATTGATCAAGGTGATGGAAATATCCTCTAAAGCGAGAGGATGGTTTGGGATTGCTTTGCAGGTGATGGCTAGGGGAAATCCATGTTGTCTCGTTATTTGCTTTGAGACTCCCAACTAGATCCTTTATTTTTATTTTATTTTTTGCTTTGAGAGAATCACTAGGGACGAGGATTTTTCTTTTCTCTTTTTCATTCTTTTTTTTTTATTTTTACTTTTTTATTGATAGAGAACTTCAGCTAGCCCCTAGGGTGGATCACTGCATTCTGCCATTCTTGAGCTTGGAGGCGGTCAATTTTCTTGAGTTATGGGAGCCTCGAGGATAGTCCCTCTTTCTTTTGGAGGCAGCTAAACGGGGTTTCAAAACATGACGATCTTGAAAAGAAAGGGTATTGTTTAGTGAGGGTGAGGTAATGGCTTTCCTATGGTGAAAGGCTTCAACTGCAATCCCTACCGGATGATCTAAACAAAATTAAGTCTTCATTGCTTGATTAAACTTATTTGAGAAAGATTAATGCAAATTCATTGAGGAACGGAACGCTGAGCATGATGAAAGAGGTGTGAGCATATGAGACGCGAGATGGGGAATTGATGAACCCCAATTTGAGAAGGATATCAATTGACTTTTTCACTCCAACTAATTTAAATATTAATCATTTCAAAGCGTTAGTGGTTGAGCAGCACAAGTGATCATATAGAATAAAACCATTTCAATTAAGTGTAATGTGATGTGCAAGTGATGTCTCGAGTCTAGCAAGAAGAGAAATAAAGATTTTTATTACTGCAAAAGCAAAAACTTGTCCAAAGTGGACTTGACAAACTCATGTTCACAAAGGGGACATTCATTAATGAAATGACAGACAATCTAGACCCTACGAAGACTGACTGACTGCATCAACCTTGGATGGGAGGCCCCTTGGATTCTGCTGATATCACGAAAAAGGATTGGTGACAACACTGGGGTAAGGACCCTTCTCAATCTTCCCTTCATCCATAAGCCTTTGAATGAGCAACTTCAGAGGGATGCGGTCATTGGTGACATGGCTGGGATACTGATGGTAGAGGCAAAACTTGCTCGTGTCCAGCTTTGGGTTGGGATGATCGGGGATATAATTTACCAGTGGCTGAACAAGTCCTTCGCATGCTAAGATTTCAAAAAATTCATCTGTAGGCATCTCCACATCATCATAGTGTCGCTTTTACCTCTTCATCTGAACCAGCCTTGGAGGTGACTCGAGTATTAGCACTTGACGAATAGGAGTCATGATGGGAATGGAGGACATTTGATTCCAAAGCGGAGCACTAGCAGTCAAATACTAAGTCGGTCCTGGAGACTGACTCTGCATAGGTGACGAGCTGAAACAATAAGATGAACCCATGAATGATTGAGAAAACCCTACTTGAGGCTGAAGTTGATTAGCTGGAAACTGTAGAATTCCTTTTTGATCAAACTGGTTAGGAGACCTGAAAGCACTGGGGATTTGGGATTTCCTCATAAGACACATCTTCACGATGAATGACGGCAATCCCTCGGACACGCATTGCTTCCACAAATCTAGCATGTGTTTCCACTTCTCGAGTCCTAGCAGCTTGAATGCGCAATTGAGCCTCACGCTCATGAACCAGAGTGGCCTACAGAGAAGTTCGCAACTCAACAACAGACATATCATTCAAATCCAGCTGACACGAAGCAGGGAAACCTCCAGACTGGCTATCCAATACATTCTCTGCACCAGACATCTCGGATTCTGAATCAGAAAAATACCACTCAGATACTATAACAGTCTCCGTCTCGGGAATACGGAACAATTGAATGTCGGGAACAGGAGCACACACCCAACTTGTCGTAGTTGTAGAGGTAAAGAGGTGTTGATAAGGTGGTAGAGGAAAGAACCTTAAGAATCTATGGGAGAGGGATGAATGGGAAATGAGACGGACTTGTGCAAGCATTTTATTTATGTTCAAGTAGAAATCAATGGCTTTTAAATCCTAAGAACGGTTGGAAAAGGATAAGCCTTCTTTTCGCATTCTAAACCTCGAGCGAGAACCTAAGGACACACCATTCAAAAATATACCAAATGTGTTGGTTAAAAATTAATAACAGGCAATAATACCTAAATAAACCCGAAGCATTTATGGGACGAACGAGCAATCCCAATTTCTGGGGAAATTTGGGCATCATGACGGGTATTCCTGAAGAATTTCAAGAAAAAATCCGGCATGACCTCTCGTCGGTGCACGTTGACAATGCGGCATGATCTCTTGTTAGAACTTGCCGTGAGAACGACATGTCCATACTTGAAACCATGTTGCATTGGCAACATGCCCATACATGCTAGGTTTCGGGATAGGCATGAAAGTCTGTTATTAGTTTTGAAACAATTCATTTTAGTACATTTTTGAAAATGTTGTGTCAAAAACCAACCATTGGGTAAGCTAAAAAAAAAGTGTGGTTCCACCTATGATGCGCTAGGGGGATAGGATTGATTTTAGGCGCTCAAGCATAGGCGACATACATCACCATCCGCGATGCCGTCAATCGCACCAAATGGCTCTAAATCTAGAGATGTAGTGTGTGGGTGACTAGATTCTTTTATTTGCGAAAAAGAATTTTTTTTATTTTTGAGTAAGATTAATAAAGAAAACATTACTCACACCCTAGAATCCAACAGGGTACAATAAGCAACATCACAATCCGATCAAGGGACCATCTTGGATCAAGGCCTGAACAAAACTGCAGACTGGCCAACTCTGTCGCGTGACATAGGACAGATTTGGCTTATTGTGTCGCGCGACTAGGTAGGCCAGTTTTCCAGAACCAAAATAGGAATAATCCCCCAGCCTCCAAGCATTGCAAACACTAAAATTATGGCCCCTTCAGAACATCAGAAAAGGAACCAAAACATGGAACAAGGCAAACAAAGAAAGCAAAGCACATGTACACATAAAAGTCACACAAAAGAACACGACAAATGAATGAGAAGGATGTTAAATGAGAACGAAAGCTTGACCCTCTTTTTGAAAACAAGTTTCTAATGTCCCCAGCGGAGTCGCCACTGAACATACCCCGTATGAAAATTTATAGGTTTTATGTTTGGGAAAATGGGACGGGAGATATGTAAAATGAATGAAAAGGAGTCGCCAAGCCATGTTTTAAGAGGTACACTTTGAAAACCCCTTTTGAAATCAGAGAAAAGGTTTGGGGGTCAGGTTACGTGCTGGAAAGAAGCGAGAGTTCACCCAACACGCCTTGTAAACGAGTATTTCTATAAAAAAAATAACATCCAAATCATTCATAAGTGTGTGCAAATGTGTGAGACAATATATGATAAATATGCTTTGCTTTTATTGATAAACTGAGAGAGAAACAAGTTGTGAACCACTTGGTATGGGGGGCCACATCCCGATTACAATTAACTGAACAAGTTACAACTGGAATGAACCTGCTGCAAGGGGCTACTTATGCCGCACGACCCAGGACACCACATGTCAAGTTGTGTCGCGTGACACTAATAGCCACCTTGCAGAGGTTTTACAAGGCTCAAATACAGAAACATCAAGTAACTATAATATCAAATTACATCATGAATTGATCTCAAAGAGCATAGAAATTAACAAATGACATTCAAGAGGGTGTGGATATGAGAGATCCACACTCTCTTGATGAACATGCACAATTATATCAAACTTATCTTATAAATCAAGTAATAACATGGAACATGTAATGATCTACAGCATTAGAGACTTAAACAGAGAGATTGCGGTCAGATATTGTTGGTCCCAAAGGTGGCAATAAGGGTGAAAATACAGCTAGAGGGGGGGTGAATAGCTGTTACAAATTTTTCGCCCTCTATTTAGAACTAAACCTCTAAGATTACAAAACCTCTCGCATTGTATAAGAAACTGCAAGTAGAGTTGTAAAATGCACAGCGAAATATTTTGAAGATACAAGCGGTTTTGAGGAGCGGTTTTGAAAAGCGGTTTTGGTGCAATTTTCTGAGCAGTTATAAAACTGAAAGTGAGGTTTGACAATGTTAACTCCAAACACAATTTCACAATAAAGGATAACTACAATAAAGATCAAACAGAGATAAAGATAGATAATCAGTAAGCACAAGAAAATAAATGCAGAAAGTAAGAACACAATATTTTGAGTGGTTCAATCGATAAACGATCTACGTCCACTACCAAGATGGTTACTCATGGATTTTCAAGAGTGATTTTACTATTGAGTATGAGAGATTACAAGTTACAAAGATCGATACTCAAATCTAAAATCTATTCTATGAAGATTGAATCCTAGACTATAACCAGTGTATCTCTAATGAATAATCTATGTGATTAAACAAGTGAGGTGTGTGTGTGTGAGAACAAGATCAAGGCTCTTTAAATCTTTGAGATGTAGAGCACAATGATTCTTGATGGTATTAAGGCTTGATTTCTGGGCTGGGATATATTTCTTGAAGTATGAAGATGAAGATTCAAATGGTTGAATAATTTCTGGGCAGAGTTTCAGCTTCTATGAACTCACAGCAAATCAATTTCTCAAGCAATCTTCAAATGGTGAAGATTGGGGGTATTTATACCCAAGCATCCAAGATATAGCCGTTGGACAGATCTGTTGAAAGGACAGTACTTGATGCTTTCCCATTGGTCCACAGTAGCCACTTTTGTCCTTTGGAACTGTTGTTGCAGGTAAAGCTGATCAGACCTCAGCTACAATCAAGGTGGTTAGGACATCTGTCACCTTTTCAAGATCCTTGCATTTCTTGTCTGAAAAGTAGTCACGTGACAAGATATGGTGGTTGACATTTGATATTGCTGACATGGATTTCAACGGTCAATTGTGGTTCACTTCAAGTTTCCAATCATTGGGGCGGTTCTGGTGTGCAAGTGGTTTTAAGTGCGAGCGGTTCACCAGAGGAGGATTTCCATATGTGCGGTTGAGGATGGAACTGCAATGCAGTTGCATGAAGCGGTTCAAAGGTTATTTGCACATAGGGGTTCAGTGGAGCGGTTTCAGACAGCATTTCACCAAGCGGTTCCAGGAGCAGTTCTGCTTAGGCGGTTTTGACAGGGTGGTCTGAAACTCTGAACTGCAATCCTCAGATCCAATGTGTCTTGTGCCAGTCTTCAAGCCTAAATTTAACCTATTCTATAAAATGGACTTAGCTAAAAAATTGAAGTCTAAGCTTCGTTACATAGGGTCCTAAAGTCCTTAAAATAGACAAGAGGTTATGGTATCAATCAAATCTAATACAAAATAGGAGGGTTAAAATATGCATACCCAACAATCTCCCCCTATTTGATTGATGACATTACCTACTACAACAAAAGCAAACATTGTACTTGGTAAAAACATGTCCATAAGAATTAACATGGTAAGTCATGTCCCAAGTCCATGCACACACTAGCTTAAGCTATAGATTTCTATACTATTTGAAAGATTGAACATTACATTTTGAAAAGTATAGAAATGCATTCAGTGCACTTGAAAATATGAGTTTAAGTATAAAGTGCAGTTTAAACTGAATGTTTAAATATCATTTCAAAAGAGTGATTTTAAGTTGAAAAATATTTGAATGAGGTTTAAGACCATAAGCGGTTTCATTGTTCTACAAACAAGTAGTTTGATATGAACAAGGTTTTGGAACCATGATGCAATTTCCATTAATTCCTCATGTGATTACAAATTACAAGGAATGAAAGAAAATTACAAGGTTACAAACAAAAGACAAAATAAGTTGGACAAAGATAATACAAGGAGAGCGGTCCAACTTACAAAAGGGGTTCAAAAATTACAAGGAGGAGCGATTACTGCTGAGGCGGTTTATTGACTTCATGCTCAGCTCCACTTGGTCCAGCTCTTGATTGGTTAGGTGCAAAGGCCTTCCTCAGTCTCTCACTTCTTCAGCGGTTCTGGTGAGGGTAGATTCTAGCTTTTTCAAGGCATTCACAGAATGTGCAGAAGTGGAATTTGTGGCTCCAACCGCTTTGGTGTTTTCAACCAGATTTTCTTTGATGGTATCCAGCTGAACATGGAGGGAGGAATAAAGGGAATTGAAGATTGTATGCACTTCCTCCTGTACAGCTGCGGTTTGAACTTGGATTGCTTGCTCCATTGGCTCAAGATCCACAGAAACCTTCAAGGAGGATTTGAGCTCATGGATTGTTGAGCCAAGTCTGGAGTTGAATCCTTCTCTGAGGTTGTCCAAGCGGTCGTTGAACTCTTCTTGAATTTCTTTCAGCTTGGCCATAGTAGCATCTCCTACATAATCCAGATTTACCTTGGAGTCCACCTTGAATAGATCAATTTGTTCTAGCACTTCTTCACGCAGAAAATCCAGAGCGGTTTGATCAATTTGAGCTTGTTGCGGTCTGGAGGTTAAAAAATCAAGGAATTTTGAGCTTAACTGTCCAAGATCCTTCTCTAGAGAAGTGCAGATCTTTTCTCCAAGTTTATCCAAAGTCTTGTTTAGCTCCTCAACTGATGCTTTATCTCCTAAGGCTTTGACCATTCCTTCTTCAAAGGATTTCTGAAAAGCTTCAGCTGCGGTTTTGATGATGGAAGCGATTTGATCATTTGGAGCGGTTGAGGAGGATGGAATTGTTGTAGATCTCTCCCCCTTAATGGCATCAAGCAATGTAGTTTTAAGAGTTGCCATCTCAAGGGATTGAGATTCTACCTTGGCTTGAAGGGAGCGGTTTGATTCAAGGAGGGAGGCATTGGAAGCGGTTAGAGAGATGACATGGCCTTGGTTGATAACTAGTTGGCCTTGGATGAGGTTGAGGGTTTGGAGTATTTGGGAGTATTCAGAGGGAGGAGCGGTTGAGGTTGAAGCGGTTGTGAAGATTGGAGGCGTTTGGAATTGGGTAGTTTCAGGTGCGGTTTGGGTTTGGGGAGGAATGTTTTTTTTTTTTTTAACTAACCAGGACGGGACCTGGGAGGATTTTATTAAAAACAAAAACTATAGAATTTACAAGAGGGGGACAACCAATCACTTTATAAGTGAATTGGAGCCTAAACCTCATCCAATCTATAACAATTTTCTTTCCTATCCATCTAGGATTTTCCCTATTACAAACACCCTCAATTAAACTCAACTTGTCTATCACTATAGACTTTATACAAGTATATTCCTTATACACTTGGCCCATATACCATGGATTAAAACACCACAAACTAAGCAAATTAACCAACTGCCACCACAAACCAATAAACTGAGGAACAATATCCTTCACCACTACTGAATTATTGCAAAACCATTCATCCAAAACTGCCAAGAGCCAATTCATATCATGAACATTCAACAAGGGCACAATATCAATTGTTTCCAACCACCAATCAAACATCATTGAACTGGAATAATATATGCAAAGCTGAATATTAACCACTGACAAAACAAAAACCAACTGATCTGACTTATTGCAAACCCAGCCAAAACCATGATTCCAAATTGCCAATAGCCCACTCAGATCAAACACACTGAATAAGCCTGCATAAGACTTTCCACAGCCATCACCAAACAACCACAAAGATTCTCTATTGATCATAACCCAAAACTGCCAGAAACAGGCACATTGCTGCCAAAAACCAGCAAAATGCTGATTTATATTTACCAATGGGATTTTTTGCCCTTTAGCTCCAACAGGCTGCATTATATCCTTGTTAATAAGGTCCATATGATAACTATCCAACATCCACCCATACCAAATAAATTCCATAGGGCTATCAAGGCAAACAAAACAAACATCATAACCCAAAATTTCCACAAAAATCAGCAAACTGCTGTCAGAACCAGAAAGCTGAAACATGCTAACCATATGCCACCTGTTATTCAATAAAAAGAATTTGCAATGATCTTGTCTCATAGCTACTTGGAACCCCATATACCTGGGGCCATCAAATTGACTCAAAACAGCAACTTCCCAGGCAAAATTATTAGCTGCCAAACTCCAGATATCAAGCCTGATTACAAGCAAAAGCCATATACCTGAATTATTCGTCATTGCTGATTGAAACATTCGCAAACTGGGAGCATCAGAATGAGACACCACTGTCATAGAATCTCTATCCTCCTTTATCCAAATACCAACACAGACAAACAAATTCCAACTAAAACCCATTGGAATAGAAAAGCTAATTAAACTTATCCACCACTTCACCACATCAGATTGCAAAAACAACTCTTGGACATTGATCCAAATAGCTGCTGAATTGACACAAACTTCAGCAATAACCCAAGATAAATCTCTAATAACCATATCCCAAAACTGCCAAAAACTAGAGCCCTGATTCATTGCTGAAATCATTAGAACCAAATTGCAATTAAACTTCCCCATATCCATATAAACAAACAACTGAATCAAAGACAAGCTATTAAAACCCTTGATCTCTCTTGCTTCCAGCTCTAGTTCTATTATATCCATTCCCTTTCTTTTTTCTATTATTCTTCCCCACATATAATTGGTACTCTTCCTCGTCATCTCCTCTTATTCCTTCATTGTTCCTGTTCTCTGCTTCCTTTACTTCTGGAGAATCACCAAAGTCATTGTTAGAGTGACAAGAAGACTCCATGTTTAAAGTACAAGGCCCAAGATTTTCATCCTCCTTTTTCCTCTGTTTATTCAACATCTTTGCAGCTTCCATTATGCTATTATATCTTATCTCTTCCTCACTAAAACCTATAGCATCTTTTTCTGTTAAGATCTTATGTTGTTCTTCAGTAGTTGGCTTTGCAAGCTGATTTTCCACTTTCTGATTTGATAACTCTTCACTACCAATTGGACTTTCACTGCCTATCTTTCTTCCTTCATAAGCAGCATTATCCACAGATTCATCAGTCTTCTTTGTTGTCTCTTCACTATCTATTTTTCTCTGTTCAACCTGCCCCGAATCAATGTTCTCAGTAACCTTATCATCAACATTATCAGTAGCTTTATCAGCCATATCATCAACTATATATTCTTTCTGTCTTACTTCCTCTAATGCCTCCTCAACAATTTTATCAAGCAAATTCATTTGTTTACTAGTGGATGCCCCAACAACACCTCTCTTTTCCACTCTATTCCACACTTTTTTCGCATTAAAATCATTTTTATTTCCACCTTCCTCTACTATAGACCTTTTCCCATTTATTTCCTCCTGCATATCCACCTGTTTTCCTTCTTTAGAAGGTTGATTTCTCCAACCTGATTTCCTGCATATTCCCACAGAATGCCCAAGCAAACCACAGCCTGTACAATAGGCTATATTCCCCTCATATTGCACTTTTTGCCAAAATTCATTTTCTTTGGATTCACCAATCCAAATTTCAGTTTCTAATGGTTTTGAAACATCGATTTCCACACATAAACGAGCATACAATTGATTAGTGAGGCCCAACATTCTATTATCTACCCTCAAGAACCTACCAATCTCATTTCCAATACATTCTAGCATTGCACCATTGTAAAAACTCCAAGGAATCCCAGGTAATCTGATCCAAACAGAAACTATGGGATTCTCAACATTTAAATTGAAATCCGGAGTCCAACGGAATGCTCTATACATGCATTTCTGAATAAAATGAGATTATTTCGACAATGCCAAACGTAAATCATCTTCACAGACAATATAGACTCCAACATGTCTAGGAATGATTAAACTTACCACAAATTCCTCTTGTAATTGCCATTTTTGCTTGATATGATCATGTATTTGTTGAAGCGTTGGACGACCAGCTGAAAACTTGAGCACCATTGAATGGCGCAATTTGTTGTTTGCTGCTGCCATTTCCATATTTGAAAAGATCACTGCAGGCTTATTTTCAACCTTCATCTTCCTTCTAGGGGGTAATCTCTCATAGCCTAGAACTCCTTTAATGCCATTGAATGATAGTACTGAGCCTCGAACAGCACGAACATAAGAATGTGCCGAATTCTGATTTTGATCAAATTGATTTCCCAAATTTGTAAATTGTTGCATTCCGCTTGGAGCAGGTGTAGGGATGACATTTGCAAGCAAAACCTGATCATTTTTATCTGTTGATTTGGTCTTAACCGGTGGGAAATTGACGGCAGAAAAGTTCGGTTTCGCCATATGCGGATGAATTGAATTCACTGGTTGCGATGAATTAATGGTTGATTCCTTCGGTACATGTATGGTATGAAGGTAGGGGAAGCTTCCTTGGTTGCCAATATTCGGCGGCTTTGCCATCTCCGGCGAAATTGGCCGGAAAAGTGACACACTAATCACCCCTTAGAATCGCCCACTGTACGGAGAGAAAATAGACGGGTTTTTTTTTTTTTTTTAGGAACGTTTGGAGGAGGTGATTTCTGTCTTTTTGGGGAGAATTTTGGGGAATTATGGATTTGGTAGGGGAGTGGGATCTAGAGCGGTTTAGGTTAGGGGAATTGGTAGGAGTTGGATTTTCTCTAACTGACCTGGAGGTGGCATGGCCAGCAGAGGGTTTGGATTGCCATGGTTGGAATGCATGTGAGTGAGGAGGTGTTTGGTTTGAGTGCTGGGAATTTATGGATTGGGAATGATGGGGTGAATTATATGGGGATTGGGAGGATAAGGGTGAAAGGGATTTTCTGGGAGAAGGTGGGGGTGAGTTTCTGATGGGTGAAGGGGAATGTCTAGGAGGTGAGGGAGAAGGTGAGGGTTGAACTGGTTTGCCCTTTTTAGAATTTTTCTTTGCAGGCATCTTTCTCCTTTTCTTGGGTTTCTCCCCCTGAATCGGTGCCTCAATTTGGGGAGGAGGAGTTTTGGATTTTGATTTTGAAGGAGAGTGGGCAGGAGATATATTAGGGGATCGGACTGGGGAATGAACAGGGAATTGGGTTGGTGATTGGACAGGAGATTAGACAGGGGTTGTATGTGAGGATGGGGGCGGTTGTGTCTCAGGTTGTGGTTGGGGAGAAGCGGTTCCATCATCAGCGGTTGACTTCCCTTTGGCTTGATACTTTTCTGCTTGCTCCTTGGCCAATCTGGCAACCTTGTCTTGATAAAATTTTAGTTGCTCTTCCACAGTTAAACCAGCAACATCATCCCTAGCCTTCTTGGCTCTAGCAACCAAATCTGGAATATTTGGGTCTTCTTCTTCTTCTTCTTCTTCTTCTTCTTCATCATCTTCATCCACCAAGTGCATTTGTTTCTTCTTCTTTTGCTTCTTACTTGGACCTGCTCCATCATCAGCTGCATTCGGTTTGGTAGCTGGAGCTGTCTTGGGCCTTTTGGGGAGCGGTTGAGCTCTAACAGGAGGCTTCCTTGACCACTTTGCACCTTTAGAATGAGGAGCGGTTATGGGATCCCTCAGCTCATAAGGCTCTTTCTTGGGATAGGTATCTGCATCATACAGTGACTTGTAGAGAGCATCCCCATTGGCATATCTGAATGAGTGGTAGCTGAGCAATCCTAGGGATTCATCAGAGCAGTCAACCATCAACTCTAGATTTTTATTGGTAATCTCCTCCAAATGTTCAAAATCCATCAAGATTGCGGTTAAGATCCTGCAGAAGGGTCTCCTTCTCTGCTCTTCTCCTCTCCTCTTTGATTGATAAGTCTCAACACTGTCCCTTATCTCCTTGTAGAGGATTCTTGGCCAATGTAGCAATATCTCCATAAAGATTGCTGAACTATACATCCATTGTTGGGATGTAAAGTTGTTGTGGTTCCCAGTCTTACCAAAAACAGATTTTCCAACCAGGTAACCAATGTGGCTCATCAGCTCACCAAAATCATTCCTTGGTATCTTCTTAAACTTCCCAACCATAGTATCCTTCTTAGCGGTTAGAACAGCAGCACCATCTTGGATCACTTGATCCACTTCTTCAGGAGATCCACCAACCTTGAACTTTAAAATCCTTCTGATATCAATATAATCAATGGAAAGGGAAAGGCCTTCAATGATAGCAGTAAGGCAGGAAACTCTTTGTCCTTCATCTAACACCCTTGATTCATGCTTGGCAGTAGCATAGAATTGATCTACAAAGGAGGGCACAATGAAATCTTGCTGCTTGGTGAATAGGGGCAGAATGCCAGAAATTTTCAACTTCCTTAGTAGCTCCCTTCCTAAAGCATCAGACTTGAGGTCAGCCTCATTAACTTCATATCCAGGTAGGAAGGTAGTTGGATCCTACAGAGAAAACATTAAGTGTTAGATCCATTTTAGGTATTCATAGTTTACAAGCGGTTTAAGCACCAAGCGGTTTAGCAGTGGTGCGGTTTGGAGAATGAAGCATTTCAAACCCCAAGTGAACATATGAATACATAAAGAAAATGAGGATTTTGAGAACAAAGTTACATAAGTACGTGGCATTGTAATCCAAATTTATCCCACACTGCAAGCGATGCTTAGAGAGGAAGTTCTTGGTTTCCAGCCTATATACTTTGTAAAGTCTCAATAGAAAAGAAGAACAGCATGTGGTTCCAAAGATGTTTGAGAAGGAGGTTTCAACATGCGGTTTAGCTTAAGAAGGAACAAGCGGTTTTGAAACATGAAAGAATCGGTTTACATGCAAGCGGTTTCAAAACCTAGTGAAATCCAAAATTTATAAAAAGTTGAAAATTTTTCTAAGTATGGAAAAACACTATTCAGATTCAAGGCATCCAAAACATATGAAATTTCATGAAAAACATATGAGTTTCATGAAGAACACGTATGAACAGTCATAAACACCAAGAACAGAGAGAATCAAAAACTTAACCAAAATTAACAAAAATTATGTCAAAATGATCACATTGGGAAGGGGATTAACAATATATCACTAAAATTTCAACCTTTACCAAAAATCATCCGTAATCACCAAGAACATAGAAATGGGTTTTCGAAGTATACAAACTAAAAATCTCAAAATCAATGGCCAAATCATGGATGGATCATAAAATAGATGACATTTATAGAATCTATGCAAGAATCCGAACAAAACCCAATAAAAATCAATCAAAATGGTTAACAATCAAGAACAAAATCATCAAAAATGATTATAAGGCATACGAACAGTTTCTCAAGAGTGTTCATGGCAGATTCTCAGAAATTGAAAGGTTTAGGGTTAGAGATATTACCATGTCCAAGATGGGTTTCTTGGGATCCCTAGCTACAGTGGAGGCTCTTTGCCTTTTTGATGTTGAAGTCATTTTGATTGAGTTTTGAAAATGGAGGTTTTTGTAGGTTTTAGAGAGAGAGAGAGAGAAGTTGGTAGAAGGTACGGTTTCAGAAAATAATGATTGAAATAACCAATTGTTGCACCCTTTCACCTCCTGCACTTCTATCTATGATGGATGACATGGGGGTTTTTAATGCTCATGTCCCCTTAGCATTAAATGATGTGGCGGTTGGATGCATGCGGTTTTGACTGCCTGTGGTTTTAGTACAACTGGTTTCAACAGAGGCAGTTTGAATCTTCAATATGAATTTCAACCTATACTCAACACACAAGTTAGCACATAACAAGTATGGAATCATTTAAGTTCAAGCATACCCATTTCTCCTCTGAGGAAGGAAAACCTCTTGGAGTCAAGAGCCTTGGTGAGGATATCAGCAATCGTTGTCTGTCCCCACGTACTCTAAATGAATATTCCTCTTCTCCACATGTTCTTTGAGGAAATGATACCTTATATCAATATGCTTTGTCTTGGAATGCATGACAGGGTTGTTGGAGACTGAAATTGTTGAAGTGTTGTCACACATGATAGGGCAGTTTCCTTCTTTAATTCCATAGTCCACCAACTGCTGCTTCATCCAGAGGATTTGACAGCAACAACTTCCAGCAGCAATATACTCAGCCTCTGTGGTTGACACTGAAACTGATGCTTGCTTCTTGCTGGCCCAAGCAACTATTCTATTCTCGAGGAAATGACAAGTACAACTAGTGCTTTTCCTATCAATAGTACAAGCTGCATAATCTGCATCTGAATAACCTATAAGATCGAAGTTCGAATCTTTGGAATACCAAAGTCCAAGGTTAGTGGTTCCAGATAAATAGAGGATTATACGCTTGACTGCAATCAAATGTGCTTCTCTAGGATCTGCTTGATAGAGTGCACATACACAGACACTAAACATGATATCGGGCCTACTAGCAGTTAAATAAAGTAATGAGCCGATCATAACTCGATATAGGGTTTGATCAACCTTCTTACCTTTTAGATCCTTATCTAGCTTATTGTCGGTGGCCATTGGAGTATCATACGCTTTAGCATTTTTTAATCCAAACTTATTTATCAACTCCTTGGTGTATTTGGCTTGGCTGAGGAAAATACCTTCTTTGCATTGCTTGATTTGAAGCCCGAGGAAGAATGTTAATTCTCCCATCATGCTCATCTCAAACTTGCTTTTCATTAGCTTCTCGAAACGCTTACAAAGTAACTCATTAGTAGAACCAAAAATGATATCATCAACATATATTTGAACAAGTAAAGTATGATCATTGTATTTGGCAATAAAAGAGTTGTATCAATTTTACCGCGTTTAAATCCTTTTTCTAGTAAAAATTTAGAAAGAGTCTCATACCATTCCCTTGGAGCTTGCTTAAGTCCATACAAAGTCTTCTGTAGTTTGTAGACATGATTGAGAAATTTGGAGTCTTCAAATCCAGGCGGTTGTGCAACATACACGGTCTCTTGCAGTTCACCATTGAGGAAAGCACTCTTCACATCCATTTGATATAACTTGAAATGCTTGAAAGAGGCTTAGGCTAAGAAGATTCTTATAGCTTCCAATCTTGCAACTGGAGCAAAAGTTTCATCATAATCAATTCCTTCTTCTTGCCTATATCCTTGTGCAACCAACCTTGCTTTATTCCTAGTGATGCTTCCATTCTTGTCCATTTTATTCCTAAACACCCACTTAGTTCCTATCACTCCTTGATCCTGAGGTCTAGGCACTAAAGTCCAGACCTTGCATCTTTCAAACTGGTTGAGTTCTTCTTGCATAGCAATGAACCAACTGGAATCTTGGAGTGCTTCATCAATCTTCTTGGGTTCAACTTGAGATAATAAGGAAGTATGCTCATTATAGTTCGATCTCCTTGTTTGAACATCGGAAAACAGATCATCAATCACATTAGAAAGAGGGTGACTGCTAACTTCACAAACCTCCGGGGGTAAGTCTGGTTGGACTGAGGTTTGCTGAAGATCTTCAATTGGAACATCGTTAGATCCTTCAGCGAAGTCATGGAAGGTAAGTTGACAAAGAGGTTCAATAAGCTGGATGGGGGAATTCTCAACATCTTCTTCCCTTGGAGTTGCATCTGGAGTAGAAACTTCAGGTGCGGTTTCAAAAGTGCGGTTTGAGGGAATGTCAGTTGAGGGTGCTGGATTTTGCGGTTGAGGTTCAGGTGCGGTTCTAGATGGTTCACCTGTTTCATGATGCTTAGCAAAATCATCAGCAACATTTGGAGCCAAATGTGGCTCAGGGAGAGAATGCTCATTGAATGTTACATGGACAGACTCAACCATTTTTAAACTAGTTTTATTGAAAACACGAAAAGCTTTTGAATGTTTAGCATACCCAACAAAAATACCTTCATCGGCCTTGGCTCCGAATTTACCTCTATTTTCTCTTCCGTTGTAGAGGATAAAATATTTGCAGCCGAAGATCTTGAAGAATGCAATGTTGGGGGTTCTTCCTCTCCAAAGCTCATATGGAGTCTTGTTATAGGTTTTGTTGATGAGGGAGCGGTTCTGAGTGAAGCATGCAGTGTTGATTGCTTCAGCCCAGAAATACTGAGGCTGTTTGGCTTCAAATATCATTGTTTTTCCAGCCTCAATCAACGTCCTGTTCTTCCTTTCCACAACCCCATTTTGTTGTGGAACACCAGCAGTTGAGAAATTGTGATCAATCCCATGGTCATCACAATACTGAGCAATACCGTTGTTCTTAAATTCTGTTCCATTATCTGATCGAACACTAACGATGTCATCTTCTTTCTGAGTTTGGAGTCATCTAAAAAGTGCGGTGAGAATATCATAGCAATCATCTTTGGAAATCATCATCTCAACCCACGTATATCTTGAATAATCATCCACTACCACTAAAGTATATCTACTTCCTCCAATGCTGGCAGTGGTTAAGGGTCCAAACAAATCTATGTGAAGCAGTTGTAAGCATCTTGAAGTTGACGGAGCGGTCTTGCTGGTGAAAGACGACGCGGATTGCTTACCAAGTTGACATGCACTGCATTTCTCAGGATGGTGGTCAGCCACTTTGGGTAAACCACGAACGAGGTTTTCCCTACCAATCTTTGCAAGATACTTGAAGTTCAAGTGGCTCAACCTCTTGTGCCATAGCCAACTATTTTCACTCACATTTTTAGCTACAAAACAGAGATTAGTAATACTACATGCATAATTTAGATCAATAAAGTAAATATTACTCTTACGAATCCCTGTGAGTAGGGTGACTCCGAAAATGCTATCTTTGATAAAGCAATTTGATGACGTGAAGTTGCAAAGCATTCCTTTGTTACACAATTAAGAAATTGAAAGGAGGTTGTGCTTGAGTCCTTCAACAAGAGAAACCTTCTCAATGGTTAGGTTTCTTCTCCTTATTACACCATACCCAATGGTCTTACCTTTGTTGTTGTTACCAAAGGTTACAGAAGGACCACTTGCTTCAATGACATCTTCGAGTAATGATCTATCTCCAATCATATGTCTTGAGCAGCCACTGTCAAGATACCATTCATTATCATTGGAGTGACCACCATTGCGAGCAGGACTCCGAAATGTAAACATTAAGAACGAGGTCCCCCTTTATTCCTTGGGTCCTGAAGTTAGCAACCCTTCACGACCCACACCTGTTTGACAGAAGGAGGTTTACTCTTCCTGGCATTTGATGTAAACCGCAAAAGGCATTATGCAGCCTTGTGACCTAAACCATCACACACAGAGCATTTATAAAAGCTATAAGCATCATGAGGTTTTACTAACTCCTTACTCTTCTTATGAGTTGCATGCAATTTGGGAGGCGCGGTTTCAGCCTTAACAAAGGGAACTGGCTTTGGTTCGACCACGTATTTTCTAGGAACGCTCTTCTTGCTTTTGAAGGCAAGGGGAGCGGTCGAAGAAGAGGCGCGGTCAGCCTTGCAGTTGCCAGTACCACCTGTTCAACCAGAAGCGGTTGGAGCAGGGATACGGCCAACTCCATAAACCATTTCCTCTGAAGCTACACTCTCAGAATCCTTTGCCTTCATCTGAGAGTTCTTCCCATATTTCTTCTTTGGGTATACATAATTAAATTTTTTTTGTCCTTTACCCTTAGCATTAGCATACTTCCCCTTAGGAATTTCTTTAGTTATTCTTAAAATTTCCTCATCCTTTTCACAGCAGGATGCACACTTCTCCTCTTCACCAGATCCAAATCCAAGACCATCTTTAATTCCACTGGGTACTTGGGAATCTATAATTTGATCCATGGTGACTTTTGACTTTGTCCACCCATCATTGATCCTTTGGAGATCGAGTTTCTGGGCAACTAGGTCATCATTTCAGAGTTGAAGTGCAGCAACCTTAGTTTCAAGGATGCGGTTTTGGTCAGCAAGAGGAGTCATGCTTTTGATTTGGTCCTTAAGATTTGATATTTCAGACCTCATCACAGTTTTCTCCGTCTTGTACTGAGTAAGTTCATCATGAGCTAAGCTTAAGGCTTTCTTAACATTAGAGAATTTGTGGATCATCATTTCTGCTTCCTTGAACATCCTTTCATGTTCCATGGGAGAAACCTCTTCCACCACCTTTTGTAGGAGGAAAAATGGGACGTGAATACGAACAATTTCCTATCTTAATGCTAGGAGTAAGTTTGACATTTTTATCCAACTTAAAATTTGGAAGTTTTGTAGAAACCTCTTCTTCCTCCATATCTTGCAACTCGATTGACTCAGTATCTGACTCATCGGAAGCATTTGCAATTAAGCAGAGATTAACCTCTTCGGTTTCTTCATCACTTCCATCATCAGAATCTGTTTCAATCCAAGTAGCTAATTCCTTGGAATTCTCTTCCTCCTCAGCAACCATTCCCTTGCGACGAGAAAATTTCGCAGGAGAGGTTTTCTTTTTCATGTATTCGTATTTAGGCTGTGGACACTCAGATGCAAAGTGACCAGGTTTTCTACAGTTGTAGCAAACTAGATCACTCTTTTTCTTTGTATCTACAGCCTTAGAAAATGTTGCAGGAGGTTTGCCTTTTGAAAATGTTTTTGTGAAAGGTTTTGAGGATTTTCTAAACTTTTGAAATCTTTTCACAAACATGGCAAAATCATCATCATCCATCTCAATGAGTGATGAGGTTGATATGGAAGGATCTGCGGTTTGATTGGATGTAGATGGTTTCTCCTCATGTTCCACGATGGACATGGAAAGCGATTTGGTTTTCCTTTCAATCTCTTCAATATGATTTAATTTAAGCTCATAGACTCTAAGATTTGCATACAAGTTACTTAACGACCAAGTATTTAAAACTTTGGAGTCTTCTAGAGAGGTAGCCTTATTAACCCATCTAGAACCTAAAGCAGCTAGGAAAGTCATATTGATTTCCTTATCGGTTAAAGTTTTACCAAGAGATCTACAAGCGTTAACTACCTCAACATAGCGGTCGTAGGTCTGACGCAAGGTTTCGTTGGATTTTCTGTTGAAGTTGTTATAGGATCTTTCAACAGCATATAATTTGCTTTCCTTACATTCGTCATCACCTTCGAGGTAGCTCTCTATGGCATCCCACATCTGCTTTGCGGTTTTGAGGTACATCACCATTTGAAGAGTTGAAACTGGGAGGGTTCCAGAAATGATGTGCCTTGCCTTGCTGTCCAAGGCAGCTAATCTCTTCTCTTCATCCGACCACTCATCTTTAGGCTTTTTGACCTCTGGAGTTTCTGTATTAGTGGTTGCATCAGTGTTGGCCTTCATGGGAACAAACGACCATTGATTACGCACTCTACCAGCATCTCATCAATTGTTTCCAAATGAATAAGCATTCGGCACTTCCAGATGTCAAAGTGGTCTTCGTCCAAGATTGGAATGTGTGAATAGTTAACAGTTGTCATTGTCTTTGATTTTGGCATTTTGAATCGGCACACAAGTTGTTAAGCTTGAAAAATAATGGTTTTATAAATGTGTTAGCTCTGATACCACATATTGGTCCCAAAGGTGGCAACAAGGGTGAAAATACAGCTAGAGGGGGGTGAATAGCTGTTAAAAATTTTTCGCCCTCGATTTAGAACTAAACATCTAAGCTTACAAAACCTCTCGCAGTGTATAAGAAACTGCAAGTAGAGTTGTAAAATGCACAGCGGAATATTTTGAAGATACAAGCGGTTTTGAGGAGCGGTTTTGAAAAGCGGTTTTGGTGCAATTTTCTGAGCAGTTATAAAACTGAAAGTGAGGTTTGACAATGTTAACTCCAAACACAATTTCACAATAAAGGATAACTACAATAAAGATCAAACAGAGATAAAGATAGATAATCAGTAAGCACAAGAAAATAAATGCAGAAAGTAAGAACACAATATTTGGAGTGGGTCAATCGATAAACGATCTACGTCCACTACCAAGATGGTTAGTCATGGATTTTCAAGAGTGATTTTACTATTGAGTATGAGAGATTACAAGTTACAAAGATCGATACTCAAATCTAAAATCTATTCTATGAAGATTGAATCCTAGACTATAACCAGTGTATCTCTAATGAATAATCTATGTGATTAAACAAGTGAGGTGTGTGTGTGAGAACATGATCAAGGCTCTTTAAATCTTTGAGATGTAGAGCACAATGATTCTTGATGGTGTTAAGGCTTGATTTTTGGGCTGGGATATATTTCTTGAAGTATGAAGATGAAGATTCAAAGGGTTGAATAATTTCTGGGCAGAGCTTCAGCTTCTATGAACTCACAGCAAATTAATTTCTCAAGCAATCTTCAAATGGTGAAGATTGGGGGTATTTATACTCAAGCATCCAAGATATAGCCGTTGGACACAGCTGTTGAAAGGACAGTTCTTGATGCTTTCCCATTGGTCCACATTAACCACTTTTGTCCTTTGTAACTGTTGTTGCAGGTAAAGCTGATCAGACCTCAGCTGCAATCAAGGTGGTTAGGACATCTGACACCTTTTCAAGATCCTTGCAGATCTTTTCTGAAAAGTAGTCACGTGACAAGATATGGTGGTTGACATTTGATATTGCTGACGTGGATTCCAACGGTCAAATGTGGTTCACTTCAAGTTTCCAATCATTGGGGCGGTTCTGGTGTGCAAGCGGTTTTAAGTGCGAGCGATTCACCAGAGGAGGATTTCCATATGTGCGATTGAGGATGGAACTGCAATGCAGTTGCATGAAGCGGTTCAAAGGTTATTTGCACATAGGGGTTCAGTGGAGCGGTTTCAGACAGCATTTCACCAAGCGGTTCCAGGAGCGGTTCTGCTTAGGCGGTTTTGACAGGGTGGTCGAAAACTCTGAACTGCAATCCTCAGATCCAATGAGTCTTGTGCCAGTCTTCAAGCCTAAATTTAACCTATTCTATAAAATAGACTTAGCTAAAAAATTGAAGTCTAAGCTTCATTACATAGGATCCTAAAGTCATTAAAATAGACAAGAGGTTATGGTATCAATCAAATCTAATACAAAATAGGAGGGTTTAAATATGCATACCTAACAGATATCATTAACAGCTTGTGCATGAAACCGTATGGAAATGGCATGAATAAGCATGGAATTGAGAGATGTAGGGAGAGAGGATCGTTACCCTTGTAGATCCTCAATCCTTATACCAAGTTAGGTATAAGGACCTTCAGTTCAGCTTCAGCTGGATTCAAACTCAGGAACTATGGGGGATTGGATCCTTAATATGTGTGTGAGTGCATAGAGAATAGCTTGAGTTGTTTGTGAGGATGTGTCAACCAAGAGAGAAATTGGTGTGTTTTTTGAGTATGAATGAGGAGAGGAATGAGGTTCTGGAGAGATTTTGGCAGAGTGACCTTAGGGAGGCTGGAAAGGATCCAGAAATGAGAGGGGAAGGGTCCATTTTATAGCTGCATGGGAAGTAGCAACTTGTGTCGCACGACTGAACGAGCATAATTGCCTTCCTTCTAGAAACCTGCAAGGTGGCAGACTGGAATGATCGACATGGCTTGTTGTGTCGCACGACAGAAGGAAGCATAACCGTTTTCCTTCTAGAAACATGCAAGGTGGCATATTCTGGACCTTTCTTGGCTTAATTCCTTATAGGTCCAACCTGAGTAATTCTCCATAGGTCCTTCTGCATGGAAAAAGGACCGAAAGGCACTTCCTTAGCAAGAAACTTATAAAAAGCTCCCGAAAGTCTCGGAATGGACCAAAAATTTACCAAAATGCCCCTAGTGCAATTTTATTATATTAAAAGGCACTTATAAAGGGTCATGAATTGGATTGGGGTACTCACAACCTTGTGAATCCTCCGATCCTTTGCCCCCCTCATCAGCAAAAGCCACTACTTCTATACTTGACTGTCATAGACACAACAATTGAGGCTATGCTGATACAGGAGAAGAAATACTCCAAAGTTGAAAGTGCCATCTATTTTGTGAGTAGAAAGCTACAAGGCAGCGAACTCAACTACTCAGTTTGCGAGAAAACCTACGCAGGTCTAGTATGGGTAGTGGGAAAGTTGAAGCACTACATGCAGTCTCACTCAGTGCACTTGGTCTCGATGCTGGATCCCATCAAGTACCTGTTCGACAAGCCCTCCCTCTCCATGAGATTGGAAAAATTGTCATTCTTTCTGGCCGAATACGATATAACTTATGTGACAAGAAAGTCCGTGAAAGGGCGGATAATGGCAGAACAACTGGCTGATTTCCCAAGTGATGAATGCCGAGGGCCTGAACCTCAATTCCCTGATAAAGGAATTTTCGCTCTAGAAGGAGAAAATCGCTGGCAACTCTTCCTTGATGGGGAAGAGAACAAACGGGGGAATGGGATAGGAATGCTCTTGGTCGACCCCACTGATGAACATACTCCCATAGCCGTAAAGCTCAACTTCGAGGTCACTAACAATGCCGCCGAGTATGAAGCCTGCATAGCTGGATTGGAGGCAGCCTTAGAAAGGAACATCAAGGAGATGGAAGTATACGGTGACTCCGCCCTCATCATCAACAAGTATCCAACAAGTGGAAAACAATTATTCCAGGCCTGCAAAAGTAACACGCCTATATGGAAGACCTCGTAGCCCAGTTCAAGGAGGTCAGCTTCCACTATCTACCTAGAGACCGCAACAGGTTCGCAGATGCCCTGGCTACACTAGCCTCTCTTGTTGAAATACCCGAAGGAAAACTAGTCAAACCCTTTAGGGTTGGAAGAAGAGAAAACGCAGCCCACTATTTTGAAATCGAAATAGAGGATGAACCAGTAGACGACCCGTGGTATGCTCAGATCTACCAATACTTAAAAAGCGGTGAAGCCTCCTTCAAAAATGAAGATGGGGAATACAAAGAAGGAATCAAGGCAAGAAATACGATGGATCTGAAATGCCTGGCTTCCTACTACGTCCTTCTGGGAGATACTGTTGGTGTAATGCCCTAAGCTTTAGTTATGTTTAACATAAAACCGTTATGTATCGTATTTATCGTTTAAGTTTATTATTTGATTATTATATATTTTGCATATTTATTGTAATAATCTCCATCCCTAATTATTAAGAGAATAATTAGTATAATTGTCAATGGATAATCATATGATGATTATATGCATAAGAGATGCACATTGAAATTATGGGTACTTGTTAGTGAACAAGTGACTGGACTTGACCCGTATGAGATTTATGTCATGGTCAAATGTCATATTAAATCTCATATGGTCACTTCATTTAGTCCCTAGACCTGAGATTATCATGACCTTACATATGATGAAAGTCATGTTTGATTTTAGTCAAACGATATCTTAACACGATATTTATAAAGGCTATCTTTGGCATGATCGGATTCATGATGAGAAGGATGATAAGTCAAGATGGAATTTGTCCCTCGAAAGAGAGATGTTTTGCTTGGGCCCCTCGATGAGTGATAATGATGAAAAGTGTGTGGCCACACCCCAATGCTATTGGATTATCATTATACTCAAGATCGAGAAAGCATTGAACAAATTCAAGTTGACGTGGACCATGACTTGTGTTCAATATGACATCGTGAGACAAAGGGAGAAATGGAAGAGTACCATTGGAAACGTGAACTCTTACGTTATTTTATTTGGGTAGACATAATGGCTTTCTAGAGTTTGCTTATGTCTTATGAGGGTCGATATGATCGAGCTCATTGCCAACATAATATAATCCTATTGGATCACACACAACTAGAATGGATTGGTTAAACCAAAGGAAGAATGATTGAGAGTTCCTGATTTGACTTGAGAAGCCGCGCGACATAACTTGGCCATGTGCTGTTATGGGTCGTGCGACAACTTAAGCCCTGAGGCGGTTTTTGGACTGATTTCCTAATTTGATTAGGAAACAAATACTTATATTAAGGTAATATAAATATGAGGTCTGTAACCCTAATCAAGCTAGCCGAATTTTCAAGAGAGAAAATCACAAAAAGGTTTCTCAATATTTCTTCCATAGGTTTAAGAATCTAGCAATTCTCAAGAATTGTTCTTGGTTCATTCTAACGTGTAGATACTACTAGAGGGTCTTCGCTTGTATGAAGATCAATACCTAGAGTTCTATTGTTCAAAGCAATATGAAGATTCAAGTTTTTGAAGATCGAAGTTTGTGATTCAAAATCACATTGATAATTGTTCGATAGCTCAAGAACGGAAAGCAATAAAGGTTGGTAAATTCTATCTCATAGGAATTCAATTTAATCGTATAGAACGGATCTTAAGGCTTGGGTTTTGTGTTATTAGATGCTTAATTCCGATGCGCATGGACCCATAAAACCCCAACAGTGGTATCAGAGTCCCGTTCGTATGGTTAAGTTTGAATTGGCATGCTAGAATTAAGATATAAATTGTTTATATGCTTATTGCATGTTTTGTATGCGGTAGAATCTTATTGTTTATGTGAAACAAAGTGAGAATCGTTTTCTGATTATGTTGAATTAAATCTGTTAAAAGCTGTTTATTTGATTTAATTGCTTTATGATTGGAATCGATTGAAATTAAGAAAAACTGACAATCTGGCTACTCGAGTCATTCGACAGAGTAGGCCACAATTGAAAATCTGGTAGTTGGGCTTGGTATGTCACGCGACAGAACTTGGCCATGGTCAGTGTCTGGTCGCGCGACAGATCGGGTCTTCGGGAAGCTTCTGTCACGCGACAGAATTTGCCAAATCTGGGCAGATCAATTTGTTGAATTTTTCTGTCAATCTGTGATTATGTTTATAATCTGATATGTTTCTGTCTTAATCTGGATGCTATAAATTTCTGGAAATTAAATTTATAGGGCTATGCTAGATTAATTCATTGTTTATGCATGCTTAATTAACTTAAATGTGATTTTATTAATTGTTGTGATGCATGAATTATGTGTTCTTATGTTTTAAGAGCTTCTGTTAGATGTTTAGTTGAAACATTGAATTATAATTTCCTAAATGTTTAGTTGAAATATTAAATTTTGGTTGTCTAATTGTTTATGAGAAACAAGTCAGTTTACGCAAAATTTGAAGGAATCTGATTGTTTATGAGAAACAAATCAGTTTATGAGTCTGATTGTTTATGAGAAACAAGTCAGTATACAAAGTATTGATTATGTTGCTTTCAAATTGGTATTGTAATTGTGCATGACTAGGAGAGTTCTGTCGAAGAATGATTTGGTACTTAAGCAGTCCTTGTGGCTCACCTATTTTCTTGGGAACTTACCTAGTGTACGATTATGACTATTTTTGTTGATATGTTGATAATCTACTTTAAAGAACCTTCATTTAACTTTTAAGTTCTTTATGCCAATCCATGATTAAAACACTTGAGACCACTGGGATAGTTTTGGGTGGGCTTGCCATAGCAAGGTGCTTTGATTCTATTCCGTTTGCGAGCAAGATGAGGAAATGGTGGTTCCTATACGTTTAAAGTGGATGAACTTAATTGGGTTATCAAAATGGTTTTGGACCCAAGGCATAAGATGAGATTAAAATATGCTTAGACATATGATGTCTTAAATAAATCTCATAAAAGATCTAAGAGTCATATACGATATGATTGATGTTTGATACCTAATTAATTTAATCTTGAGCGGTGCGCCATAGCGTACTTGAGATTAAATTAAAGTTGGATCTTAGCCCATTAAATGCATATTATGCTTATTTGCATTGGAAGGTGTATGATTTAGTGGGAGTATTTGTAAAATACATTATTTGCTCTTAGATGATAAATGTGTTGATATTAATATGTGTTCATATAGTTTGTATATCTTGTTGTAGAAGTAGCATTACATAATGAATTGCGATTCATCCTTATAAAGGACAAAGTTCGAAAAGAACGATACAAGTTACTCTGATTTGATCAGATGCTCAAGAATTGTTCTTAGGCAAATGTGTATGTTCTTGACGAATTCGTTCTTGTTGAACCTACTGCAAATGTTGAAAAGGGCAAATAAGGAGCAACATTAGAAACATGTTGATGATTCTAATAGTATTGCTTGCCTTATACTTGCCACCATGTTTAAAGATTCTTATGAAGAACCTTGAACACATGGAAACTGCTTTTGTTCTAGCAAAACGCACAAAGGAAATGTTCCAAGTGCAAGTTAGGCAAAAGATGTATGTTGTGGTGAAGGCTCTTAAATGCATGAGATGCAAAAGGAGCAATCCGCAAGTGTGTTAATGGTTAACACAAGAAAGGGGTTCATGAGGGAAACACAAAGTAGGTAAAGCAAAAGTTGCTAAACCTAGGGCAAAAGTTACAAAGCCGAAGAGGCTAAACCCAAAGTGTCTCAAAAGGATGCATTTTGCTACCATTTGAATAAGATTGTCATTGGAAGCAAAGTTGCAAGGCTTATTAGGAAGGCCTAAAAGATGAAGAAGGGCAATATGATTGCTACTACTTCAAATATCTATATGATGGATATTTTTCCTTTCGACTTCTTGTTCTTGGGTATATGATACCGGATATGAATCCCACATTTGTTTAAATGTGCAAGGAACAAAGAATAGAAAGCTACTCAAAGAAGGTAAATTAAACCTATGCGTGGGAATGAAGCAAGAGTTGTTGCATTAGCCATAGGGACTTATGAAGTCAATTTACCTAATGAATTAGTACTTGTTTCGAACAAATGTTACTAAGTTCCGGATTTGGGTAGGAGTGTTATTTTCATTTCTTATATGGATGATGAAGGATATAATTTTCTTATTGAGAATAAGAATTTTTATATTTATTCAATGATATGCCTTATTGTATTGCATATGTCATTGAATGATCTTCATATCCTTGATGATGAGAAACAAAATAATATTGAAGATATCTATAATATGAATGGGAAATCTGAACCGAACAATATGAACAACGCGTTCATATGGTATTGCCAGCTTGGTCAAATAAATAAGAAACATATATATAAACTCCATTAACATGGACTTTTAGACTCATATGACGATGAATCATTTGAGAAATGTGGATCTTGTTTATTGGGATTATTGACCAAACCACCCTACACTAAGAGTAGTGGGAGGGCTAGTGACTTATTGGTCATTATACATGAGATGTATATGGACTATTAAGCAGCATTGCTAGGCAAGGATTTTGGTGTTTCATCACATTCACCGGTGACTTATCTAGATATGAATATGTCTATCTGATGAAGTCCAAAGGTGAATCAATTGAGATGTTTCAAACATTTCAAGATGAAATACAAAACAACTTGGTAAAACTATTATGTACTTCAATTGGATCGAGGTGGTGAATATTTGAGCCAAGAGTTTGACAATCATCTCAAAACTATGAAATCGTTTCAGAGTTGACTCCACCCGGAACACCACATTGTATGGTGTGTCTGAGAGGAGGAATTGAACCTTGTAGGACATGGTTCATTCGATGATGTGTCAATTAGACTTTCCTATTTCCTATTTCCTTTTGAGGATATGTATTAGAAATAATGCGGTTACACTGAATCGAGTCCTTACTAAATCGGTTCCTAAGGCCCCACATGAGATGTGGCATGGAATAATGTCTTTCATGAAGATTTGGGGTTGCGAATCTTATGTGAAGAGACTTGTCTCTTATAAGTTAGCACCAAATCTGACAAGGTTATTTTCGAAAACTAATCTTACAACCGCAAAGAGAACAAAACGTTTGTTGCTCTATACAATTCGTTTCTTGAGAAATAGTTTCTCAATAAAGAATCTAGTGGGAGTAAAATTAATCATGAAGAAGTTCAAGAACTGAAAATAATTTGGAACCAAGAGTAGAGACGGAACCAAGTTCACAATGAGTTGTGGAACCGGTTCAAGATGCACGAGTCCATCGTAGATCAGATAGGTTACGATCCGAACTCAAGAAATATTGATGTCTCATATCAGAAAGTAATAAGGTGGAAGTCATTGAAAATGACGATCCTACTTCCTATCTAGAAGCGATGTCCACTCCTAATTTGGATAAATGGTTAGGAACCATGGAATCCGAATTGCAATCCATGTTTGATGATCAAGTTTGGAACCTGATTGATCCACCTAAAGGTGTAAAAACTAAAGGTGCAAGTAGGTCTTCAAGACCGACATAGATTGGAAGGTGTATACTTTCATGACTAAGGATTGTAGCAAAGGGATTTAGGTTAATTCATAGTATTGACTATGTTGAAACCTTTTTGCCAGTTACAATGTCGAAGTCCATTAGAATTTCAATTGCCATAATTGCATATTGTGACTATGTGATATGATAAATGGATGTCAAACGGCTTTCTTTAAAAGGAAAGATTATTAAGGATGTGTATAGTACACAATCTGAAGTTTTGTCGATCCGAGAAATTCTAATAAATTATGCATGTTGCAAAGATCCATGAGATGGGTTGAAGCAAGTTTCAAGGAATTGGAATCTTCATTTTGATGAATTGGTCAAATAGTTTGACTTCATTAAGTACAAAGATAAACCTTGTGTATACGTGAAATTCAGTGGGAGCGTAGTATTATTTCTATTGTTTTATTACAATGATATCTTACTCATTGGAAAAACAAAGTTTCGACACTTAAGACTGTCAAGTCTTGGTCAAGGAAAGGTTTCTCAATGAAAGATATGGGTAAAGCCGCTTACATCCTTGGCATCAAGATCTATAGAGATAGATCTAGAAGGATAAATTGGTTTGAGTCAAAGTATTCACATTGACAAGATTCTTAGAAGAGTCTAAGAAGAGTAGCTTGTCAATGGGTCATGGTATTTCTCTTAGCAATACTCATTGTCTTATGACAACTGATGAGCAAAAAGGGAATGAATAAAGTTCTATATGCTCCAGCATTTGGATCTGTCATGTATGCCATGATTTGTACTAGACCTAACGTCTCGTATGCTTTGAGCATGATGAGTCGATACCAATCTGATCCTGTTGAGAACCATTGGATGGGAGTCAAGATGATCTTTAAGTACTTAAGAAGAACTAAGGATACGTTCTTGGTATTTGAAAGGTTGGAAGTTAATCTTGTTGTAAGGGTTACATAGATGCTAACTTCCAAACTGACAAAGTTAATTTAAAATCGCAATTAGGATTTGTGTTTATGCTTATTGGAGGTACGGTTTTGTTGGAAGAGTTCCAAGCAGAAAATCGTAGCCAATTCTACTACTAAGGCCAAACTTTAGCAACATATGATGTGGCTAAAAGAGGCAGTTTGGATCAAAAGTTAATTAGTGTTTTGGAAATATTCCAAGTATCACTAATCGGTGAGACTTTTGCTTTGACAATTGTGGTGCCATTTGTGAAAACAATGGAACCAAGATCACAACAGCGATCCAAGCACACACTTAGACGTTTTTCAAAGAATTCATAAAGAATGAGAAAAATGTTAAGATATGCAAAGTATCAACCGATGATGACATTAGGGATTCACTTACAAAGACCCTCGCACAGGCAGAAGCATGATGGTCATATTAAATCTATGAGTATTCGATACATAAATGGAGCCTAGTGCAAGTGGGAGACTGTTGGTGTAATTCCCTAGACTTTAGTTATATTTAACTTAAAATCGTTATGTATCGTCTTTATCGTTTAAGTTTATTATTTGATTATTATATATTTTGCATATTTATTGTAATAATCTTCGTTCCTAATTATTAAGAGAATAATTAGTATAATTGTCAATGGATAATCATATGATGATTATATGCATAAGAGATGCACATTGAAATTATGGATACTTGTTAGTGAACAAGTGACTGGACTTGACCCGTATGAGATTTATGTCATGGTCAAATGTCATAATTAAATCTCATATGGTCACTTCATTTAGCCCCTAGACCTAAGATTATCATGACCTTACATATGATGAAAGTCATGTTTGATTTTAGTCAAACGATATCTTAACACGATATTTATAAAGGCTATCTTTGGCATGATCGGATTCATGATGAGAAGGATGATAAGTCAAGATGGAATTTGTCCCTCGAAAGAGAGATGTTTTGCTTGAGCCCCTCGATGAGTGATAATGATGAAAAGTGTGTGGCCACACCCCAATGCGATTGGATTATCATTATACTCAAGATCGAGAAAGCATTGAACAAATTCAAGTTGACGTGGACCATGACTTGTGTTCAATATGACATCGTGAGACAAAGGGAGAAATGGAAGTGTACCATTGGAAACGTGAACTCTTACGTTATATTATTTGGGTAGACATAATGGCTTGCTAGAGTCCGCTTATGTCTTATGAGGGTCGATATGATCGAGCTCATTGCCAACATAATATAATCCTACTAGGTCACACACAACTAGAATGAATTGGTTAAACCAAAGGAAGAATGATTGAGAGTTCCTGACTTCACTTGAGAAGTCGCGCGACATAATTTGGCCATGTGTTGTTATGGGTCGTGCGGCAACTTAAGCCCTGAGGCGGTTTTTGGACTGGTTTCCTAATTTGATTAGGAAACAAATACTTATATTAAGGTAATATACATATGAGGTCTGTAACCCTAATCAAGCTAGCCGAATTTTCAAGAGTGAAAATCACAAAAAGGTTTCTCAATATTTCTTCCATAGGTTTAAGAATCTTGCAATTCTCAAGAACTGTTCTTGGTTCATTCTAACGTGTGGATACTACTAGAAGGTCTTCGCTCGTACGACGATCAAGGCATAGAGTTCTATTGTTCAAAACAATATGAAGATTCAAGTTTTTGAAGATCGAAGTTTGTGATTCAAAATCACATTGATAATTGTTCGATAGCTCAAGAACGGAAAGCAATAAAGGTTGGTAAATTCTATCTCATAGGAATTCAATTTAATCGTATAGAATGGATCTTAGGGCTTGGGTTTTGTGTTATTAGATGCTTAATTCCGCTGTGCATGGACCCATAAAACCCAACAGATACGCTACACAAAAAGCGCTATCGGGGTCCCCTCTTACACTGCATCAGCAAACAAAGGGTTGCCGAGCTAATGAATGAAGTACATGGTGGTACCTGTGGCCCCCACATGAATGCTCAAGCCTTAATGCAAGTCATCTTGAGAATGGGTTATTTCTGGATCTCTATGGGGACAAATTGCATTCAGTTCGTGAGAAGCTGCGACAAATGTCAACGCTATTCAAATCTCAACCATTTGCCTCCACACGACCTCTACTGCATGACAACCCCTTGGCCTTTCGTTACTTGGGGAATCGACGTCAACGGCAAGGTTACACCACCAGGCAGCAACGGTCACGAGTTCATCCTGGTAGCCATAGACTATTTCACCAAATGGGTCGAGGCCAAATCTTACAAAGTCCTCAATTCCAAGAAGGTGGCCCTCTTTATCAAAGTAAACATCATGTGCAGATACGGGTTGCCAACTGAAATGATTTCTGATAATGGCTCTCATTTTGAGGGAGTATGCGACAGATTATTGGCAGAGTTCAAGATAACTCGTCACAAGTCATCCCCTTATCGTCCCCAAACCAACGGCGCCATTGAAGTAGCAAACAAGACTCTAGAAAACATCATCAGGAAGATGGCTGTCCGAGGCAGAGATTGGCCAGACAAGCTCCACCTTGCCCTCTGGGGATACAGAACATCCGTCAGAACTGCCACAGGAGAAACCCCCTTTGCCCTCACTTACGGAATGGAGGTCGTGCTCCAAATCGAATTGGAAATTCCCTCACTCCGTGTGTTGTTGGAAAATCAGATCAACAAAGTCGAATGGCTCCAAAGTCGCCACGATGAGTTGGCCCTGCTAGATGAACATCGTATAAAAGTCATGGAACATACCCGGGCCTACCAAGCAAGAATGGCCAGAGCTTTTGACAAGAAAGTGAAATATCGGGACATCCGAGAAGGCAATCTCGTGCTAAAAGAGAAGCCTCCAACCCACGCCAATTCACTTGGCAAATGGGAGCCTGTCTGGATCGGACTCTATATAGTTCAGAAGATCTTCTCTGGAGGAGCCATGCAGCTCGCACACTTAGATGGAAATCCTTTCATGCATCCGATGAACGGAGACAAGCTTCGCAGATACTATGCCTACACTACCAGAAACTGATGCTTTAGCGACGGAATAAATAGCGACGGAATCATTCCGTCGCTATTTAGCGACGAAAATTGTGCTATAGCGACGGAATGATTTTGGCGTCAACTTTACCGACAGAATTCAATTCCTTCGCTAACTTCCGTCGCTAAAATCGAATATTCCTCGAATATTCGTTTCTTTACCGCCACTAAATTGGCGCCTGATTTACCGACGGAATATTCCGTCGCTAGATCTTTCTCAGCGACGGAATTATTCTGTCGGTGAAAAGTTATTATTTTCTTATTTTATTTTATTTATCAGCGACGGAATTATTCCGTCGGTGATTATAATATTTAATTTTTAATTATTTTTAATTAATCAGCGACCGAATAATTTCGTCGGTAAAAATTAAACATCTTTTATTTTTTAAAAAAGTAAAACAGCGACGGAATATTTCCGTCGGTGATTAATTAATTTTTTTAATTTATCAGCGACAGAAATATTCCGTCGCTGATTATAAAATTTAATTTTTAATTATTTTTAATTAATCAGCGACGGAATAATTCTGTCGGTGATTAATTAATTATTTTTAATTAATCAGCAACGGAATATTCCGTCGGTGATAAATAATTTTTGTTTTTTTTTATTTTTTTTATTTATCAGCGACGGAAATATTTCGTCGGTGACTATAAAATTTAATTTTTAATTATTTTTAGAACTAATTAACAAAATAACTAACTGAAAACATTAAAAAATTTAACTGAAACGTTAGAAAATTGACTGGAATTTCAAAAAACTAACTGAAATTTTGAAAAACTAACTGAAAACTTTAAAAAACTAACTGCAAATGTTAAAAAATTGACTGAAATTCTAAAAAACTAACTGAAAAAGTTAAAAAACTGAATGGAATTTCAAAAAACTAACTGAAAACGTTATACCCTATACCATATACTATATACCCTATACCCTATATTATATATATACCCTATACCAAATACTATATACCATATACCATATACCCTATACTATATACCCTATACCATATACCATATACTATATACCCTATACCCTATATACTATACCCTATACTATATATCTTATACCATATACTATATACCCTATACCCTATATATACTATACCCTATACCATATACTATATACCCTATACTATATACCCTATACCATATACTATATACCCTATACCCTATACCCTATACTATATACCCTATACCATATACTATATACCCTATACCCTATACTATATATCATATACCATATATTATATACCCTATACCATATACTATATACCCTATACCCTATACCCTATATACTATACCCTATACCATATACTATATATCCTATACTCTATACCCTATACTATATACCCTATACCATATACTATATACCCTATACCATACCATATACTATATACCCTATACCCTATACCCTGTATACTATACCCTATACCCTATACCCTGTATACTATACCCTATACCCTATATACTATACCCTATACCCTATACTATATACCCTATACCATATACTATATACCCTATACCCTATACTATATACCCTATACCATATACTATATACCCTATACCCTATACCCTATACTCTATACTATATACCCTATACCCTATACTATATACCCTATACCCTATACCCTATATACCCTATAGGGGTTAGGGGTTAGGGTTTAGGGGTTTTTTTTAAGATAACCAGGACAACACCTGGGAAATTTTATTGATGATAAAATAAAATTACATCAATGAACGGGAATAAAACCAGATTCTAGAACCAAAGATTAAATATTTACATCTAATCTAATTAACCTAACTGAAAATATGAATACAGCCCAAAAAAATGATCCATATCCATATTACTAATCCTCCTTCGGCCCCTCCCAATCAGCCCACATTTGCCCCAAACAGTCACCACCTGGCCCAACCCAAAAGCCCAGACCCAGCCCAAACCGCATGGGAGCGGATGCTCCATCACAATGGGAGCGGACGCTCCCCAAAGGCAGAAACATCCATCGTTGAAAAAAACCAATTGGCACGGCCGAGTCCCAAAATGAGCATGGGCGTGCCATGTCTTGCATGGCCATGCTGAATTCCTTACAAGGCCGTGCCCTGTAACAAAAACCAGCCAAAAGAGCCACCAAATGCCAGGAACTCTGTCGTCTAATAAATACTATCCACATAATAATTGCCCACATTATTTGCAAATGGGCATCAAACACAATTTTGCAGCAACTTTGTCCAGGCCAAACCAAGAGGCAATAACATTTGTCCCCAAAGATTCCTATGTTGGCCCCAACCAAAGCAACACCCCAGCAAAACATCAGCAATGTGCAATAATGTCGTACGGCTGACCCATTCCACCAACAAACCAGCAACATTCCACCAGCCAACTATTGAATCCCAATCAAATGACCCATGTCAATGACGATCAACATAAGTTCCCCCCTCATCAAACCTTAAAGCATTTATCACCTCCCTCGGCAACTCACTAGCCATGGCATATCTCATATTTTGTCGATGAACATGAGCACATGCTGCAAGCCTATCCGCCACACCATTAGCTTCCCTTAACACGTGTCTAATGTTGAAACCACCCATAAGGCCACTACATTCCCTTAGCTCGTAAGAATATCGCCAAGGCCCAGACAAATGACCTCTCAAAATCCCCACAGCCACCATGGAATCAGATTCGAACTGCACCGAAGTTAATTGAAAATCTCTACATAACCTAAGACCATCACGAAGGGCGAAAATCTCTTCTTGCATATTAGTGCCCATCCCGTAAAAATTGGAAAAAGCTCCAATAAAACCACCCCTCCAATCTCAAATGACTCCTCCTCCCGAACACTCACCATGAATGGAAGAACCATCCGTATTGATTGTATAGAAGTAATCACGCGCAGCCACCCATCGTAATGTTCTAACCTTCCTCTGCTTTACTTCAACCACCCTTAATCCCAAATTCGTTAAAATATTACGGGCCTGCGCTGTTGGTTTTCCTTTGGGAACCAAATAAGAACACATATCCAATAATGCATGTTGGACCTCATCAACAATCGTACCACATTCCATCTGCTTCCCCGTAAATACCATGTTACAACGGGCTTTCCACAATCCCCAGCAGACAAAAAGCATAGTACCCATACGAACCAAGCCCAACTGAGATCTCCGCGATTGACCTCCACACCACGTTGCCCAAAGCTGATGGAAATCCATATACTGAGCCCCAATCCCGAAGAAAGAAGCCCAGTGCTGCCATAATGAACAAGCCATCGTCGAATGCAAAAATAAATGCTCTAAGGTCTCCCTGTTATTACTGGAAGGGCAACAAACACACCGAGGTGGGATGTTGAAACCCCTCTCCTCCAATCTAGCATCCATCGGTAGGCCATTATGCATTAGTCTCCACCAAAACCCGCTGACTTTGGTAGGAATGTGCTTGTGCCAAATTTTGGCTCCCCAATCCACCAAAGGACTTCGAATACGATGATGTTCCCACCAAGCCGCGGTCTCAAACACCCCCGACTTAGTCAATGTAAACACCACCCTATCCTCCATATCCATATCAATCCTTACCCTGTGAATAGTAGCATGCAATTGGTTCGGAATGAAATCCCATAGATCATCAATAATCCTTAACCCATCTCGAATCGTGAGATTATGATCCTCCAGACTCGGATCCCCTAATCGATCACCACACCAATCATCCCTCCAAAACCGCACATCCCCATGGCCTATGATCCACCTACTACAAACCTCCAACTGAGGTAACAGAGAAGCAGTAGCCTTCCATGCATGAGAACTAGAATCAACCCACCTCAAATCATACTTCTTCCTTATAAAGCGAGACCAAAGAGAATTTCCATGGCAAGCAACGCATGCCAACTTTGCTAATAGAGCATTATTGACATCCCCCATCGATCTCACCCCTAAACCTCCTTCTTGAATAGGCTTACAAACCTCATTCCAAGCAACCCATTGAGGACGCTTCTCACCCCCACTACTCCATAAGAAATTAGCCAACATCCCCTCAATCTTTCTTATCACCCCCTTCGGCACTTTCAGCACTCCCAAGGAATAAATAGGGATGCTACTCAACACAGATTTGATTAAAATCAGTTTACCCCCAAAAGATAACAGTCTGGCCTTCCATCCGCTTATCCTCTTCATCACCTTTTGCTCTAGCTCTGTAAAATGGACCCTCAACGTCCTCCCTTTGAACAAAGGAATACTAAGATACTTCAGCAGAAACTGCTGGTAGGTGCAACCCGACCAACGCCGGATGTTCTCCACCTCAAAATTATGCATTTTCTTGCCTACATATAGAATTCGCTTTTTTCAATACTTATAAGCTGCCCCGAAGCCCTTTCATACCTTGCTAAAACACCCCTTAAACCCTCAATCAAACTCCTCCTCAGATTACAAAAAAGCAACATATCATCCGCATACAACAAATGGGTTATAGGAAAACCACCCCAACCATGCAAATACGGAAGGAAAACATTATTTGCCACTGATTTTTGCAAGGCCCGAGACAATACCTCCTGAGCAATAATAAACAACAGGGGAGATAGAGGATCCCCTTGTTTCACCCCTCGGGACGAAGCAAAAAATCCATAAGAGATCCCACCCATTCGAACCGAGTACCAATTTCTTTGAACCAATCTCCAAATCAAATCTCGACACCCATCACTGAAACCGAAGGAAGTCAAAGCACGAAACAGGAAGTCCCACTCCAAATGATCATATGCCTTAGACATATCAAGCTTGAACAATACATTGCCCCCCGTAACTTTCTGATCAATCCGATGCACCAACTCGTGAGCCAAAGTGATGTTTTCTTGTATACCCCGACCTTTAATGAAACCCGTTTGCTCCGGGAAAATCACCTTGGGAATCACCAAAGCCAAATGAATTGTCAGGATTTTTGAGATAACCTTGTTCATGAAAGTGGACAAGCTTATCGGACGCAAATCCTTAAAACCCGTTGGTTTATCAACCTTGGGAATCAACACTAAAACATTTGAAGAAAGTCCCCTTGGCAGCTCCATCCCCCTATAGAAAGCCTGCATCGCAGCCACTACATCATCTTTAATAATAGTCCAGCAACCCCTAAAAAAGTGACCCGTAAAACCATCCACACCTGGAGCACTATCTGCATTCAAGGACTTAACAGCTTCCCATATCTCCCTCTCTTCCGGAATAGCAGTAATGGACATATTATCCTCCATAGATAAAGCACCATCAATACCCTGAAATAAATCATCATCCATAACATGAGGAATCGATCTGAACATGTCCTCAAAGAAAGCAGCCCCGAGATTACCCAACACCGCCTCATTATCACACCAAGACCCATCCGACATCTGTAGCTTGAAAGCATTCGTCCGTCTTCTCTCTTTAATGTACGCATGAAAAAATGCTGAATTTCTGTCCCCATCTTTAACCCACAACTGCCTCGACTGCTGCTGCTTCATATCAAACTCCCAACGCAGAGCCTGAGCCAACTCCACATGTTTCTGCTTAAGATTAAGAGCAACGGAATCATCCCAACCCTGCTGCAACTGAACATCTAAAGCCATTATCCCATCCCGGAGCCCATCAATTTTTCTAAAATTATTTCCAAAAACCTCCCAATTCCATTGTCTAAGGGCCTTTCGAAGAGCATACAATTTCCTATGGAGTTTTCCAAAGGATTACCCCCGGTCCATCGGCCCCAAACTTCTTGCACAAAACTCAGAAATCCCTAATGATCCAACCACATTTTCATAAATTTAAATACGTACCTAGTTTGGAAATCGCCGAAAAGCTTACTTTTAGAGGGGAATGATCCGACAGGTCCCTAGGCAGATGAGTAACAGTGACAAGCCCGTGCTTCGCAAGAAAGGCCCCATTTACCAAAACCCTATCCAAACGTTGCCATATACGCGTTGACCCGTCATGCCCATTACACCATGTGTAAATGCTTCCTTCAAAGTCCACCTCGAAAACACCCACATCAACCATACAGGAATTAAACTCATCCATTCCCAAAAAATCCCAACCATTACCTCCCAATTTCTCAGACGGCTGCGATATAATGTTAAAATCACCCCCTACAAGCCAAGGGACATCAAACTGAACAAAAATATCTATAAGCTCTATCCACAACGCTTGCCTCTCCACCCGATCACAACTCGCATAAACAAATGAACGAATACCATAATCATCCCCATTACAGGTAACACACACCGTAATCTGCTGTCTCGAACTACATATCATATCCATATCAAACCCTGAGCTCCACAACACCCAAATGTGCGTATTGACCGAATTCCCATGCAAAAAATTATTAAACCCCAACTGCCTCGCAATCCTTGCAAGTCTATCCCCCATGAGCTTGGGTTCTAAAATTGCAAGACACCATGGCTTATGCTTGGCAACCAATAATTTCAAGACATCCATAGTTCCCACGTTCCCAACCCCTCTAGCATTCCAAATTAGAACAGTCATTGGGAAACTTTTGGCTTAGTAGACACCCCATTACGCTTACTCCGAGTTCTCCGAGGAGATACCTTTTTCTGCACTTCTTTATTACCCTCTTGCCCTTCTCTATCCTCAATGGTGAAAGAAGAATCCTGCGAGTCCTCCTCTCCGGCTGAAGATAAAGCCTCCTCATTAGAAACCTCAACATCTCCCTGTTTGTCAACCTCTGCCAAAACACACTGTGAAGGTGCAATGTCACCCACAGAAACCATCACATTTCTAGTCACCCCACCATTAAAAACCTCAATTTCACCTGACTTGTCGATCCCTTTCATAGATGAAATATGTTCCTTTTCCACTACAAGTTCTCCATCTTCCACCATTATAGTATCCCCCAAAGGCTCAGACGAAAGATCAATACCACCCCTATAGCAAAACCCATTATCCTCACCCTTATTCACCTCATCTTCCTGTAAATCCGGATACAGAGAACCCTTCTCTAAACTCGAAGATAAAGATGCCTCCTTATTCAATTGGCAAATTTCTTCATTTGGCACACCTTTATCACCCTCATCATCGAGATTCACTAGAGCCACAAAATCATTTGAAGTCTTAACCTCCTTCCCATTATCATTCCCTTTAGAAGTTCCTGCTATGTTATTGTTTTTCAACAACTCCACTTTCCCATACTCTAACGGAGTCACTTTATCCTTCAGTCCATCCTTAGTACCCGCCTTAACATTCCTATTAGAACCCTCTGAATTCCCTTGTTGAACCACCTGTTTTCCTTTTCCTACCTTAACTTGCCACTCTTTATTATTAGCTTTATGAACCTCATTTATCCCGCCATTTTGTGTACCCTTGGACCCCCTCTCCACAAACCGAACTTTAGATTTCATCTTTCCTTTCCTACAATTGCCCTTTGTATGGCCTAACAATCCACAGCCATCACAAAAATCCAAATTCCCCTCAAATTCCAGCTCTTGAATAAACCCATTCTCCTTAGAAGAACCCAACAATACATGTTTGGGCAACGGTTGTGACACATCAACTTCCACGCATATTCTAGCAAAACCGTGATGCGTAAAACCCATCGTCCTGTCATCAGCCCTTAAAAATCTTCCAAACATATTTCCAATATTTTTAAATAAGCATACCAATGCAAAGGAAGATTGGGAAGATGTACCCATGTTGTCACACACAGATTATCAACCGCGAAATCAAACTCCGGAGACCATCTGAATCTGCGGTAATTGCTATTAGCAATCACATTAGAGTCCTTTGATAATGCCCTCGTGAAGTCCGCTTCATTTGTCAGGTAAACGAGAACATGCCTCGGATCAAGTAACCCAATGTTGAATTTTGCTTTCAAACCCCAACCTTGATTAATATGATCGTAGATAACCTTTAATTGAGGCCGACCTGCAGAGAATTTCAATATCATAGTATACCTCAATATGTCTGCTGCTGCTTGAATCTCCCTTTCCGATAGAATCAAAGCATGAGTACCATCCACCTTCATACTAGGTCTAGGTGGTGCTTCTAGTCATTCAAATGGATTCAAAAAGCTTCATTCAACCCCCTTATCTCCCTTCAATGCAGCAGAATAAGACAAAGGAGCCCTTGGATTTTCGCCCCCATCCCCATGCACATGCAGATCAGTTTTTGTCACTTCTGAATTCTTCTGCTACCTCTCACCCTCAAAATCTTGTAAAACCTCACCCAACAATGGCCCTACACCCTGAATATTGTCCCCTTGAATAGCTAAAGATCTATGAATCTCCCCACCCCCATTCGGCTGTTGCAAATTCAAAACAGCAGAAATCTTCCCTAATAACTTCTCCTTCTGATTCAATAAGCGATCCCCACCATGTCCCAACACAGGATGATCCCCCCCATTGTTGGGTTTTACGGGTCCATGCGTAGCGGAATAAAGCATCAAATAACATAAAACCCAAGGAGCCTAGGATCCGTTCTATACAATTAAATTGAATCATATGAGATAGATGTAACCAACCTTGAACGCTTTCCGTTCTTGAGCTATCGAACGATTCAATAATGTGATTTCAAATCACAAACTTCATTCTTCAGATTACTTGAACTCTAGGCCTTGATCAATGAATGAGCGAAGACCCTCTTTCGGTATCCACACCTTTGAATGAATCCAAGAACTTTTCTTGAAGATTTCTAGATCTCTAAACCTTGGAAGAATATTGAGAATATAGTGTTTTCCTTTTGAGAATTTCGGCTAGGGTTTTAGGGTTGACAGGCCTTCATATTCATACTACTTTAGTATAGAATATGTTTCCTAATCAAATTAGGAAACCAGCTCTGTAAACCGCCTCAAGACCTCTTGTATCGCATGACCACACGGGGCACATGGCCTTGATGTGTCGCACGACCAGACAAGGTCAATGAGGAGTTCTCAATCATTCTTCCCTTGGTTTATCAAATTCATTCTAATTGTGTGTGACCCAATAGGATTATATTATGTTGGCAATGAGCTCGATCATATCGACTCTCATAAGACATAAGCGGACTCTAGCAAGCCATTATGTCTGCCCAAATAATATAACGTAAGAGTTCACGTTTCCAATGGTACACTTCCATTTCTCCCTTTGTCTCACGATGTTATATTGAACACAAGTCATGGTCCATGTCAACTTGTACCTTGTTCAATGCTTTCTCGATCTTGAGTATAATGATAATCCAATCGTATTGGGGTATGGCCATACACTTTCATCATTATCACTCATCGAGGGGCCCAAGCAAAACATCTCTCTTCCGAGGGACAAATTCCATCTTGACTTATCATCCTTCCCATCATGAATCCGATCTTGCCAAAGATAGCCTTTATAGATATCGTGTTAAGATACCGTTTGACTAAAATCAAACATGACTTTCATCATATGTAAGGTCATGATAATCTCAGGTCTAGGGACTAAATGAAGTGACCATATGAGATTTAATTATGACATCTGACCATGACATAAATCTCATACGGGTCAAGTCCAGTCACTTGTTCTCTAACAAGTACCCATAAATTTAATGTGCATCTCTATGCATATAATCATCATATGATTATCCATTAACATTTATACTAATTATTCACTTGATAATTAGGGATGGAGATTATTACAGATAAATATGAAAAACATATAATAATCAATCAATAAACTTTTTCATATAATAATAAATAATATCAACACATAAGTCTATCAACCATAGGCCTAGGGCATAACACTAACAGTCTCCCACTTGCACTAGGCCCAATCACCCATGTATCGAATACCCATGGACCTAACATGACCATCATGCTTAGCTTGCGGGAGAGCCTTAGTTAATGGGTCCGCCACGTTGTCATTAGTGTCTACTCTGCATATCATTATGTCTTCCCTTTCGCATATGTCACGGATAATGTGGAAACCCCAAAGTATGTGTTTGGATCTCTGGTGTGACCTTGGTTCCTTTGCCTGAGCAATGGCACCATTGTTGTCATAGTAAAGTTCAATAGGATCTTTGATGCTTGGAACGACTTCCAAATCACTAATGAACTTCTTGATCCAAACTGCTTCCTTAGCTGCATCGGATTCCGCTATGTACTCAGCTTCGGTTGTAGAATCAGCGACGGTACTTTGCTTGGAACTTTTCCAACTAACAGTGCCTCCATTCAGCGTAAACAAAAATCCAGACTGCGATCTGAAATCATCCTTGTCGGTTTGGAAGCTAGCATCTGTGTAGCCTTTAACTACAAGATTTTCTTCCATTCCTCCAAAGACCAAGAATACATCCTTAGTTCTTCGTAAGTACTTGAGGATATTCTTGACTGCTATCCAATGTGGTTCGCCGGGATCCGATTGGTACCTATTCATCATGCTTAGAGCGCACGAGACATCGGGTCTAGTACATAACATAGCATACATGATAGACCCAATTGTCGAAGCATATGGAATACCATTCATTCTCTTTCGCTCATCATTAGTCTTAGGACTTTGAGTCTTGCTAAGAGATATACCATGCAACATTGGCAAGTTTCCTCTTTTAGAATTTTCCATTTGGAATCTTCTAAGAACCTTGTCAATGTAAGTACTTTGACTTAAACCAATCATCCTTTTAGATCTATCTCTATAGATCTTGATACCAAGGATATACGCAGCTTCGCCCATATCTTTCATTGAAAAGCACTTCCCCAACCAAGACTTGACAGTCTCTAGTGCAGGAATGTCATTTCCAATAAGTAAGATATCATCGACATACAACACTAGAAATAGTGCTACGCTCCCACTAATTTTCTTGTATACACAAGGTTCATCTTCGTTCTTGATAAAGCCAAATTCCTTGATTGCTTCATCAAAACGTAGATTCCAACTCCTAGAAGCTTGCTTCAATCCATAAATGGATCTTTGCAACTTACACACCTTGTTAGAATTTTCTGGACTGACAAAACCTTCAGGTTGTATCATGTATACATCCTCAAGTAACTTCCCATTTAGGAAAGCTGTTTTGACATCCATATGCCATATCTCATAGTCATAATATGCGGCTATGGCAATTAAAATTCTAATAGACTTAAGCATAGCTACAGGCGAAAAGGTTTCATCATAGATGATTCCATGAATCTGCCTATATCCCTTAGCTACTAGCCTAGCCTTATAGGTGTGCACCTTCCCATCCATGTCGGTCTTTTTCTTGAAGACCCATTTGCACCCTATGGTTTTTACACCTTCGGGTGGATCAATCAAGTTCTAAACTTGATTATCAGCCATGGATTGTAATTCGGACTTCATGGCCTCTTGCCATTTTTCCGAATCAGGAGCGGACATCGCTTCTTGATAGTAAGTAGGTTCATCGTTTTCGATTAACTCCACTTCATCACTTTCCGTAACGAGAAATCCATATCTCTCGGGTTCGGATCGTGACCTACCACTTCGGCGAAGAAGTTGTGCATCTTGAACCGGTTCCACAACTCTTTGTGAACTTGGCTCAGTCTCTACCATTGGTTCAATGTTGTTTTCGGGTTCTCAAATTTCTTTGAGATCTATTTTACTCCCACTGGTTCCTTTGCGAAGAAACTCCTTTTCTAAGAAAGTACCATTTCGAGCAACAAACACTTTGTTCTCATTTCGGTTGTAGAAATAGTATCCCTTAGTTTCCTTAGGATAACCTACGAAAACACATTTATCAGATTTGGGTGCTAGCTTGTCAGAAGTTAATTTCTTGACATATGCGTCGTAACCCAAAATCTTCATGAAAGACAAACTAGGTTTTCTTCCATGCCACATCTCATATGGGGTCTTTTGAACCGATTTGGTAGGAACTCTGTTTATGGTGAAAGCAGTAGTTTCTAGTGCATGTCCCCAAAAGGATACAGGAAGCTCAACTTGACTCATCATAGAACGAACCATGTCCAACAAAGTTCTATTCCTCCTTTTAGACACACCATTCCATTGTGTTGTTCGGGGTGGAGAGAGTTCTGAAACGATTCCACAACTCTTAAGATGACTGTCAAGTTCTTGACTCAAATATTCGCCACCTCGATCGGATCGAAGTACCTTAATAGTTTTGCCAAGTTGATTTTGAACCTCATTTTGAAATATTCAAAATATCTCAAACGATTCACTTTTATGTTTCATTAGACAAACATATCCAAATCTACTATAATCATCAGTGAATGTTACGAAGTACCGAAATCCTCCCCTAGCATCGCTACTCATAGGCTCACATACATCGGTATGTATTAGTCCTAATAAGTCGCCCGCCCTTTCACCAGTTTTGGTAAATGGGTCCTTGGTCATCTTGCCAAGTAAACAAGATTCGCTTGTCTCATATGATTCATAATCATGTGAGTCCAAAAATCCATCTTTGTGGAGTTTAGAAATGCGTTTCTCATTTATATGGCCAAGACGACAATGCCATAAGTAAGTGTGGTTTACATCATTGGGTTTAGATTTCTTGTTAATGTTATAGACATCATTATCACGATTTTCAACATCAAGGATATAAAGGCCATTGAATGAAATAGCAGTACAATAATGCATATCACTCTTGTAAATAGAAAATTTCTTATCACATATAAGAAAATTAAAACCTTCATTATCCAAACATGAAATCGAAATAATATTCCTACTCAAAGCTGGAACGTAATAACAATTGTTCAAAACAAGTATTAGTCCACTAGGTAAAGTAACTTCATAAGTTCATACGGCTAATGCAGCAACTCTTGCTCCATTCCCCACACGTAGGTCCACTTCACCTTCCTCAAGCATCCTTCTGTTCTTTAGACCCTGCACATTTAGACAAATGTGAGTTCCACATCCGGTATCCAATATCCAAGAACTAGAAGTAGATAGGAATATATCTATAACAAAGATACCTGAAGTCGAAGCAACTCCTTTGCTCTTCTTCAGCGCTTCCTTGTATTTTGTGCAGTTTCTCCTCCAATGACCAATCTCATTGCAATGGAAACAGATTGCGTCCTCTTGGGACTTGGGCTTAGCCTCTTTGGGTTTGGCACCCTCTTTGGGTTTGGCAACATTTGCCTTAGGATTAGCAACTTTTGCTTTTCCTTTACCCTTGAAACCATTCCCCTTGTTAACCATCAACACTTGATCGGCGGTTTTCCTTTTGACGATATTAGTTTCCGCAGTGTTCAACATTTGATCTAACTCGGAAAGGTTCCTATTCATATTCCCCATGTTATAGTTCATTATAAAATTACTAAAACTTCGGGCAATTAATTCAATATCAAGTCAGTAGCCAACTCTTGGCTAATCGGAAAATCGAGCCTTTCAAGATGCTCGATGTGGCCCTTCATATTTAGAGCATAAGGACCAACAGCTTGCCCTTCACTCATCTTGCATAAGGTTAGGGCCTTAACTGTGTTGTACCTTTCCTGCCTAGCTTGTACTTGGAACATTTCCATCAGTCGATTGTTTAGATCAACTGTCCCCAAGTGCTCAAGATCCTTCTGAAGGCTCTTGCACATGGCGGAGAGCATGAGGCAACCAACATCAGTAGAATCACGCTTGTGTTTCAGATATTGGTCCCTCACTGCCCTAGTAGCATTGGCAGCAGGTTCAGGTGGAATAGGTTCCTCGAGAACGTACAATTTCTCCTCTTGCCTGAGAACAATTCTCACGCTACGGATCCAATCCATATAGTTTGTACCGTTCTCTTCCAACTTTTCCTTCTCAAGGACAGATCGCAGTGACAGATGATTATTGTTTGATGCCATTTATTCTACAAAAAGATATGCATAAAATATGAGCACATATAAGTAACACATATTATATGAAAAGTATAATGTATTTATAACAAATAAATGCTCCCACTAAATTATACACCTTCCAGTGCAAATAAGCATAATATACATTTAATGGGCTAAGATCCAACTTTAATTTAATTTCAAGTTTGCTATGGCAAACCGCTCAAAATTAAATTAATTAGGTAGAAACATCAATCATATCACATATATGACTCTTAGATCTTTTATGAGATTTATTCAAGACATCATATGTCTAAGCATATTTTAATCTCATATTATGCCTTGGGTCTAAAACCATTTTGATAACCCAATTAAGTTCATTCACTTTAAACATATAGGAACCACCATTTCCTCATCTTGCTTGCAGATGAATAGAATCAAAGTACCTTGCTATGGCAAGCCTACCCAAAACTATCCGAATGGTCTCAAGTGTTTTAATCATGAATTGGCATAAAGAACTTAAAAGTTAAGAGAAGGTTCTTTAAAGTAGATTATAAGCGTATCAGCAAAGATAATCATAATCGTGCACCAGGTAAGTTCCCAGGATGAGAGGTGAGCCACAAGGACTACTTAAGTACCAAATCTCTCCTTCGACAGAACTTTCCTAGACTTGCACAATTAGAAATTAGCTCTGATTTGCAACATAATCAACACTTTGAATAAACGATCAATTTCCTTTTAAATTTTGCGTAAAATGACTTTTTTCTCATAAACAATCATAAAACCAAAATTTCAATGTTTAAATCTAAACAAATAGGAAATTAAAATATCATGTTTCAACTAAACATCTAATTAAAATTCTTAGCATGTAAGAACACATAGATCATGCATCGCAACAATTAATAAAATCATACTTTAAACAATTAAGCATGCATAAACCTTGAATTAATCTAGCATAGCCCTATAAACTTAATTCCATTAATTTATAGCATCCAGATTAATACACAAACGCATCAGATTGCAAAGCACATTCACAGATTAGTAGAATTGTCTAACAAACTAATTATGCCCAGATTGGGCTAGTTTTGTCGCGTGACAGAGACTCCCAGAGTCCTAATGTGTCACACGACTAAGATAAGCCATCAGCCATGATCTGTCGCGTGACATAGACCTTTTATGTCGCGTGACATCATGAAGCCAGATGCAGATTTGCAGATTTCAATATATTCTAAATCATAGAGCAATTAAATCATGTAAACGACTTTTAACAGATTCAATTCAATATCATTAGAACACAATTTAGGCATATTGTTTCAAAAACAATTAATCTATCACATATAAAACATGCAAGGAACATATATAAACAATTTATATCACTTTTCTTAAGCATGTTTATTCAAACTTGATGATACGAACGGGGCTCTGATACGACTGTTGGGTTTTACGGGTCCATGCACAGTGGAATAAAGCATCAAATAACATAAAACCCAAGGAGCCTAGGATCTGTTCTATACAATTAAATTGAATCATATGAGATAGATGTAACCAACCTTGAACGCTTTACGTTCTTGAGCTATCGAACGATTCAATAATGTGATTTCAAATCACAAACTTCATTCTTCAGATTGTTTGAACTCTAGGCCTTGATCAATGAATGAGCGAAGACCCTCTTTTTGTATCCACACCTTTGAATGAATCCAAGAAATTTTCTTGAAGATTGCTAGATCTCTAAACTTTGGAAGAATATTGAGAATATAGTGTTTTCCTTTTGAGAATTTTGGCTAGGCTATTAGGGTTTACAGACCTTCATATTTATACTACTTTAGTATATAATATGTTTCCTAATCAAATTAGGAAACCAGCTCTGTAAACCGCCTCAAGACCTCTTGTGTCGCACGACCACACGGGGCACATGGCCTTGATGTGTCGCACGACCAGACAAGGTCAATGAGGAGTTCTCAATCATTCTTCCCTTGGTTTATCAAATTCATTCTAATTGTGTGTGACCTAATAGGATTATATTATGTTAGCAATGAGCTCGATCATATTGACTCTCATAAGACATAAGCCGACTCTAGCAAGCCATTATGTCTACCCAAATAATATAACGTAAGAGTTCACGTTTCCAATGGTACACTTCCATTTCTCCCTTTGTCTCATGGTGTTATATTGAACACAAGTCATGGTCCATGTTAACTTGTACCTTGTTCAATGCTTTCTCGATCTTGAGTATAATGATAATCCAATCGTATTGGGGTATGGCCATACACTTTCATCATTATCACTCATCGAGGGGCCCAAGCAAAACATCTCTCTTCCGAGGGACAAATTCCATCTTGACTTATCATCCTTCCCATCATGAATCTGCTCATGCCAAAGATAGCCTTTATAGATATCGTGTTAAGATACCGTTTGACTAAAATCAAACATGACTTTCATCATATGTAAGGTCATGATAATCTCAGGTCTAGGGACTAAATGAAGTGACCATATGAGATTTAATTATGACATCTGACCATGACATAAATCTCATACGGGTCAAGTCCAGTCACTTGTTCTCTAACAAGTACCCATAAATTTAATGTGCATCTCTATGCATATAATCATCATATGATTATCCATTAACATTTATACTAATTATTCACTTGATAATTAGGGACGGAGATTATTACAGATAAATATGAAAAACATATAATAATCAATCAATAAACTTTTTCATATAATAATAAATAATGTCAACACATAAGTCTATCAACCATAGGCCTAGGGCATAACACTAACACCCATGACCTATCGCCACCAGCATGGAGCTCGCCGGCCCAAAAAATAGGCCAAAATGGCCGGAAAAAACCTTCTGCAGATAACGCCTATTTTTTCCCTAGAGAGAGAGAGAAAACCTAAAAATTTCAAAAATTTAACTTCCAACAAAAACTGGTTTAGGGGTTAGGGTTTAGGGTGTAGGGTGTAGGGTTTAGGGTTTAGGGTTTAGGGTGTAGAGTTTAGGGTTTAGGGGTTAGGGATATAGTGTTTAGGGTTTAGGGGTATAATAATGGTGGTAGTGGTTGTGATAGGGGTATAGTGGTGGTGGTGGTGCGTGGTGGTTGTGGTAGTCGTGGTGGTAGTAGTAATAGTTGTGGTGTGGTATAGTAAGGGTGGTAGTGGTTGTGATAGTAGTGGTGGAGTGGTGGCGGTGGTAATATATGGTGGTTGTAGTGATTGTAGTGGTGATATATAGTGGTGGTGGTGGTGCGTGGTGGTGGTGGTAGTAGTGGTGGTAGTAGTAATAGTTGTGGTGTGGTATAGTAATGGTGCTAGTGGTTGTACGTGATAGTAGTGGTAGAGTGGTGGTGGTGGTAGTAGTGATTGTAGTGGTGATAGTGATGGTGGTGGTACGTGGTGGTGGTGGTAGTAGTGATTGTAGTGATGATAGTGATGGTGGTGGTAGTAGCGGCGGAATAATTATGTCGGTGTTAATTAGATTTTTTTAAATTTGTTTAGCTCTATTTTTATTTTATTTTAATTTATGATTTATTTATTTTTCAAAAATAATATTTATTGACTCATATTTATTTTTTTAGAGTAATTTAAAATAATTTTATTTAAAATAATTTTCATGTTTTATATAATTAAAAATAATGATATTTATTAAATTTAAATTAATTAATATTTATGATTTATTTATTTTTTCAAAAAAAAATATTTATTGACTCATATTTATTTTTTTGAGAATAATTTAAAATAATTTTATTTAAAATAATTTTCATGTTTTATATAAATAAAAATAATGATATTTATTAAATTAAAATTAATTAATATTTATGATTTATTTATTTTTTCAAAAATAATATTTATTGACTCATATTTATTTTTTTGAGAGTAATTTAAAATAATTTTCATGTTTTATATAAATAAAAATAATGATATTTATTAAATTAAAATTAATTAACCTCAGTGACGGAATTATTCCGCCACTAAATATTAATTCCAGCGGCGGAATTTAAATTCCGTCGGTAGATTTAATATTTAGCGGCGGAATAATTCCGTCGCTGAGGTTATTTAAACCAGCGGCGGAAATTTTCGTCGGTGGTACATGCCAAGTCATCAATCCGTGTGATTACGTAATTACCAGCGGTGGATTACCAGCGGCGGAAATTTTCGTCGCTGAGGTGAAATATAAATTAAAATTTTTACGCCCTAATTTCATCACAGTCTCTAAACTCTCTCTCTCTCTCTCTCTCTTCCCGCTCTCTCTCTCTCTCTCTCTCTTCCCGGCGACGAGCTGCTGCGCAGACTCATCTCTCTCTCTTCCCTAGCTCACAGACCGCCGCCGTCCACCTTCGCCGGCCGTCCACCTCTCCACCGTCTCCGATTCTCCTTCCCTCCTCTCTCTAGCCGACGCTCTTAACCTCATTACCGTCCCTCTGAAGAACGCACGAACAAGGTCAGAATCTCGATCAATTTAATCAAATTGCATTGATTAATTATGGGTTGTTGATCAATTTAATCAAATTGTGCTGATTAATTATGGACTGATTACGAATTAAAACCCCAGTTACCGTGTTTTCCATTTCATTCTTCTGTCGATTCAATTTTATTCAAACTTTATTTGGTATGTTGTATCATTTATAAATAGAAGTGCAAGATCAAGAGATTGTTGATTTTTGAATCCAGAACACTGCACAAATGAAACCCTAATCAAAATCATAAAAAAAAATTCCATCTTCACATTAAAATTAGAAACAGATTGAAATGAATTGCTTAACATGGTCCTAGGCGACATACATGAGGTCCTAGGTCTGAGTCTGTTCACTTGGTTTCTTGTTCTTGATGATGATGATGTGGGGATGTTTGGTACATGGCTTGGCAAGACAGCTCGATCATCAGAATACATCCATTTTGTTTCTGGCTCTTCATTTTGTTGTTGTTTATGGTGGTGGTACATAATGTTGTCCAAACTAAGAGCCATTGCCTTTGTTTGATGTTTTTCATAGTCACTAGCAGCCATTGCTGCAGTTCCTCCCAAGAAATTCTCGAGTTTTGGGGCATTATTTTGCACCATACCTTATAAAAAAAATTAAAAAAATGTCTTTTAAGTAAAAAGCTAGATTAGTAAACAGAAGTGAGCTCGAGTAACAGGGATAAAAGGAACTAACCATGAGAAGTAGAGAGGGCTTCCAAGATAGAAAGGGAGCCATCAGATTTAGGACTTGATTCTTATTCACTCCTCAAATAGCCTAAGCTTTTAGATAAGTTTGTAACTTAACATTAGCAAATGCTGAAAAGAAGTCAAAAGAGGCTGAGTCTTTGCAGCAATCTCATTCTCAGCTTTTTGAGTCTTTTCATCCATCTCATTCTCAGCTTTTTGAGTCTTTGCAGCAATCTCATTCTCAGCTTTTTGATCACGTTTCCTCTTCATCAGAAACAGGTGTTTGATGTCCTCGGCAATCTTTTCTCTAAAGATCCCAGAGTAAATCTCATAGTCATGCTCATTCTCGGTCTCATCCCCCTCAAATTCCTTTTGAGACGTTGACTTCCAGAAGAAATGTTAAAGTTGTATTTGTGGCTGATCAAGTTGATTAGGACTTTCTGCGGTTATGAAAAACTACAATAGTTGGTTTTTGGTTTGAATTTGATGTGTTCCTAATGTTGTGTTTTAGTTTCCTATTTTTCTACGACTACTTTTCTATTAGAGGCAACTCTTTTCCTCCTTCCTGGTAATTGCTTATATATACTAATTGACTCTCTATTTCTAAAAAAATAAAAAAAATAGAGTTCTGTTGTTGGATACGTGTAATGAGTTGCAGAATGAACATGTTCCATTTCTTTTCTTATCCCCCCCAACAAAATAAAAAATAAATAAAAATAAGTAAGTAAGTAAGTAAGTAAATAAATAAAATGATCAAATTGACTGTTATGGGAATACTACATGCTAAGTTGAAGGGGCAGTTATGTTGGATCACTATTATTTGATGATTTCTGGATAATACAAAATCTTGTCCGCTCAAGAACTAGAATGCCTTATATGTTAAAAAAGTGGGTGAGCTAGATATTTAAGATGGATGTGTGCTAAATCCTCAGTATATTAAAATGGAAACAAATTCGCTTTCGAGGGTAGAAGTAGCCCAAACACAAAAGAGCGATGTAGACCAACAAATACACAAGTTGATAAGAGTGATGCTAGTAAAGTTAATGTTAAAGCTATGGAGGGGAGGGATACATGTATACATTAAAAATAACATAGAGATTCATGAGGACCTCATGGAATATAATGATAGGGTTCTAAATCCCATTTTGGGGCGATTGACGGCATCGCGGACGGTGATGTATGTCGCCTACGTTTGACCATCTGATATCAATCCTGGCACCCTAGATGCACCTTAGGTCGGATCTTGTGTAAAGTCAAAGGGGGAGGGGGTGAATGTCTAAAATTAGGAAGACTTGGATGGAAGTATTGTTAAGGAATTAGAATCCTATTCATTGTCTAAAATTAGGAAGAAAACTCTTAGTGGCACTGCTTATAGGGTATTGTGGTTGGTGGTTGGCATCTTAAAATATAAATAAGATGAGAGCCTTTCTCATCCACAGCTATCAAAATCCGTCCATCTTTTGTTTCGAAAGACAGAGCAAACAAATTCTCCACTGTTTGAGCAAATGATTTTATGTTTAATAAGAGTTGTTCCGGTTTCACTGACCTCTTCTCTCTAAGGATCTCAAACATCACAGTCATGTTTGTGACAGTGTCTGTTTTCTCTTCACTGGTGTTATACTGTTACCTTGTTTTTACTTGTGACCGTATAACACCAGTGAAGAGTAAAACAGGCACTGTCACAAACATGGCTGTGATGTTTGAGATCCTTAGAGAGAAGAGGACAGTGAAACTGGAAAATTTCTTATTAAACAGAAAATCTTTTGCTCAGACAGTCGAGAACTTATTTGCTCTGTCTTTCTTGGTCAAAGATTGGATAGGGTTTTGATAGTTGTGGATGAGAAAGACTCTCATCTTGTTTATAAATGTTATCATTATATGTTGTAGGAGAAATTTACATGGACGCCGGATATCGACGAGGCGACGGCTAGATATGTTTTCAATAAACAGTGTTCGAAGTTATTTCGGGATCATATTGGTAACATATTTATCTATCATTAATTAGTTTAATTAAAAATGATTATACTCTTTTAATTTTATAATGTCATCATTATATGTTTACGAGATATTCATATTTTTTATCGGTAACACGAAGTCTAAATTTTATATTAAGCGGCTCGAGGCGAAATTACAGCCCTTGATACCTCCTTGGATGACCGAGGAGGTGTTTCTTCGCTTTTGCGAACATTGGGCGTCGGATGGGGCGATAGCTATCGCCGAACAGGCTAAGGCAAATAGAGCAGGCTCCTCGGGGTCGGTGACAAAGCATACGATGGGGACGATCGGGGTCGGCGAGCATCACTACCGTATGGTATGTATGTTAGTTTAAATATAGTAGTGTATGCATGCTTTTAAATAGGTTTATGTACGTATGTTGCATTTATACAATTTCAAAATAATAATCTCGCTTATTTTATTTATAGGAAAAGGAACATGGCCCGGATGTCAGTTTTTTGGATGTTTTCGTTAGCACCCATGTTCGGACTCCTACATCGCCCGATCAACCTCCGCAATGGGTTGACGATCGCTCTGCATTGGCCTTTGTAAGTAAACTATCATTAAATGACTTGATTTTGAATATGTAAATTTATTTATGTACATTACATTGTGTATATGATTATAATTGTTTATTTTATTTTGACAGAGTACATATCAAGCCGCCGTTGTTCCCGAAGGTACGCCTCCCGGCCAGCCCGTTCCCTTCGTGCCTGATGTTTGGCGCTCGATCACCTCGGAGGGACATCTAAAGAGAGGAGACCGAGTGTTAGGGATGGGGGATTACGGGCGGCAATGCCCATCGACGTCGACCGGTCGTCGGTCAAATGTTTTCCCGCCCAAGTATAATGATCCGAGGATCGACACTCTGCAGGCTGAGTTGGCTGAGGAGAGACGCGAGGCTGTAGAGGCTAGGGCAAAGCTTGCGTAGGCTTTGGAGGCTCAGGCGCAGATGCAGGAAGAGAATAATCGGCGTCAGGCAGAGACCGATAGAAAATTTGCGATGTTGATGGCCCATATGGAGAATCTACACCAGGGTAATTTCCAGCCTCCCCCCCCCCCGATTCCCCCCGAGTTGATTACATACTATTTTAGACTTGTTTGTAATAACATTTGTCATATTTGGTACCCGCGGGAGCCCCGGCCCCCTCCTCCCCCACCTCCCCGCTCCCGATTTGGTACGTTGATTTTGGTTTTTAGTTTGGTACGCTGATTGGTACTATTTTATACTTATTTGTAAATATTTGTGATATTTGGTACCCGCAGGAGCCCCGGCCCCTCTCCCCCCCCCTCTCCCCACCCTCTCCCCCCTCTCCCCCCTCCCCACCCTCCCCCCTCCCGTTTTGGTACGGTGATATTTAGTTTTAAATTTGGTACGTTGATATTTGATTTTTAGTTTTATAGTTTTAGTTTTATCAATTGATTGTTATATCAGGTACAAAAAAAAATTGGTTAATTGATATTTTAAATTATTATTTTTTTAATTTATTTCATTATCAGCGACGGAAATTGCCGTCGCTGAAATTAATTTATTTTAATTAATTTTTATTCCAGCGACGGAAACTTCCACCGCTATATCAATTAATTTTAATTTTAATTTAATTTAATTTTTATTTTCACCGGCGGAAATTTCCGTCGCTGGAATAAAAATTAATTAAAATAAATTAATTTCAGGGACGGAAATTTTCGTCGCTGAAATTAATTTAATTTAAATTAATTTTTACTTCAGCGGCGGAAATTTTCGTCGCTGAAATTAATTTAATTTAATTTAATTTTTACTTCAGCCGCGGAAATTTCCGTCGCTGAAATTAATTTAATTTAATTAATTTTTATTTCAGCGACGGAAATTTCCGCCGGTGAAAATAAAAATTAAATTTTTATTTCACCGGCGAAATATTCCGTCGCTGAAATAAAAATTTAATTAAAATGAATTAATTTAGCTGCGGAATTTTTCGTCGCTAATGTCAAAAGATCACCGATGAAATTAATTATGTCGGTAAAATCAAAATATACCGGCGGAATTTGAGTCGTCAGACCACTGCGGCGGGATGATAGCAGCGGACCACCGACGGAAAAATTCCGTCGGTGTTTAACTTTAGCGACGCCATTTTTACTTTAGTGGCTGAAATTTCCACCGCTAAAACCTGTTTTTCTGGTAGTGCTAAGGATCGAGTCATTTCCCTGCAAAAGTGCTAAGAGAGTAATATCCAACTAAGTTGAAAACCCAAAAGGGCAGCCTAGGTAAAAAAAAACAGGGTCGCACTTCTCTCTACCTACCCCCTTTCTAAAAAATAAATCCCAAGCAAAAGCTTCAAAAAAAAAAGAGCAAGCAGCCCAAGCAAAAGCTTCAAAAAAAGGAGGGCTTCAAAAAAAAGTGCTAAAAGAGTAATACCCAACTAGATTGAAAACCTGAAAGGGCGGCCTAGGTAAAAAACAAAAAACAGGGTCGCACTTCTCTTGTCCCTCTCTCTACCTACCCCTTCTAAAAAAAAGAAAAAGATTAACAAACTCATAGAGTCGAACTACGGAGACCTGAGCCCCTTAGTCCACTTGTAAAAGGGGAACGCAGACAGCCGGAAACGGTTCGGTTTAAAACATAAATAAATATCATATTTTGTCATCAACACAATGATCGCATCACACATGTGTCTCGAAAAACTCTAATGCATCTCGAAAACTCTAATGTAATTCACATATTCATTACAGTTAAAAACTTCTTGATGAGTTCAAGCCCGGTCTACTCTTAAACTCGCAGCTAAGCTAAAAGACATATAAAAATACATAACTAAAAAACTAATGTGCTTGCAAGGATAATCAGTGGATACTCAAGGATCTAGCCACTAGTGCTCGCGTCCCCTTCCTCCCTCTTCCGTCTCCTCCCACCATGCCTCGTGTTCTTTCTAGGCACGGGAATGATGTCCGTCCTCCTCCTCCCTAGCTCCGGCATAGGGGCCGGGTCCATCAAGCCTGCCTCTATCAGAGCTCTGGTCGCCTGGGCTTCGTCTCTGATCTCCTGCCTCCTGGGCGGCGCCATAGGAACCCGGTCTCTCTGACGTTCCAATCTCATCTCATAGTCAAACATATCATCTCCACTCCTGTCATATGGGCTAGCCCTCGCCTCAGCTCTCCTCAATACTGAAACAGGGACATCTTCTGGTCCCACCATGGCCTCACGCCTCCTCATAAGAGCCACGTGAGTCTCCCCCATGTGTACCTCATACCAATCCAAGTACCAAGTGGACAGATAAATACTCTCCGAATGCCTGAGAAGGACCATAGGAGGAAAGGCATGATACCTCCATACTCGAGAGAAGAAGGAAAAGACAGATGGATCATCCATGGGAACAGACATCACCACCCTGGTGGCAATATCATCGCAGCCCTCCAAAGGAACCTGGTCCATCCCGAACTACCTGAGAACTAGAGCTGGAATGTAGAAGGTCGACCAACAGAGCCCCGGAAGCATAACTACCTGGGATCCATCCTGAAGCGTCCTCCTAGTCTCGATCTGCCAGTGCGGAATCCACCATCGGATGTCCTGGGTACGACGCTGAGCCATCCAGCGCTCCCACAAGGCCTGATCCTCGATCTCAACTGTAACTCCCCTCCTGGCGAAAGTCAATGGTCTGAATGCAAGTGGAGCTTCCCACAGGACCCCCAGCCTCTCCATCAGCCACATCGACAACAGAAACGGGCTTCCCCCGTGCATGTACCGCTTCCCGGTAGCCAATCGGTCAATAGCGTGAAGGGTCTCTACCAAGATCAAGGGAACTATATCCCGACCCGATCGGCAGTGCACAATAACGTCTAACAGAGACCGGTGGCACATCCCAAAGGAACAAACCATGAACAAGGACCCGATTGCACAAAGAGCAAAGGCATCCCAATAGCAATCGCCAACCATACCCAAGCTCCTAAACCTATCCGGGAGACCAAAAATGTCAAAATAGTCAGGTCCTCGAATCATACCTCGGGCTTCCTCCGGAGAGATTTGAAGGAGACTAGAAAATTTGTTGACGAAGGACATCCCTCTGGGCAAGGGAAGTGCAACTTCTTCCACCTCGGGCCCTCCTAGTAACACCCTAAAATCTATAAGGGTGGGAACCATCTCGTTGTAGGAGAAGCAAAAGACGTGCCTCCGAGTGTCCCAAAACGCGGCAAAAGCCCTCATCAAGTCATAATCCGGAACAAGCTCCTTAAGAGACCATAAGGATTTGATCTTGTATCTCTCTTCGAAGAACGCCCTATTCCCATGCATGACCTCCCGAGAACACTCCTTGAACTTGTCAAAGAAGATCATTTGCAACTCCTTTGGCAATTTAGGAGAATTCTTCATGCTTTCCATGGTTTTCTATGGTTTTGGTCGTGACTTCAGAAAGAACTTAGAAGAAGATGAAGGTAAGCGATAAAAATAAGATCTAAGGTGAAAATTTAAATAACCTTGCCATATGATGCCCTTGTCCGTGCGGATGATATTGCAGCCTCAGTCTCATCCACGCGGATAAGATTGTCTCCCAGTCCAAAAACTTTCCTGACAACAGTAAAAACTGCTACCCCCAAATGAGGAAACCTTTCCCCAAACGGCCAAACACAAAAATATGCCCATTCCCCATGTTTTTCATCCAAAATCCCAACAAAGATCCCATATTTATCCATGTAAAGCACCAAACCGGGCTCATGCAACTTGCATTCAGTACAGAATTAAACAAAAATACAAAAAAATGGTGAAATAAAATGTATTAACCTAGTTATTACATTCCAAAAAATAAAAGAAATAAAAAACAATGTGCATAAAATGTGTATATGTTTTCTCTCTCTGCCCTAACAGGTACAATCAGTCGGAATCACTGTCCGAATCAGGAATAGGATCCTCCTCCCTGGCAATCTCCTTGCCATGCCTCCGCACCCTTCGCTAAACCGTGCTCGGCCCCTCTACCGCTGCCTCCGAGAAAGCCATCCCCGGCTCTATGTCATCCTTCTCCGCGTCAGAGTATGTGTCCTCGGGATCAGCAGGCACGCCTCGGTACGGCAACCCGATGTCAGCAAAGAAGTCGTATCTGAAGGAGTAGGCATCAGAGCTTTGGCCATACGTCCCCTGAGTCTGCAAGGGAGTCCCACAATCTCCCTGCGGCTCAAAGGCGCCACCGCAATGCGAAGAGGAACCCTCACCAGCTCCGCCCTGAACGAAGCCCGGTCCCTCCATGCCCCCGAAGATAATGTGATCCCGGGAAAGCTCCACCTCCTGTCCATGTATGGAGAAGGAGAAATGTCCAGCGAATCTCTGGGCTGGGTACGGGGAGTCTCCATAGAACGCCTGCCTGGCATAGGCCCGTCGGCTGGAATAGGCGACCTCTCCCCCTTAGAGGCACTAGGTGCTAGTCGCGATGCCCTCTCGGAACCTCGAGCGTTCCCCCACGTCACGAGGTTGCGAATGAACCTCTTAGCACCAAAAACCTGGCGCAAGAACCAATCAACAACTCAGGTCGAATACTACAAAGAAGGAACGAAAGCATAAAAAACAGTCAAAGCAATGGCATAGGATGTACAAAAGCTAAATAGTCAGAATATGATCAGCACATACCTGAGCATTCGGTCGGGACCGGAAAGCTCGCGGTGTCACCTCTAAGAGGGGTATCTGTGCCCTCATCCTAACCCCCTCCTGGGTATACGAGAAGTCAGCTCGGGGGATCCTCACAACCGTCGCCAGCACATGAGGTGTCCTCAGCCTTCGTGCCACGAACGCCTGATAGGGCTCCTGAGTAACGTATTCCGGGGCAAGCCATCTAGCCCTAAACCAGTCTCAGTTCGCTAACCCCTCCCGAGGAAACAACATATCAGTAGGAGGCTCAGCCGGCACCAAAGCAGCCATCCCTAGACCATGCTGCCTCATCACCCTTGTTGGGTATGCATATTTTAACCCTCCTATTTTAGCTTAGATTTGATTGATCCCATAACCTCCTGTCTATTTTAAGGATTTTAGGACCCTATGTAATGAAGCTTAGACTTCAATTTTTTAGCTAAGTCCATTTTATAGAATAGGTTAAATTTAGGCTTGAAGACTGGCACAAGTCTCATTGGATCTGAGGATGCAGTTCAAATGTTTCAGAACCGCCTCATCAAACCGCTTGGCAGAACCGCTCCTAGCTAACTGCCTTGTGAAAACCTTAGTCTGAAACCGCTTATGAACTCCAGTGTGCAAACCGCACTCAAGGATCCTCATCTCTGGTGGAACCTCTCACTTGGAACCGCTTGCACACCAGAACCGCCCCAATGATGGGAGACTTGAAGTGAACCACATTTGACCGTTGGAATCCACATCAGCAATATCAAATGTCAACCACCATATCTTGTCACGTGACTACTTTTCAGACAAGATCTGCAAGGATCTTGAAAAGGTGACAGATGTCCTAACCAACTTGATTGTAGTTAAGGTCTGATCAGCTTTACCTGCAACAACAGTTCCAAAGGACAAAAGTGGATATTGTGGACCAATGGGAAAGCATCAAGTACTGTTCTTACAATAGCTGTGTCCAACGGCTATATCTTGGATGCTTGGGTATAAATACCCCCAATCTTCACCATTTGAAGATTGCTTGAGAAATTGATTTGTTGTGAGTTCATAGAAGCTAAAGCTCTACCCAGAAACTATTCAACCCTTTGAATCTTCATCTTCATACTTCAAGAAATATTCCCCAGCCCAAAAATTAAGCCTTAACACCATCAAAAATCATTGTGCTCTACATCTCAAAGATTAAAAGAGCCTTGATCTTGTTCTCACACACACACCTCACTTGTTTAATCACATAGATTATTCATTTGAGATACACTGGTTATAGTCTAAGACTCAATCTTCATAGAATAGATTTTAGATTTGAGTATCGATCTTTGTAACTTGTAATCTCTCATACTCAATAGTAAAATCACTCTTGAAAATCCAAGACTAACCATCTTGGTAGTGGACGTAGATCGTTTATCGATTGAACCACTCCAAATATTGTGTTCTTATTTTTTGCATTTATTTTCTTGTGCTTACTGATTATCTATCTTTATCTCTGTTTGATCTTTATTGTAGTTATCCTTTATTGTGAAATTGTGTTTGGAGTTAACATTGTCAAACCTCACTTTTAGTTTTATAACTGCTCAAAAAACTGCACCAAAACCGCTTTACAAAACCGCTCCTCAAAACCGCTTGTATCTTCAAATATTCCGCTGTGCATTTTACAACTCTACTTGCAGTTTCTTACACACTGCAAGAGGTTTTGTAAGCTTAGAGGTTTAGTTTTAAAAAGGAGGGCAAAAAATTTTAAACAGCTATTCACCCCCCCTCTAGCTGTATTTTCACCCTTGTTGCCACCTTTGGGACCAACAAGTGGTATCAGAGCCAACACATTTATAAAACCACTATTTTTCAAGCTTAACAGCTTGTGTGCCGATTCAATATGGCAAACTCAAAGATAATGACAACTGTTAACTTTTCACACATTTCAATCTTGGACGAAGACCACTTTGACATCTGGAAGTGCCGAATGCTTATTCATTTGGAAACAATTGATGAGATGCTGGTAGAGTGCGTAATCAATGGCCCGTTTGTTCCCATGAAGGCCAACACTGATGCAACCACCAATACAGAAACTCCAGAGGTCAAAAATCCTAAAGACAAGTGGTCGGATGAAGAGAAGAGATTAGCTACCTTGGACAGCAAGGCAAGGCACATCATTTCTGGTACCCTCCCCGTTTCAACTCTTCAAAAGGTGATGTACCTCAAAACCGCAAAGCAGATGTGGGATGCCATAGAGAGCTACCTCGACGGTGATGACGAATGCAAGGAAAGCAAATTATATGTTGTTGAAAGATCCTACAACAACTTCAACAGAAAATTCAACGAAACCTTGCGTCAGACCTACGACCGCTATGTTGAGGTAGTTAATGCTTGTAGATCTCTTGGAAAAACTTTAACTGATAAGGAAATCAATATGACTTTCCTAGCTGCTTTAGGTTCTAGATGGGTTAATAAGGCTACCTCTCTAGAAGACTCCAAAGTTTTGAATACTTGGTCGTTAAGTAACTTGTATGCAAATCTTAGAGTCTATGTGCTTAAGTTAAATCATATTGAAGAGATTGAAGGGAAAACCAAATTGCTTTCCATGTCCGTAGTGGAACATGAGGAGAAACCATCTACATCCAATCAAACCGTAGATCCTTCCATATCAACCTCATCACTCATTGAGATGGATGATGATGATTTTGCCATGTTTGTGAAAAGATTTCAAAAATTTAGAAAATCCTCAAAACCTTTCGCAAAAACATTTTCAAAAGGCAAACCTCCTGCAACATTTTCTAGGGCTGCAGATACAAAGAAAAAGATTGATCTAGTTTGCTACAACTGTAGAAAACCTAGTCACTTTGTATCTGAGTGTCCACAGCCTAAATATGAATATATGAAAAAGAAAACCTCTCCTGCGAAATTTTCTCATCGCAAGGGAATGGTTGCTGAGGAGGAAGAGAATTCCAAGGAATTAGCAACTTGGATTGAAACTGATTCTGATGATGGAAGTGACGAAGAAACCGAAGAGGTTAATCTCTGCTTAATTGCAGATGCTTTCGATGAGTCAGATACTGAGTCAATCGAGTTGCAAGAAATGGAGGAAGAAGATGTTTCTGCAAAAATTCCAAATTTTAAGTTGGATGAAAATATCAAACTTACTCCTAGCATTAAGATATGAAATTGCTCGTATTCATGTCCCATTTTTCCTCCTTCAAATGCTCCACCTTCAAAAGTAATTCGAAAGAAGAAAATTTTGAAAAAGGTGGTGGAAGAGGTTTCTCCCGTGGAACATGAAAGGATGTTCAAGGAAGCATAAATGATGATCCATAAGTTCTCAAATGTTAAGAAAGCCTTAAGCTTAGCTTATGATGAACTTACTCAGTACAAGATGGAGAAAACTGTGATGAGGTCTGAAATTTCAAATCTTAAGGACCAAATCAAAAGCATGACTCCTCTTGCTGACCAAAACCGCATCCTTGAAACTAAGGTTGCTGCACTTCAACTCCGAAATGATGACCTAGTTGCCGAGAAACTCGATCTCTAAAGGATCATTGATGGGTGGACAAAGTCAAAAGTCACCATGGATCAAATTATAGATTCCCAAGTACCCAGTGGAATTAAAGATGGTCTTGGATTTGGATCTGGTGAAGAGGAGAAGTGTGCATCCTGCTGTGAAAAGGATGAGGAAATTTTAAGACTAACTAAAGAAATTCCTAAGGGGAAGCATGCTAATGCTAAGGGTAAAGGACAACAAAATTTTAATTATGTCTACCCAAAGAAGAAATATGGGAAGAACTCTCAGATGAAGGCAAAGAATTCTGAGAGTGTAGCTTCAGAGGAAATGGCTTATGGAGTTGGTCGTATCCCTGCTCCAACCGCTTCTGGTGGAACAGGTGGTGCTGGCAACTGCAAGGCTGACCGCGCCTCTTCTTCGACCGCTCCTCTTGCCTTCAAAAGCAAGAAGAGCGTTCCTAGAAAATACGTGGTCAAACCAAAGCCAGTTCCCTTTGTTAAGGCTGAAATCGCTCCTCCCAAACCGCATGCAACTCCTAAGAAGATTAAGGAGTTAGTAAAATCTCATGATGCTTGTAGCTTTTATAAATGCTCTGTGTGTGATGGTTTAGGTCACAAGGCTGCAGAATGCCTTTTGTGGTTCACATCCAATGCCAGGAAGAGTAAACCTCCTTCTGTCAAATAGGTGTGGGTCGTGAAGGGTTGCTAACTTCAGGACCCAAGGAATAAAGGGGGACCTCATTCTTAATGTTTACATTTCAGGTCCTCTGCTTAATGGCTGGTCACTCCAAGGATAATGAATTGTGTCTTGACAGTGGCTGCTCAAGACATATGACTGGAGATAGATCATTAGTTGAAGATGTCATTGAAGCAAGTGGTCCGTCTGTAACCTTTGGTGACAACAACAAAGGCAAGACCATTGGGTATGGTGTAATAAGGAGAGGAAACCTAACCATTGAGAAGGTTTCTCTTGTTGAAGGACTCAAGCACAACCTCCTTTCAATTTCTCAATTCTGGGACAAAGGAATGCTTTGCAACTTCACGTCATCAAATTGCTTTATCAAAGATAGCATTTCCGGAGTCACCCTACTCACAGGGATTCGCAAGAGTAATATTTACATTATTGATCTAGATTCTGCATGCAGTATTACTAATCTCTGTTTTGTAGCAAAAAATGTGAGCAAAAATAGTTGGCTATGGCACAAGAGGTTGAGCCACTTGAACTTCAAGTATCTTGCAAAGATTGGTAGGGAAAACCTCGTTCGTGGTTTACCCAAAGTGGCTGACCACCATCCTGAGAAATGCAGTGCATGCTAGCTTGGTAAGCAATCCGCGTCATCTTTCACCAGCAAGACTGCTCCATCAACTTTAAGATGCTTACAACTGCTTCACATAGATTTGTTTGGACCCGTAACCACTGCCAGCATTGGAGGAAGTGGATATACTTTAGTAGTGGTGGATGATTATTCAAGATATGCGTGGGTTGAGATGATGATTTCCAAAGATGATTGCTATGATATTCTCACCGCAATTTTTAGATGGCACCAAACTCATAAAGAAAAAGACATCGTTAGTGTTCGATCAGATAATGGAAAAGAATTTAAGAACAACGGTGTTGCTCAGTATTGTGATGACTATGGGATTGATCACAATTTCTCAACTGCTGGTGTTCCACAACAAAATGGGGTTGTGGAAAGGAAGAACATGACGTTGATTGAGGCTGGAAAGACAATGATATCTTAAGCGAAGCTGCCTCAGTATTTTTGGACTGAAGCAATCAACACAGCATGCTTCACTCAAAACCGCTCCCTCATCAACAAAACCTATAACAAGACTCCATATGAGCTTTGGAGAGGAAAAACCCCCAACATTGCATTCTTCAAGATCTTCGGCTGCAAATGTTTTATCCTCTACAACGGAAGAGAAAATAGAGGTAAATTCGGAGCCAAGGCCGACGTAGGTATTTTTGTTGGGTATGCTAAACATTCAAAAGTTTTTCATGTTTTCAATAAAACTAGTTTAAAAATAATTGAGTCTGTCCATGTTACATTCGATGAGCATTCTCTCCTTGAGCCACATTTGGCTCCAAATGTTGCTGTTGATTTTGTTGAGCATAATGAAACAGGTGAATCCTCTAGAACCGCACCTGAACCTCAACCGCAAAATCCAGCACCCTCAACTAAAATTCCCTCAAACCACACTTTTGAAACCGCACCTGAAGTTCCTACTCCAGATGCAACTCCAAGGGAAAATGAAGTTGAGAATTCCCCCATCCAGCTTATTGAACCTCTTCGTCAACTTACCTTCCATGACTTCGCTGAAGGATCTAACGATGTTCCATTTGAAGATATTCAGCAAACCTCAGTCCAACCAGACTTACCCCCGAAGGTTCGTAAAGTCAGCAGTCACCCTCTCTCTAATGTGATTGTTGATCTGTTTTCCGATGTTCAAACAAGGAGATCAAACTATGATGAGCATACTTCCTTATTATCTCAAGTTGAACCCAAGAAGATTGATGAAGCACTCCAAGATTCCAGTTGGGTCGTTGCTATGCAAGAAGAACTCAACCAGTTTGAAAGATGCAAGGTCTGGACATTGGAGCCTCGACCTCAGGATCAAGGAGTGATAGGAACTAAGTGGGTGTTTAGGAATAAGATGGATGAAAATGGAAGCATCACAAGGAACAAAGCAAGGTTGGTTGCACAAGGATATAGGCAAGAAGAAGGAATCGATTATGATGAAACCTTCGCTCCAGTTGCAAAATTGGAAGCTATCAGAATCTTCTTAGCCTACGCATCTTTTAAGCATTTCAAGTTATATCAAATGGATGTGAAGAGTGCTTTCCTCAACGGTGAACTACAAGAAACCGTGTATGTTGCCCAACTGCCTGGATTTGAAGACTCCAAATTCCCCAATCATGTCTACAAACTCCAGAAAGCTTTGTATGGACTTAAGCAAGCTCCAAGGGCATGGTATGAGACTCTTTCTAAATTTTTACTAGAAAAAGGATTTAAACGCAGTAAAATTGATACAACTCTTTTTATTGCTAAATACAATGATCATACTTTACTTGTTCAAATATATGTTGATGATATCATTTTTTGTTCTACTAATGAGTTACTTTATAAGCGTTTCGAGAAGCTAATGAAAAGCAAGTTTGAGATGAGCATGATGGGAGAATTAACTTTCTTCCTCGGGCTTCAAATCAAGCAATGCGAAGAAAGTATTTTCCTCAGCCAAGCCAAGTACACCAAGGAGTTAATAAAGAAGTTTGGATTAGAAAATGCTAAAGCATATGATACTCCTATGGCCACCGGCAATAAGCTAGATAAAGATCTAAAAGGTAAGAAGGTTGATCAAACCCTATATCGAGGTATGATCGGCTCATTACTTTATTTAACTACTAGTAGGCCCGATATCATGTTTAGTGTCTGTGTATGTGCACGCTATCAAGCAGATCCTAGAGAAGCACATTTAATTGCAGTCAAGCGTATAATCCGCTATTTATCTGGAACCACTAACCTTGGACTTTGGTATTCCAAAGATTCGAACTTCGATCTTGTAGGTTATTCAGATGCAGATTATGCAGCTTGTACAATTGACATGAAGAGCACTAGTGGTACTTGTCATTTCCTCGGGAAAAGACTAGTTGCTTGGGCCAGCAAGAAGCAAGCATCAGTTTCAGTGTCAACCACAGAGGGTGAGTATATTGCTGCTGGAAGTTGTTGCTGTCAAATCCTCTGGATGAAGCAGCAGTTGGTGGACTATGGAATCCATGAAGGGAATTGCCCTATCATGTGTGACAACACTTCAACAATTTCAGTCTCCAACAACCCTGTCATGCACTCCAAGACCAAGAATATTGATATCAAGTATCATTTCCTCAAAGACCATGTGGAGAAGAGGAATATCCATTTAGAGTACGTGGGGACAGACAACCAAATTGCTGATATCCTCACCAAGGCTCTTGACTCCAAGAGATTTACTTTTCTCAGAGGAGAAATGGGTATGCTTGATTTTAAATAATTTCATATTTTTTATTTGCTAACTTGTGTGTTGAGTATAGGTTGAAATTCCTATTGAAGATTCAAACCGCCTCTGTTGAAACCGCATACACCTAAATCGCAAGCAGTCAAAACCGCCTCCATCCAACTACCATTGCCAAACCACTTGATGCAGTCTGACCGCTTGGATCAAAACCGCGTTTCATTATATGAGTAAATTTTGTCTATTTATTTCTTTTCTATATTCATTAAAAAAAAAACTGTTCAAATTCCTTTTATTTATTTTTTAGTCCTTATTTTGACATAAGGGTATTTTTGCAAATGTTTTCCCTCGTTTATTTCAAAATTTAACAGCATTTAATGCTAAGGGGACATGAGCATTAAAAACCCTCATGTCAGCCGTCTTTGAGAGAAGTGCAGGAGGTGAAAGAGTGCAACAGTTGGTATATTTTCAATCATTTTATTCTGAACCAACTGCTTGCCCCCTTCACCTATATATACCTTGTTTGGTGAAAACTCTACCTTTTTACTGTCACTCTCTGCACGTACTATCTACCAAACCACTTTCTCTCTCTAAAAACCCTCTAAAAACCTTCATTTTCAAAACTTCAAACAAGATGACTTCAACCTTCAAAAGGCAAAGAGCCTCTGCAATTACTAGGGCTCCCAAGAAGACTATTCTGGATATGGTAACATCTTCTAACCCTAATCCTTAAATTTCTGCAAAACTGCTATGGTTGAACACTAAGTCTGTTCGTATTCTTCAAGTTTACATTTAGGGTGATTTTGTTCTTGTTTATTTCTCATTTTTGATAATTCTTGTTGGGTTATGTTCGGAAGCTTGCATGGATTCAATATATGTTGTTAATTTCATGATCAATCCATGCCTTGAACACTAATTTTGAGTTTTTCAGTCTTCGTATGTTGAAAACCCATTTATGTGTTCTTGATGATTCTTGATGATTCTGTACGAAATTTGTTATGTTGATGATATATTATTAGTCTACAACTTGTTAGGATCATTTTGACATAATTTTTGTTGATTTTGGTTAAGTTTTTTGATTCTCTCTGTTCTTGGTGTTCATAACTGTTTTTCATGTTCTTCATGAAACTCATGTGTTTTTCATGAATATTCATATGTTTTGGATGCCTTGATTTTGAATAGTGTTTTCCATACTTAGAAAAATTTTGGACTCTTTCATAAATTTTGGATTTCACTATGTTTTGAAACCGCTTGGATTATAAACCGCTTCACCTTTCATGTTTCAAAACCGCATGCTCCTTCTAAAGCTAAACCGCATGTTGGAACCGCTTTTCAAACTCCTTTGAAACCGCATGCTGTCTGAAAATTCCTTTCTTAATTTTTGAGACTTTACTAAGTATATAGGCTGGAAACCAAGAACTTCCTCTCTAAGCACTGCTTGCATGTGTGGGATAAGTTTGGATTACAATGCCACGTACTAGTAATTTTTGTTCTCAACACCTCATTTTCTTTAGTATTCATATGCTCACTTGGGGTTTGAAATGCTTCATTTTCAAAACCGCACCAATGCTAAACCGCTTGGTGCTCAAACCGCTTGTGAACTGTGAATACACCAATGGATCTAACACTTAATGTTTTCTTTTATAGGATCCTACTACCTTCCTACCTGGGTGGGAAATCAATGAGGCTGAGCTAAAGATAGATGCTCTAGGAAGGGAACTGCTTAGGAAGTTGAGAGTATCTGGCATCCTGCCCCTCTTCACCAAGCAGCAGGATTTCATTGTGCCTTCATTTGTTGATCAATTCTATGCAACTGCCAAGCGTGGATCGAGGGTGCTAGATGAAGGTCAAAGAGTTTCCTGCCTGACCGCTGTTATTGAAGGCTTATCCCTCTCCATTGACTATATTGATATCAGAAGGATTTTCAAGTTCAAGGTTGGTGGATCTCGAGTAGAAGTGGATCAAGTAATTCAAGACAATGCTGCCTTCCAAACCGCTAAAGAGAAGACTATGGTTGGGAAATTCAAGAAAATCCCCAGGAAAGGTTTTGGTGAACTGATGAGCCACATAGGTTACTTGGTTGGAAGATCAGTCTGTGGCAAGACTGGTAACCATAATAATTTCACATCCCAACAATGGATGTATAGTTCAGCAATTTTTATGGAGATTATGCTGCATTGGCCAAGAATCCTCTATAAGGAGATACGTGACAGTGTTGAGACTTATCAATCTAAGATAAGAGGAGAAGAGCAGAGATGGAGACCCTTTTGCAGAATTCTGACTGCAATCTTAATGGATTTTGGCCAACTGGAGGAGATTACCAATAAGAATCCGGAATTGATGGTTGACTGTTCTGATGAAACCCTAGGCTTGCTCACCTGCCACTCTTTCAGATATGTCAATGGGGATGCACTCTACAAATCCTTGTATGATGCAGACACTTATCCCAAGAAAGAGCCTTATGAGCTTAGGGATCCCACAACTGCTCCTCAGGCTAAGGGTACAAAGCGTTCTAGGAAGCCTCCTGTTAGAGCTGAACCGCTCCCCAAGAAGCCCAAGACCGCTCCTACTTCCAAACCGCGTGCAGCTGATGATGGAGCTGGTCCAAGTAAGAAACAGATGCAGAAACCAATGAATTTGGTTGATGAAGATGATGATGAAGAAAAGGCTGAAGATCCCAATCTTCCTAACTTGGTCGCTAGAGCCAAGAAAGCTAGAAATGATGTTGAAGGATTGACTGTTGAAGAGCAAATACAGTTTTACAAAGACAAGGTTGAGAGATTGGCCAAAGAGCATGAAGAATTGAGGCAAGCCAGAGGGAAGTCAACCGCAGATGAAACCGCATCTCCACCCCAACCGTAACCTGAATCCCAACCGCCTCCATCCTCACATAATTCCCCTGTCCAATCTCCAATCCAATCCCCTGTTCATTCCCCTGTCCAATCCCCTCACATATCTCCTATCCACTCTCTTTCAAAGTCCAAATCCAAAACTCCTCCTCCCCAAATCGAGTCACCTATTCAGGGGGAGAAACCCTTGAAGAGGAGGAAGATGAGAGGCAAGAAAAATACCAAGAAAGGTAAACATGTTCAACCCTCACCCTCTCCTTCTCCCTCACCTCCTAGAAATTCCCCTTCTCCCATCAGAAACTCACACTCACCTTCACCCAGAAAATCCCTTTCACCTTTATCCTCCCAATCCATACACCATTCACCCCAACACTCCCAATCAATAAATTCCCAACACTCAAACCAAACCCCTCCTCAATCCAATGCCTACCAACTATGGCAATCCAAACCCTCAGCTGGACATGCTACTTCCAAATATGTTAGGGAAGATCCAACCCCAACCAATTCCCCTAACCTAAACCGCTCCAGATCCCACTCCCCTGCCAAATCCTTAACTCCTCAAAACTCACCCCTTAGACAAAAATCCCCTCCTCCAAACATCCCTCCTCAAACCCAAACCGCTCCTGAAAATATCCAATCCCAAACCACCCCTGAAAATACCCACTTCCAACCGCCTCCAACATTCCAAACCGCCTCCACCTCAACCGCCCCTCCATCAGACTACTCCCAAATCCTTCAGATCCTTAACCTCATTCAAGGCCAACTCATCATCAATCAAGGCCACATCATCAAACTAACCGCCTCTAATGCCTCCCTTTTTGAGTCCAACCGCTCCCTCCAAGCCAAGGTAGATTCTCAATCCCTTGAGATGGCAGCTCTAAAATCTTCATTGCTTGATGCCATTAAGGGGGAGAGATCTACAGCAATTCCATCTTCTTCAACCGCTTCCCTTGATGAGACCGCTTCAGTTGTTAAAACCGTTGCTGAAGCTTGTTTCAATGCCTTTCAGAAATCCTTGGAAGAAGGAATGCTAAAAGTCTTGGGAGATAAGGCATCAGTTGCTGAGCTGAATAAAGCTTTGGATAAACTTAGAGATAAGATCTGCACTTCCTTGGAGAAGGATCTTGGAAATTTAAGCTCAAAATTCCTTGACTTTCTGACCTCCAGACCGCAGCAGGCTCAAATAATCCAAACCGCTCTGGATTCTCTGCGAGAAGAAGTCTTGGAACAGATTGATTTATTCAAAGTAGACTCAAAGGTAAATCTGGATTGTGTAGGAGATGCTTCTATGTCCAAGTTGAAAGAAATTCAAGAAGAGTTCAACGACCGCTTGGACAACCTCAGGGAAGGATTCAACTCCAAACTTGGCTCAACAATCTCTGAGCTCAAATCTTCCTTGAAGGTATATGTGGACCTTGAGCCAATGGAGCAAGCAATACAGACCCAAAGCTTAGCTATTCAAGAGGAAGTTCATACCATATTCAATTCCCTTTATTCTTCCCTCTATGTTCAGCTTGATTCTATCAAAGAAAATCTGGTGGAAAACACCAAAGCGGTTGGTGCTACCAATTCCACTTCTGCCCACTCTGTGAATGCCTTGAAGAAACTTGAATCTACCCTCACTAGGACCGCAGAAGAAGTAAGGAGAATGAGGAAGGCAATGGCCTCTGATCAATCAAGAGCTGGACCAAGTGGAGCTGAGCATGAAGTCAATAAACCTCCTCAGCAGTAACAGCACCTCCTTATAATTTTTTGAACTCCTTTTTGTAAGTTGGACCGCACTCTCCTTGTATTATCTTTGTCCAACTTATTTTGTCTTTTGTTTGTAACCTTGTAATTTTCTTTCATTCCTGTATTTGTAATCACTTGAGGAATTAATGAAAATTGCATCATGGTTCCAAAACCTTGTTCATGTCAAACTGCTTGTTTGTAGAACAATGAAACCGCTTATGGTCTTAAACCTCATTCAAATAATTTTCAACTTAAAATCACTCTTTTGAAATGATGTTTAAACATTCAGTTTAAATCGCACTTTGTACTTAAACTCATATTTTTCAAGTGCACTGAATGCATTTCTATACTGTTCATATTGTAAGTTTCTCAATCTTTCAATAGTATAGAAATCTATAGCTTAAGCTAGTGTGTGCATTGACTTGGGACATGACTTACCATGTTTATTCCTATGGACATGTTTTTACCAAGTACAATGTTTGCTTTTGCTGTAGTAGGTAATGGCATCAATCAAATAGGGGGAGATTGCTGGGTATGCATATTTTAACCCTCCTATTTTAGCTTAGATTTGATTGATCCTATAACCTCCTGTCTATTTTAAGGACTTTAGGATCCTATGTAATGAAGCTTAAACTTCAATTTCTTAGCTAAGTCCATTTTATAGAATAGGTTAAATTTAGGCTTGAAGACTGGCACAAGACTCATTGGATCTGAGGATGAAGTTCAAATGTTTCAGAACCGCCTCATCAAACCGCTTGGCAGAATCGCTCCTAGCTAACTGCCTTGTGAAAACCTTAGTCTGAAACCGCTTATGAACTCCAGTGTGCAAACCGCACTCATGGATCCTCATCTCCGGTGGAACCTCTCACTTGGAACCACTTGCACACCAGAACCGCCCCAATGATTGGAGACTTGAAGTGAACCACATTTGATCGTTGGAATCCACATCAGCAATATCAAATGATATCTTGTCACGTGACTACTTTTCAGACAAGATCTGCAAGGATCTTGAAAAGGTGACAGATGTCCTAACCACCTTGATTGCAGCTGAGGTCTGATCAGCTTTACCTGCAACAACAGTTCCAAAGGATAAAAGTGGATACTGTGGACCAATGGAAAAGCATCAAGTACTGTCCTTACAACAGCTGTGTCCAACGGCTATATCTTGGATGCTTGGGTATAAATACCCCCAATCTTCACCATTTGAAGATTGCTTGAGAAATTGATTTGCTGTGAGTTCATAGAAGCTGAAGCTCTACCCAGAAATTATTCAACCCTTTGAATCTTCATCTTCATACTTCAAGAAATATTCCCCAGCCCAGAAATCAAGCGTTAACACCATCAAGAATCATTGTGCTCTACATCTCAAAGATTTAAAGAGCCTTGATCTTGTTCTCACACACACACCTCACTTGTTTAATCACATAGATTATTCATTTGAGATACACTGGTTATAGTCTAGGATTCAATCTTCATAGAATAGATTTTAGATTTGAGTATCGATCTTTGTAACTTGTAATCTCTCATACTCAATAGTAAAATCACTCTTGAAAATCCAAGACTAACCATCTTGGTAGTGGACGTAGATTGTTTATCGATTGAACCACTCCAAATATTGTGTTCTTATTTTCTGCATTTATTTTCTTGTGCTTACTGATTATCTATCTTTATCTCTGTTTGATCTTTATTGTAGTTATCCTTTATTGTGAAATTGTGTTTGGAGTTAACATTGTCAAACCTCACTTTCGCTTTATAACCGCCGTAAAACTGCACCAAAACCGCTTTACAAAACCGCTCCTCAAAACCGCTTGTATCTTCAAATATTCCGCTGTGCATTTTACAACTCTACTTGCAGTTTCTTACACACTGCAAGAGATTTTGTAAGCTTAGAGGTTTAGTTTTAAAAAGAGGGCGAAAAATTTTAAACAGCTATTCACCCCCCCTCTAGCTGTATTTTCACCCTTGTTGCTACCTTTGGGACCAACAACCCTCTCCCCCAAGTAGTAGACATTGCAGGTGAGTCCCCGCAAGATACACCTCTGCACCGTCCAGGGCTCAGCACCGCCCTGCTGGTCCACCTCAAACCGATCCCAAGGGTAAAAATTAACCCTCCCGCTGTTCTCCGCCATCAAAAATGGTACCATGTCATTGTACCTCATCTTTATCCTAGTCCTGCTATTCCTCTTCACCCGGGCATCCTTCATCCACCAAAGCATAGCCGGGTATACAAAAGCCTCCCCCTGGACATGGTCCCATAAGGCACAGCCAAAAATCTCCAAAGCCCAGACCTGCATCCAACATAGGAGACCCGTCAAAAAAAAAAACCACAGTGCATACACAATATGTACAAAGGATAAAGGAAAAGAAGGAGAAAGTATACCTCCAATGGGAACTCAAAGCAGGTCAGGGAGGTGGACGCCTTCCTGCTATATCTGTCAAAAGTGAAGTACAACCCCGCCAAGCCTGCCTCTCCCCAGGCATACTCGTCTATCCTGTTAATGTCCGCCAAAGACCCCAGCAAGGCGAACATAGTTGTGCCCTCAGCATGCCCAAATAGAGTGCTAGAAAGGCCGAACCATAAGAAGCATCAAGCGATCTGCTCAGCCGAAATGGTCTGGTCCCCTCTCTCATACCGAGCTATGCTCTCGATCAACTTCGCGTCCACCACGGCATATTCCATGCCTATTCCCTTCCGCGGCACGATGACAATCCCCAATAGATCCATCAGCTCCGCGTCCGTATACCCGTCGTGCCACTCCAAGCTAAGCCCATTGAAGGGAAGGCCAGTGATAGCGGCATAATCAGTGGGGGTCACGGTAGCCTCCCCCCAGAAAAAATGAAACGTATGGGTAACATCCCACCAGTGCTCGATCAGTGCCAAATAGAGCCCCTTGTTCTTATGCAAACCTGCCACCCCTCTCAGGCACTCAACAAAACCATAAAGTTTAGAAGCCACCACGAGCTGGTGAGGACTCCGCTGACCCACCCTACCAGCTGTGGGCAGGGCATCCCAAAGCCTGACAACTGCCTCCACGGACCCCCGCGTCTTTAGCTTTTCCAACTTGCGTTGGATGACATCCGCTCTCCCCTAAAAGTAAACACAGCAGAAGTATGTCATCAAAACTGTAAGTATATGACACAAACAATAGGAAAAGCAGAAAAGAAAGAAAATAGTCTCCGTCCCATTTTTGGACATATTTTTCTGCATGCATCTTTTCTTGCATTCAAGCATCATGTTATCAAACATGCATTCACAAAAAAAAAAATTCATCAAAAAATCTCTTATGCAAGAGTCCATTTCAAATTCGGCAAATTTGTATTCATCAAAATCTCTTATGCAAGAGTCTGTTTCAAATTCGGCAAATTTGCATTCATCAAAATCTCTTATGCAAGAGTTCGTTTCAAATTCGGCAAATTTGTATCCAGTTTACGAAACAATTTTCATCATCAAAATCTCTTATGCAAGAATCCATTTCAAATTCGGCAAATTTGTATCCAATTTACGAAACAATTTTCATCATCAAAATCTTTTATGCAAGGTCCGTTTCAAATTCGGCAAATTTTATCCAATTTACGAAACAATTTTCATCATCAAAATCTCTTATGCAAGAGTCTGTTCCAAATTCGGCAAATTTGTGTCCATTTTACAAAAAGCACTTTGCATCAAAAATCTCTTATACAAGAGTCCGTTCCAAATTCGGCAAATTTGTACCTCCTTTTACAAACATAACATACATGCATCTTTTCTCACATTCAAGCATCATGTTATCAAACATGCATTCACAAAAGCAAATTTTCATCACAAAAAATCTCTTATGCAATAGCCCGTCCCAAATTCAGCAAATTTGCACCCACTTTCTTTTTACATTATGCAAACTACCCATGTTTTTTACAAATAAATTACATATCCTTTTACCCATGTCCTCAATTAAACGAATGCATCATCAATTTCACATTTCAACGACAAAACAAACAAAAGCCCCAATTTTGACAATCCAAGCCCTAAATCTAGCATGTACCAATTTTAATAAAAAATCAACAAAATAGACAAAATTGAGTATCATACCATGCGAAGATCCTCGTCGGTCGGTGGCCCAATGTTGCCACATATCCGGGTAAAACTCCTCGTTTATCGATTGCGAGAGCGTATAGTAGTGGTGCATCCTCACCAACTCAAGCCTCCTCTCCACCGCCACTCTACTCACCCGACCTCGGCGGACTCCATGAGCTCCTCCCTCTCTCTCCATAGCCTTGTTTTTGAAGGTTTTCGCGAAGAAATTGGACAACAATGGCCTCTTCTCTCTCTCTTTTCTCTCTCTTGCCTCAGCTGAATTTTGAAAATGGAGAAGACAGATACGACTGTCCGTTTTTTTAAACCAGGCGCCCTGCTGATCTGGTCCGCGCGGATAAGATTGCAGGGCGAAATCTCTGATTTTCCCTTTTAATTCCTGGTCCTCTGCATCCAGACCCCCGGTTTAACGAAAACTTAACGGAAGTCCATTCGCTTCCTCGTTTTCAACCACGGCCGTCATCGTAAGCCCGTCCTTTAACGAAAACTTAACGGAAGTCCATTCCCTTCCTCGTTTTCAACCCCGACCGTCATCGTAAGGTCGTCCTTTAACGAAAACTTAACGGAAGTACATTCCCTTCCTCGTTTTCAATCTCGGCCGTCATCGTAAGCCCGTCCTTTAACGAAAACTTAACAGAAGTACTTTCCTTTCCTCATTTTCAACCCCGCCGTCATCGTAAGCCAGTCCTTTAACGAAAACATAACGGAAGTCCATTCCCTTCCTCGTTTTCAACCCCGGCCATCATCGTAAGCCCGTCCTTTAACGAAAATTTAACGGAAGCCCATTCCCTTCCTCGTTTTCAACCCCGGCCGTCATCGTAAGCCCGTCCTTTAACAAAAACTTAACGGGAGTCCATTCCCTTCCTCGTTTTCAACCCCGGCCGTTATCGTAAGCCCGTCCTTTAAAGAAAACTTAACGGAAGTCCATTCCCTTCCTCATTTTCAACCCTGGTCGTCATCGTAACCCCGTCCTTTAATGAAAACTTAACGGAAGTCCATTTCCTTCCTCGTTTTCAACCCCGGCCATCATCGTAAGCCCGTCCTTTAACGAAAACTTAACGGAAGTCCATTCCCTTCCTCATTTTCAACCCTGGCTGTCATCGTAAGCCCGTCCTTTAACGAAAACTTAACGGAAGTCTATTCCCTTACTCGTTTTCAACCCCGGCCGTCATCATAAGCCTGTCCTTTAACGAAAACTTAACAGAAGTCTATTCCCTTCCTCGTTTTCAACCCCGACCGTCATTGTAAGCCCGTCCTTTAACGAAAACTTAACGGAAGCCTATTCCCTTCCTCGTTTTCAACCCCGGCCGTCATCGTAAGTCCTTCCTTTAACAAAAACTTAACGGAAGTCCATTCCCTTCCTCATTTTCAACCCCGACCGTCATCGTAAGCCCGAATTCATTTCTTCGGCCATCATTGTAAGCCTGTACCAAGAACACATATCCCCAGCAGATAAACCCCGGCAGTTATCGTAAGCCCAAATCTTCCCCAGCGAGTCCGTCTTCGACAACGCCTCCGTTAGTCGAGTTTCCTTCGGCAACGCCTCCGTTAGTCAAGTCTACCTTCGACAACGCCTCCGTTAGTCGAGTCCGCCTTCGGTAACGCCTCCGTTAGTCGAGTCTATCTTTGGCAATGCCTCCGTTAGTCGAGTTTTCTTCGGCAACACCTCCGTTAGTCGAGTTTTCTTCGGCAACGCCTCCGTTAGTCGAGTTCCCTTCGGCAACGCCTCCGTTAGTCGAGTTTCCTTCGGAAACGCCTCCATTAGTCGAGTCTACCTTCAGCAACGCCTTCGTTAGTCGAGTCTATCTTCAACAACGCCTCCGTTAGTCGAGTTTCCTTCGGCAACGCCTCCGTTAGTCGAGTTTTCTTCGGCAACGCCTCCATTAGTCGAGTTTTCTTCGGCAACGCCTCTGTTAGTTGAGTCCATCTTCGACAAGGAAAATGTGGCGGGAGGTCCATTTGTTTGACCGCTCCTTTCCCCCGCAAGATCTGAACTACGATCGGCTTGATTCCCACATGGGATACGTAGGAATCCTTTGGTTAAGGGTCCAGCCATCCAACCGCCTCGGTCACCTCCTCACCCATCTAGGTAAAGTTTCCCAGATTGGAATCCTCACTTTGTTGACAACCTCGCTTCCCCTGGAAGTACCGTCGCCGAGGGGCTATTGTAAGTGCCCCAATCTGGGTCGTTAATGTTCCGTCAGCCCAAATTAATGATTTATGACCATTAAGGGGCATTTTGGACATTATTTTGATAATTTGAATGAGGAAGAACCTCTTAGGATTAAAAAATGGACAAATACCTCGCTGGAAATTTGTCATTTCCCATAAAAAGAATATTGACCATTTAACAAAAAGTCAAAACTGCTTTCTGCACAAGACCAGGCACACTGCTGATCCCATCCGTACGGATGAGATTGTGCCTACAATCTTATCCACGCGGATAAGATTGTCATCCAGCCAACCTATAAATACAGCCATTCTCTCTCAGTTTAAAGAGGCGAAAAAATTCAAAACCCTACTGTTATGCTGTCAAAATACACCTTCACACAGCCATTTTCACCTTCAAAACTCAAAATTCATACCAAATCTAACCTCAAATCCACTCCAAAACTACTCCTCACCCCTTGAAACCTTCAAACCCTAAACACAAACCCAAGAAAAATTGGTAAACCCTCACTTTCTTTACTCATATCTCTCTTATTTATGCACACACTTCATGTGTAAATGATGTAGTTCTACTTATTATTTGTTGTTCAACTCCCCCTTTCTTTTTGTCCCAAGGATCCAAGAGGATCTCCATGGAATTTCTTTCCATGGTTGATCTTCTAAAGGGATCCACATTTTCTTTACTTTCATGTCATCCCCCACTTCCCTTTTTACATTACATGGTACTTGCTTCTTTGACCTAAAGTATGGTCATCTTGGAGTCCATCTCCATAGATGGCCACTTTAAAAGGTTCATATTACTTATTTCCTTGCAAATCCCCCTCCCCATGTCTAAGATGCTCACATTGGAACACTTTTCTTGGATGAAAATCATCTAGACTCACAAAATAGGTCACACAAGATGTATAAGATACACTTGAGTATAGGTCTCAAGGATGGTCTTCTCGTGACCACCTTAGAGATCTTCCTCTAAAGTTGATACATCTTGACCTAACTTTCTTGTCAACTTACTTTTCATGTCAAAATCCCCCTTGTCCCTAGCAAATGAAGTGTTTTCAAAGTCCTAACATACCCCCGGGATGGATTGGTTAAGTGGATTCATCAATTATGACCACTAACAAAAGTCTAGGGAAAGAGAGGACAAAACATGGATGCCAAAAAATCCATACAATTCCTTCTTTTTCTGCTTTCAGTTACATTTCCGGTTAAGTCCTATAAATCCAGTTAACTTTCTGGAAATTACAGTGACTAAACTGGAAACTGTAAAAAATATTGACACTGCAGGGCTATCCGCGCGGATAAGAATGCACTACAGTCTGATCCACGCGGATGACTTTGTCCTCTGCAAACAGCTTTCCAATTTTTTGTTATTTTCAGTTTAATAGCTGTTTTCAATAATTTTTCAATTCAGTCCCTAGAATTTCAGTTATTTTTTAGAAAAACTCCTTTTTTAAGTCTTTTTTTACACACACACACATACACAACAAAAAGTTTCAAGTGAGGAAGACTCGTCATACGAGGCATTCCGGGTGAACGCCAAACGTTCTTCCCGGAGTGTAACGTGACCTCTGAACTCATTTTCTCAAATTTTAGGCATTTTTCAAAGTTTTGGCCCTTAAACTAAAAATGGCGTGGCGACTCCGAAATGATTTTCGCAAAGAAAAATCGGGTGACATCACACCTAGTACGATTTTTCCCTTTACCATTTCCTTGGTCGACTTTGGTAGTTGTCCCCTTAGACGATTCTCCCATCTCGGCACCCTTAATGTCTTTCTTTCTTAGCTTTCGCTCCTCTTCCACATCGACATCATATGCCCTTTCAAAAAACTCTTTCTTGGTGGTCACACGCCTGGCTTGTAGCTCATAATCCAAGTCGGGTGAGGATACCCCATTCCGGTAGCAATTAATGACTTATATGTCAGTCAGGTCTTCTTCGATCTAGTCGACCAACTCCTTGAACCATGTGATGTATCTCATGGTGCTTTTTGCCTTTCCTTGGGCGATATTGTTTAGGTCGGTGACTGTCTTCTTCCGGTCTCCGGCTGTCGAGAATCTCTCTAGAAATTTACGATGCATGTACCGCCAGGTGTTAATACATCTCGTTGACAGGTCACGGAACTAAGTCAATACAGCACCAGTGAACGTGCTCGTGAGCGCTTTGCAAAGTACGTCGTCCTTTGAGGAGGCTAGACACATTTGCGCCTCAAAATGTTGCATATGGTTCAAGGCATTGGCAGCTCCTGTATACTTCTCTAAGTCGGGCAATTTAAAACCTGATTTGGGAGGGCCTAGATCTAACATCCATTGAGCGAAAGGTCGAAGAGTGCTATCATTTTGTTTGACCTTGCTCTAGCTGATCTAGCGGTCGGCCTCCATGTCATCAAACCTTCTATTGAGGTTCAAGAGTTCTCTGTAATGGGATACTGAGTTTGATTTCTGATGCTCCTCCTTATGATACGACCTTCGAGAAGGCATTTGATCTCTTTCTTTCCTTGGAGGCGAACTCTCCTTCCTTTCTCTCCTCAATGGTGATCGACCTCCTGCTGGGGGTGCACCCCTAGCCTTGGGAGGCAACTTACCCTGAATTCGGTCGGCCTCCAATTGCCTCCTCCGGGCTGATTCAGCCTCTTGCTCCCTGTTATATGTGTGACTAGCTGAGTTTCTCGTCGGGCGAGGTCTTTCATTTCTCCCTTCTCCCCTTGAGGGTTCAGGAGCCCTGTTCCTGGGTCGCTAAGAGATTTGTGACGGTGCCGCTTGATGAGATATGTAGTCATCCTCATCAGGAGACTCTGATAGTTCAAGTAGTTTGTCATGAACGTCTAACAGGCTTTGTAGGACTCTTACCCATTCCAACAACAAGGCTTTTCTACTTGGGTGAGGAGCTGAGGGACCTAGAAGGTCGCCTATAGTTGTTCGACCCGTTCGGTGTTTCTTGCCTTGTTGTCTACCTCCCTGAGCATTCATTGGCGTCTTCTCTCTTCTCCTGCCTTTAATCCCCACTCCATCAGCTACATTGTTTGACCAAGCTGGTCTCCTGTGGGGGTTTATAGGGGAAAGAGGAGGAAGGAAAACTGTGCGGTTCCCGGCGCCACTCTCAGCACCCATATTGTTCCCGCCGACATTTCCATTGGCTGGACAAGGTTGTCCCTCATTGACGTGATCAAGATAGGCGGTGGCGGTGTGGCCATCTGACACCATGTTTAGAAGTTCCTGTGATTTCAAGGTCTAGGATGCTTCGATTCCCGGCAATGAAACCAAATTGATGATGCAGAATTGTTCGAATCAACCTTAGTATAGCAATAGGTTGTACTACGACGCCTTTGACCTGAAACCACGAACAAATGATTAGCCGTAATGGTCTCCGGCTAATACCCTCCGACGTGAGGATGAGAATTGTTGTCTTAAAATATGGAACTGTATGAAAACAAAGTAGACTTGAACTAGAAAAATGATGTTACCCGTTTAGGTGAAATATGGGTTGATATTTATATTGCAATCATTGGATAGATGTTACATATCCCGTAAAAAACGGTGGGAATGTAGGGATTAACCATCTCCGCGAATTTAGGAGTTTGTTAATTTGGCGGCGCGAAGCATGCCTGCTTAGCTTGGTCGAGGTTGTTCGGCTTATCGAGGTCGACCTGAATTTGTGCCTTTATTAGGCAGAGATTTTACACAAGGGATGTATCGTATGTCGGATCAAGATAGGTCGCGATCTAGGGAAGGTCGGACCATAGCTTGGTCGACTGATCCAACCCGATGAATGCTCGGCAATATGTGCGTTGTGATGGGCTTCTTAGGCATATTGGGCCTTTGGATCTACTTGGACGTTGGGTCAGTCTTATTGGGTCTGGTTCATCACTTTTATTCCGTTCATTCATTGAGTATGATGGTTAAAATTGCTAAGCAAATACAAAGATGATTAAAATGGCAATGTACAATGTTTCAGAATGTAAATGTGTCATTATTTTTAATTCGAACATCACTTTTTTTAAAAAAAATATCGTCTAGATTTCTTTAAAAAAAATCATTTGCCATAATGTTGACGTCACTCATAGCATGTAGAAATGACATTCTGAGGAAAAAAAATTGTACTTCCTCCCTCCGTCCCATCCCAAATGAAGGTCCAAAAAAAATTAAATTTGATCTTGATGGATTAAGATCAAGAGCAAATTTGAAATATTTTTTAACAACCATTTTGGGACCGAGGAAGTAAGATTTTTTGGGATGGAGTAAGTTTATGATAGTATGATTTTTATTGTCAGAGAAAATATTAACTTTGTAAAGCTTCTACTATGACATTCTGAGAGGAGATGATTAGGGTATCTTTTTTCCAATGAACTATCAGTCAAGGAAGCTAAAGTCCGCATATGGGGATTTGGCCTGCTGGCTTGAACTCATGGCTTCCAACTTGGAGGTTATGGGTTCGATTCCCCCAGAAGTTAGAGGGAAGGCTTTCTCTCCCTAAGATTTATCTCCTAGGCGCTTCTGTGCGTGCATGTGTGTGTGTGTGTGAGTAGTGGAAAAAAAAAAGAGGAAGCTAAAGTCCACTTAGATGAACCAAACGATTTTACTGCCAGAGATCCAATTCAGCAATACATTCAATATCTTTCATCCTGCATATTCTTACCCAAGCATCTTAATATATCGTAAATCTCATCCGCTTCAGGTTCTTCTTTGACTCCGGCAATAAAGCCACGGGTTGTCCCATTGGCCTCTATACAGCTCCACCCAGGCAGCTTCATAAAATCCTTATCTTTCATTAAATTCCTTACTTCTTCAACTTCACCCCATCTTTCATCATTAGCTTGTATATTACTGAACAGGGTATAGTAGCCAACGTTATCAGGTTCTAATTCCAAGAGTCGTTGAGCTGCATATTTCCCAAGTTTCTGGTCCTCGTGAACTCTACAAGAAGAGAGAAGCGCACCCCAAATCCTGCTGTCCGGAAAAGCCACCAATTTAAGGATAATAGCCAAAGCCTTCTTGAGCTTCCCACATCGCCCCAACAGATCAATGATGCAAGTGTAATGATTCAAATCAGGTTGAATACCAAATTTCGATTTCATGAAATAAAAGACTTCACATCCTTCAGTCAACAGGCCAGAGTGGCTACAAGCAGATAGCAAACCTAAAAATGTAACCCTGTTTGGATAAATCCCCTTGTCCAGCATTGTACCAAACAGAGCAAGTGCTTCATGCCCCAAGCCATGGGTTCCATAACCTTCAATCATCGACGTCCATGTTACAAGATCTCTGTCAACAATTCTATCAAAACATATTCCTGCAGAAGCTATGCTTCCACATCTAATATACATGTTCAAGATGGAGGTTTCCAGTGACGTAGTATCTTCATAATCCTTGTACAACAAGTTTCTAATAAAGAAGCAATGGATTCCTTTACCCAGACGCAAAGCACCCATGTGGCTATATGCTATAACAAGGCTTCTTAACATATCCACCACAGGTTCAACCCCAGAAGCTAAACTTTGCTGAAACAGTTCAATGGCCTCTCTAAAGTATCCATTTTGGATGAAACCTGACATCTGGGCACTCCAAGTAATCATGTTTCTGTGAGGAACTTCGCCAAACAGTTGAGTAGACGCATCCATCATGCCACACTTTGCATAAAAATCCAACAATGAAGTTCTCAACATAATATCAAAAGATCCTGTTTTAACTGCTACACAATGAATTTGTCTACCTTGGAAAATATGTCCACCCACTGCAAACATGGAAATAAGTAAAGTTAATGTCTCGATGTTTGGAATTACTTCATGCTGCATTCTGAGGAAGCAATTACACACTTCCCTTACATTTCTTCTCAAACAAAAGTAAGAAATCATAATATTCCATGAAACAACATCTCTTTCTTCAACTTCCCCAAAAAGAACTTCCACATCATTCACACAACCTTTACAATCAGCATACATTTTCAGAGCAGAGTTTCTAACAGACCAGTCCCTAATAAACCCTTTTCTTATCACATAACCATGAACTTGTTTTCCTTCCAAGATAGAACAAACCTGCAACATTACCACCATGGTAACAAAATTAGGTTCCACCTCCAACCGCATTTTACCAAACAACACAAAAGCACCAACAACATCTCCTTGCACAGAATACCCCGATATCACTGAAGTCCATGAGACCAAATCTCTATAAATCATTTTATCAAACAGTTGACGAGCATAACAAAATCTCCCACATTTCACACAAGCCTTGATCAATGTATTGCAGAAATACATGTCAGATTCAAAACCCAATTTAATCGCCAGGCAATGAATCATTGATTCATACCAAACAGTACTACTATCATCTAGCCACACAACTATTTGATTAAGTATGGGAAAAGTAAAACTATCATGGGGAACACCCAATACCCGCATCCGTTTATAAAGTCTGTATGCAGAATCAGCACAACCAGAATCAACATGGGCTTTGATGATTGAGTTCCATAATACAGTATTGGGTTCACACAAGGTATTAAACATTGAAACTGCGCTATTTAGGTCACTGAATTGAGCATACAATGAAATTAACTTCAAAGAAATCGTAGATAATTCATACCCAGTTGCTGAAACGATGAGAGAAGCGTGGATCTTCTTGAGGGTTGTAAGATCAAAGATTAGGTGATGGGAGTGAAGTAGTAAAGTGGGAGATGAAGAATGGAGGGTTGAGTGGGGTCGATTTGACAGAGAACTAAAGCGAAATCGACGCAAAACATTACGGAGGAGAGGAGGAATATTTGAGGGGCAAAGAATGCTATGAAATTCTTGGATGTTTATACTGTACTTGCGTGATGTTGTCGAAGAAGTTGGCGGAATTTCGTGGGGTTGAAATCGGCTTTAAATTTGGCGGGCGGAGTAGAAGGTAATCGAAATGGAGTTGGATTGAATTAAACAGATTGCCCCCTCGTGCTTGGCATGGCATACTTACTTAAATTTTAATTACCCCGTGGGTGGGTCGCAATGCCATATTTTAACTCTTACAAAATAATTTATAAAAAAATTATTAAATAAAATAATTGATTATAAACATAATTAATATAATATTTTTATCATTTAGAAATTAAAGTTAACCTAATTATAATATCTTTATGTTATTATTACTAAAAATCAGTTGTCATATTACTCTCGAATCAAAAATGACATTTCAAATATTAATTTATAAATACTCCCTCCGTCCCATCAATTGCTTCACCCTTTTTCTCCGGCACGGGAATTATGGTAATGAGAGGGAAAAAAAATGTTGTAAGTGTAATTTGAAAATAGGAGAGAGAATTAGTGGAGGGAATAGTGAATTTGAAAAGTGTTGTGAGTGTAATAGTGTTTTAGGAGAGAGAATGAGTGGAGAGAATAGTGAAGATTCTTTGTCAAAAAAGGAAAGGTGAAGCTTCTAACGGGACGCCCTTTTGGGTAATTAGTGAAGCTTTTATTGGGACGGAGGGAGTATAACTTTCAATACTACTCTACAAATATTAATTAATTGTTACTATTTTTACTTATAAAAAATATTTTAAAAAATAATTAACACTAGAACTCTTCAAAATCAGACCATTTTTAAAATTAATCAACCATAAATAAAATGATCAATCAATATTTTATGGGTATCCAACAAATGATGGCCCAATTTTATTTTATTTTTAAACAGACTCATATTATACGTAAAATCTAAGGAAAAACAAAAACCTTCAAAATGAATATTCAGAAATCTTCAAAATGAATATCCAGAAATTATTAAATGAATATCCAGAACTACCAAATTGAATATTCAGAAACATACAATTGACCATGTCCAGAAACTATAAAATGAGTATCCAGAAACCTTCAAATGTATTTCCAAAAACTATCAAATGAATATTCAGAAACATTCAAAATGAGTTTCTGGATATTCATTTTGAAGGTTTCTGGATATTCATTTTAAAGGTTTCTGGATATTAAAAAATTCGTTTCTCCATACAGTAAGGAGAAACGCGTTTCTCGCCAGACCAACTCCATATTATATTTGCTCCAAATCCATGCAATTATATGTAAATACTTATTTGCCCTTAAGAAATATTTAGAGACTAATTTATCTTTGATATTTCTCTATATAAAATAAAGAGAGTTTCATTTCAGTTGTAATTACATTTTTCTTTGGAATAGAAAAGAATTTTCTCTCGGTTTCTCTCTCTCACTCTCTCTCTCTCTCTCTCTCTCTCTCTTTCATATTTTTAGACTACAATTGGTATCAGAGTCTTCTTTTAATCCGGGAGTGATAGTAGGAAGGTATAAATTTCTACTTTCTTTCTACTTTCTTTCTTATTTTATTTAAATGTTTCTTTCTGTCTCAAAAGACATTAGGTAAGTCATTACATACCTCATTATTGAATTATTATAGTCTAAAAATAAAAAAAGATTGAGAGAGAGAAACTGAGAGTGAGAGAGAGAAACTGGGAGAAAATTCTCTTCTATTCCAAAGAAAAACGTAATTACAACTGAAATGAAACTCTCTTTATATAGAGAGTGCAAGATGCTTGTCCAAACATGTCAGGACCAATAACTTTTACAAAGTTTCCGTCCCAACCCAATTGAATCATTTTTTTTTAATCTAAAATGAATTATTTTTTAAACTTTTTCTTGAAAAAGATTGTCTCTAAATAAATTAATATTCTTTCATAGTTCGTTATACATTGGGAAAACTGAAAATTTGGAAAAATGAATAGTAAAAATATATTTTATTAAAATAAATATTTTCCAAAATAATTTTTAAATAAAAAATGATCATTCATGAGCATATTACTTAGAAAGAGAGAAATGGCAATAGTGTCAAAGTTTGGGGCATTGTGTCTTTCGAATGATGATTTTTTTCTCAAATAATTTCATTTTAAAAATATAAATTTCAAAATAACTCACATTTGAAACTATTTTTCAAAATGACCAACTTTAAAAACTTGCTACATGGTGTAGCGAATTCAACATGTTACCGTTGAAACTCGCTACACCATGTAGCGAGTTTAGTTTAATTAGTGATAATCTCATTGACGTTTAATTGGTAATTAATCCATGAAGCCTAGGTGCATTAATCGGCAATGGCTATTACTACTTATTAGTGTTGATCGATTTGAGTGTCAATCGATTTGTGGGTGTGTGTTGACCGATTGTTGTTGCTGATTTGGAGTAGCTAATAGAAGTTTGACCTGTTGTGTGACCTGTTGTGTGACCGACTTGCTTAACCTGTTGTGTTGTGTGACATGTTACATGACTTGTTGCGTGATCGAATTGCTAAACCCGGGAAAAATACCAATAACAATCATACAAATATAATTAATTAACTCTCAACTTTTTTTCTTTTCATATTTTTACATCTGACAATAAATATTTAAATTAATTTTTGAACAAAAATAAAATAAAAATTGAATATTCATATAATTAGTCATTTTGAATCCTGCCAATCTTGTCTACATTATTAATATGACAAAATTATGGCATAATGGTTTACCCAACTTTAAAAGCAACTGGTCATGAATATCAAAGTGCCTTCCATATGCGAAGATTCTTAAACTTGTTCTCCTTCTCATTCTTTTATCTGAGGTAGGACCCATTTTTCTCCTTCTGTATATGACCGATTTCTTTTTCTTAGTATCTATCGATGTCACATTAGTGCTGTCACCGATTTTATTTACTTCATTATCATCGGTCAAATGACTGATTACATTAGTTCTCTCATTTGCTTTTGTGGCTTCCTTTGCCAACTCCTTATCAATTATTGCCTATTTTGTCAAACTTTTTAGTTTACTCGCTAAACCATGTTACGAGTTTCATAACCAAGTGAAATCGCTACATAGTGTAGCGATTTAGGTTACTTATAATTACCAATTAAACGCCAATGAGATTAATCCTAATTTAACTAAACTCGTTACATAGCGAGTTTCAACGGTAACATGTTGAACTCGCTAAATCGTGTAGCGAGTTGTAAAAAGTTGGTCATTTTGGAAAATAACTTCAAATATGAGTTACTTTGAAATTTATATTTTGAAATTTATATTTTTAAAATGAAATTATTTGAGAAAAAAATCGTCGAACGATTCAAGTGTTAAGAGTTTTTTAATAAAATATTTGTTTTAAACTTAATTTAGCATTTTTGCATAATGTACTTATACCTACCTCTATCTCAATCTAATAAATGTATATACTCCCAACACTCCCAATTAGAATTATACACTTTGAGTTGTGTACAGTAATTAAAAAATATTATTAGTGGAGCGAAATGGATGTTTTGAATATAAAAATGAGATTTAAAAAAAAAAAAAAAAGTGGAATAAAGAATAACAAGTGAAAAGTTATTGTGAGAGTAAAAGAGAGTCTTATTCTATTAAAAACAAGTGAAAACTTATTGTGACAGTGAAAGTGTTCTTATTCTATAAAAAAATAATTCGAGTATAACTTTTTTATTTAAAAAAAAAGGTGTAGTTTCAATTGAGTTACCCTTTTTAGGTAAACTGTGCAGTTTTAATTTGGGTAGAGGGAGTATATAACATGAATGCTATTAAGGTGTAGTTTTAATGGGACGCCTTTTTAGATAAAAAAAACGTGAAATTTCAAGGGCCACTTCTTCTATGGCTTCTGATTCAAACTCAGTACAAGACGCACCAGATTCAAAATACAACAAGACACCCCCCCACTAGCAAAAGGACTGAACTGCCTTTATATCTAAAATTTCTGTCAACTCTTATAACTGACATATAATACCAATTCGCCTCTTATAATAAATTATAAGAGTAACTTTTATTCATTTTTTTTTTACAAAAATAAAATAAATTTTTTAATATTTTATTAATGTTTACTCTCATATTCGGTCAAACAACAGTTAGCTCTTATAACTGATATATAAGGCTACTTCGCCTCTTATTGATGGATGTGATTTTACATATACAAAAGATATATTTCCAAGCCTATTTTCTGTTCAAAAACCTTGGGAATTTAATGGTTTCTAGTGGTTTTGTAAAATTCAGAGGCTGAAGTGCAATTAGACAAAAAATAGAGAAGTTAAGCTGTATTTTGATAGTTCAGGGACCAAAGTGCAAAAGAAAGAAAATGAGGGACTAAATTGGAAAAAAGGATAGGAGCGAACGCTGTATACTAGGAGTGAACGCACAATTTGGGCAGTAAAACGGCGCGAGCGGGCGGATCTACTTGGCGACCGCTCCATGGATTTTCTGACGAAATTTAGTGATGGAATCTAATCCGTCACAGAATTGAAAGCAACTCCAAAGGAAATAGTAATGGATTTGTGATAGATTTGGCCTCCCTAATTCGAATTTGACAAATTTTAACAAAGATTGGTCAAAATTAGATTTCAATTAGGAATTCCTTCCTCTCCTACTATATAAACTACCCCTAGACTAGGTTTTTATATCTTTTATCATCCTTTTTATCTCTTCTTTTCTTGTACATATTAAATTAGGATTTTATTTTATTTTGAAGATTAAAGAATAAGGTTTTATGCTTTTATTGTTAATGGCTCTTTAAGCCTAATTTAATTGGGTAAGTAACAATTTGATCTTTATGTTATTGATTTAATTATTCATATATATCTCTCATTCTTGTTATTCTCAACATTCTTAATTATCATTCTTAGGCTTCAATAGTATGTTAAGATACTTTTGGCATTTGCATCTATTTGGGTATAAATCGTTTCATTCACATGGATTATTTATACAATTGACCATTGTTGAGAAGAGTATATTTAATTGATGACTTCACGAAAATCAATGAATCTAGGTTTTTATTTTCTTTTAATTTAAATTGAATCTCTTGAGTGTTTATATCTACTTCACTGAAGATATAATCGAGATAGAGATATTATGGTTTTATAGGAAATAAGATCCGGGATTATTAATACACCCTACCATGATTAGCCAATGGGATAGGATTAATAATACCACTAAATTTTAGGAAGGTGTTTGATAGGAAATAAGATGCGGGATTTGATTAACTCTCTAATAATACCCTCACTATTTATCCCCCTTGAGAGGAGGTATTAATAATACTGGCATTAGAGAATACCCGGATAACATTGATGGACAAAAATGCCCCATATGTTGTTCATCTGAGACAAAGGTAGCCTCTCTCTCTCTCTCTCTTTCTCTCTCTTTGACTTCTTAATTAGGCCAACAGACCCCTTCTCTTCTCATCCAACACAGTAACACCATTGCAATACTTAAAGCACACAATTGAAGAACCGTCATGACCATTAACTAGTTGCCACCATTGTTGCTTCAAGATCTCTTCAACCCCTTATTATTTTTTTATCCCTCTCCATCATTGCCCCATTTCCCCCCTTTAAATAAACTTGCTATTTCATAGTGAAAGATCAAATCTTTGAAAGATTAAATCCATTTCTCTCTTGTTTAAAACTAGATATGATATTTTAAAAATATTATGGATGTCTCCTCTATCTTGTTCCTTCTTCGGATTGCCGCAGATCTAGGTTACGCTTGGAATCACAAAATAGATTATGAATCTCTAAACCTAACTTTCATCATATCGATTTTTTATTTCTCCTTTTTTTCAATTTTTTTTTTTGGATTCCTGTAATCAAGAATGAAATTGGTTTTATCTTCCTAAATGTAAAAAAGTTTTGCCAGAAGATAGTTTAGGGGCATTTTGGTACTCTACCTTATAATCCAAGTTAGATAGGTGTGTGTTACATTGTTTCAACCAAACACGAATATTAATTATTTTGGGATAATTATGACTCTCCTTATTACTCCTGGGATTGATAATCCCCGTCTTAATAATTATCCTTATCCCCTCCGGAAACCAAACAAGCCCTTAGATTAATAATTGCTTAAATAATCAAAAACTTTTTTTGCTACTTTTACACTAATAAAATACACTTTTTCCACACTCGTCTCTGTGGATTCGAACCTTGCATGAGTGCATATTACTACATTGGTAACTAGTACACTTACTAGGTGTTATAATTAGAGGGAGATTTCCTCCATCAAACAAAAATATTTTTGGGATTGTTCAATTCATATAATAAATTGTGGTCACAACAAGCCTCAGATTATTCACAACACACATAATCTACAACTATTATCATGAACATGGGATTATATTTACATGGATTCATCTAACTTACAATTCTCCACCACATAATGATAATATGAATGAAATATGGGAGATCATTGTCACTGAAGTAAGATATTTTATAGGGTCACTAATGTCATGCTCTAAATCAATAATAATAAGATGGCATTTCAACACAAGGACACTTATATGCATGTTTAAAAAAACTGTCAACCCGACTACTATTTAGGGATCAAATATGGCTTTAAAGCTTGTAATGTATCACAAAACTCGCGAGCTAGGTTCATGGTTACAAAAGAAGATAAGGACATATTGTTGGTGCAGTGCCCTAGGCATTTAGTTATGTTTGACTTATAATCTAAACCGCTACGTAATCGTCTTTATCATTCATTATAGAGAAAGTTTATTTGGTTCATTATATGTATACATGTTTATTATATTGAACTGCGTCCCTAGTTATTATGAATAACTAGTATAAGTTGATAATGAATAATCATGGAGATGATTATATGCATGTGATGCACATTACACTTATGGATACTTGCTAGAGAATGAGTATTGGACATGACCTACCGATGAGATTTATGACATGGTCAATAGTCATATGTGTCATGATTAAATCTCATGATAGTCGTGTCATTGAATCCTTTGAACCTGAGATCATCATCGTCTTCCACATGATGAACATCATGTTAGATATAGTCTAACACTATCTTTAATCGGATAGCAATAAGGGCTATGATGGCACGATTGGATTCTTGTAGGGAAGAATGATAAGTCAAGATGGGATTTGTCCCTCTCGTTGATAGAGATGTTTGCTTGGACCCCTCGATGAATGATGTTGATGAAATGTGTGGCCACACTCAAGTAATTTGATAGAGATCAAATACATTTTGATTATCAAACATATTCGGAATCGAGAAAGCATTGAACAAGATGAGTTGACATGGACCATGACTCATGTTCAATTTGACATCGTGGACAAAGGGATTGTGATATTTGATTATCAAGGAATCAAGCTTTGATGTTATATTTAATTGGGTGGACAAAATGACTTGCTAGAAGTCATGTATGTCTTGTGAGGTTGATGTTTCAACTCACTACCAACATAAAATATAATTCCTAAAGGGTCACATACAAAAGAACGAATTGAAAATGGATTAAAAGGTGTTTTCTGGGGTCAGGGGATGACTCGTCCCCAGTTGTCCCAACTAATCCCTTGTGAAGGGACGAATGAATCAGAGGCTTAAAAGCAAGGGACGGCTCGTCCCCTATGGCACGGCTCGTGCCCAAAGGTTGGGATGACTAGTGCTGTGGTGGACGAGTGTACCAGGCTGCTGGAAAAAGGGAACGACTCGTGCCCTATGGGACGAGTCGTGCTCACAAATCGTGCCCCTGGGGACGAGTCGTCCTGGCGGCGCTGAAAGCCCGTTTTGGCTTGGAAAAATGACTCTTTTCCCTTAAGGTTAGGGATTTATAACAAGTATAAATAGAATCCTTTTACCCCAGCCATAGGTGACAAAAATTAGAGTTTTTGAAACACTAATTGGGTGATTTTGATTACGAATCAAAGATCAAATTCCATAGATTCATTCTACCAAATAGCCATTGATTATTGAAAAGCGTTTCAATAATCGGGGATCATCTAGCAATCCAACAAGAAGCGTTCTTGGTCCGTTCGCGTATGAATTACCGATAGAGGGTGATTACTTTATCACCAAAAGCTTGAAGACTTCAATCGTTGATTCATCACAAGGTTTAGAACAAGGAGAAGATCAAAAACCTTCATCAATGGTTTTTGAGATTCATTTTGAGATTCGCTTTGAAGATCCGTTTTCGATCAAACAAATCGCATTAAGGTATGTAAATTCTATTTCATGTTTCTAATCTCTTCATGCTAGATGGATTCAAGGTCTAGGTTTTTGTTGTTGTATAAATATTTTCCAATGCGTTTGTAACCCCAAAATCCAACTGTGGTATCAGAGCCCTGTCTTACCATGATTAGGATTGAAATTGGCATGCTAGATTTAATGTGATTAATTGCTATCCATGCTATATGAAATAGATCTAGATTTTATGTGTTTTGTTTTAAGAAAACAAGTATATGTGATATTCCATAGTCATGATTTATGATGAATTAATATGATTAGTTTATCACATATGTTATTGATCTGTTTAATATGATTAAAGAAGATTGGTAAATTCTCAAAATTTGATCAAAGTGTTTGTATGAAATTTTGTGAAGCCCTATGTTCATGATTATGTACACATAATATTTATGTTACAACCATGCGATGTTTGTTATTATGTGTAAAACCTTCTAAATATTTAAGTCTTATGTCACTCCTTGATTAGAACACTTGTGAAATTTTAGGGTATTGTAAGTACCCAAATCTGGATCGTCCAAATCCGTCAGAAAGTTAACCGAAATCCGTTAACTGGCCCGCTCCAGGTTAACCGGAACTCGTTAAACTCCCCGTTGCTGTGCCAACGAGACGTCTCGGGACTGCCCCGTGCATCCCGACGTCGAACCGTACTTAACACGTGTCATCTCACGTAAAAGTATGGCTTTCCCTGAAAAATGCATTTTCCGGCACTTTCCGGGGGCGTTTCGGACATTTTCCGGACTGTTATTTTAAAAAACGGACAAAACCGGGACCGGGGAACGAATTCCCATAAGGCTGGTGACTCAGAGGCACGTGGCAGCCATGCCACCTCCCTCTAGTCACCCTTCAATCACAATTCAAGGCTAAAAGACCAAAATACCCCTGATTTGCAAGCCTAGTCCTACGGACTTCGTGCACTTTTCCCGAAATTGCCAAAGCAAGTCCCCTGCATTTCCAAAATACCCAAAACCCCCTGGATTCGGTCAAGTCCGTCCGGACTCCTCCCGCAATTTTCACCCTATAAATAGAAGTTGTCCAAAGGCAAAAGAGGACCAAATTCACTCCAAAAAATCACCACCCCCACGGCCTAAGCAGTTTTCACCCCTTTCGAGCTCCCGTTTCGTCTCGATTCGCGTGAAACCTTCGTATTTCGATCAAATACGCACCTTACTACTTCGAAACAACCTTTCGAATCACTTTCCGTGTCCCGTACACACCTCCCGAGCCAAAGGAGTCAACCCTAGCCATAGGTATAACTCCCTCTCTCTAAATCTCTCGTTCCGTCTCGGCTTATGCGCCTGGGCCGCTACAACCGTTTCGAACGTCGTTATCGAAATGTAGACGCCTCCGTCTAACGGGGTCCGATACGTTTTAGCCCTCAATCCTCTTCTCTTTCCGTAAGAGAAGTAATCACGGTTAAAACGGCGTTCCGACCCTGCCGTTTACTTTTATTGTCATTTACCAATTCCGGATCGATCGATCCGTCGATCGTCATTTTAATTTCTGTCATTTACAAATCCGAGCCGTTTGGCCTCGTTGACTGTCATTTACAAATCCGAGCCGTTTGGCCTCGTTGACTGTCATTTACAAATCCGAGCCGTTTGGCCTCGTTGATCGTCATTTACGAATCCGGATCGTTTGATTCCGTTGATACCGCACTTTAAATATTGTCATTTACAAAGTCCGACCCGTTTGGATCATGATAGTATTTACTTTTCAAAGTCCGAGTCGCAACCCGATTCGTTGATCGCATATCATTTAAAACGCATTTTTCCCGTAAAAATCGTTAACAATGTAATGCCCGATTCAAAACCGGAGTTCGTCTGTCGAACTCTCTTTCAAAATGCGCAAATGACGTTCGGCCTCCGAATGCTCATCTTCAAACTAAAACCCGCCATTTGACACTTAAAATCATTTAAAACGCATTTTTCCCGTAAAAATCGTTAACAATGACACGCCCGGTTCAAAAAACCGGAGTTCGACCTTCGAACTATTCAAACTCAAAATCGAAATTTGCCACGCAAATGCTCTTTTCAAACTCAAAATCGACATTTGCCACGCAAATGCTCATTTCAAACTCAAAATCGACGTTTGCCACGCAAACACTCATTTCAACTCAAAACCGACGTTTGCCACGCAAACGCTCATTTCAAACTCAAAACCGACGTTTGTCATTCAAACGCTCGTCTTTTCAAACAAAGTCACCTAATCAACGTTTGTCATTCAAACCAAGATTAAGCTTGTCATTCAAGCCCCCATTTCAAAAGACACACACACACACACGATTTCGAGAAAGGTAGAAAGACTCGTCATGCGAGGCGTTTCGGGCGATCTCATAATACTCTACCCGAAACGTAACTTGACCTCCGAACCTAACAATCTCTGGTACAAAAAGCTTTTTACTCGTTTTTGCTGCCAATAAAAATGATCCCCGTTTTCAAAGCCTTTTCCTAAGTTTTTGCTACCAATAAAAACGACACCTTTTCACAATAACCGTTTCTCAACGTTTGGGCTCAAAATACAAAAACCGCGTGGCGACTCCTCATTTTTCCTTCCCATGAAGCGAGGTCTCAGACACCAACCCCTCCGCAAAAGACAACCGCCTTTCGCATCGCGCGAAATCCGGGTAATTTCAGTTGGCGACTCCGCTGGGGAAAAGATACTTTTTTCAAAACTGCCGATGTTTTCGAAAAAGCCTTCCGTGGGTCAAACTTTCGTTTACCCTTCCTCGTTTTCGTGTGTGTGAGTTCCTTTAAACCTCGAACGGTTTTTGTTTCAAAGGCATTACATTGTCAACTTTTCAAAATCTTACCATGTTTGTGCATCCCCATTCATGTTTGATTTTCTTGCTGTCTTTTGAACTGTGCATCATAATGCTTTAAGACACATTCTGAAAAAAATCTCTGTTTTACTCAGAAAACGAATTTTAGTGACCGCACACTATGCGCACTTGCTGCCTCGGAACACCGCACTTCACGTGCACTTGCTGCCTCGGTACACTGCACACTACAACCCTAACCCGGGATGGCCTTATCAGTTGCACTCCGATTGGTCTGCCAGACACCTTTCGGGGGCGCACGGGGTCATCCCAAACATCCCATCCTCGCCCGTGTAAGCCATGCACTCTTTGTGTCACACTTTGTCCAAGACCCCGGTTGGTTTTTGGCTTAGCTCGTGTCATAAAGCCTAAGTGTATGTTTTTCACGCCGGGCCCCCGCTCCGAGTCAAGCTCGAGAGTTTGAGACCAAAGGTCGTTCCCGACCCGAAGTCTTGAGCTTTTCAGCCTTGACTTTGACGCGGAGCTCTGCCGAAAAATATACCCGAAGGTTCAATGTGACGCCGTGTCACCAAACCTCGCCGTATGTATCGTGCCAGCCACAACTTGGCCAACGCTAAAAAGCTAAGGTCTCTCGCACAAGCGAGTCAGGAGAGGTCATGCCCAAATTTTGGCACGATCCCCGCCTTAACTTAAGGACGTTGACTTCGACTGTGGCCCGTACGTCACACACGTTGAAAGTTTGCGTGATCAGCTAGCCTTAAGTTCACTTTTTCCTTTGTCGGTGGAACTCGCTTGCCTTATCGTACCTCGCCGGATAGTCCGTCCTGAGAAAGATGATCTACAATGGAAACGAGGGGCTTATAAGCGTAGTGACGAGATCCACTGATTAGAGCTCTAGGATTAGTTGCGAAAAAGAAGACCCGCTCTTTTCCAACCGATTAGGACTCTAAGAAAACGTGCTTTAAGTAAACATTAATCGGTAACTGCACATTGCACAAGCCCGAAACCTTGAGCCAAATACCCTTTTCCGAAGCCTAAACCCTTCCTTTCGTTCCTCGGCGAGCGTAAAGTGATTCAGATTTCCGGGCCGCCTTGCCAGATCACCGTAACGGCGGCGTCGCACAGCTTCTTCGGTTCCTCGGCCTCAAATTTCCGACAAGTCTAGCTCACCGAGAAATCGTGACGGGAAGGACCCCGCCACCGGTAATGTATATGACATTGGAAGAAGCCATCCGGGCTTGTGAGGTTCACAAGAGGCGTAAAGAAGATCGCAGAATTTCGTGGTACGGCTTTCCGAATGAGCGTGGTATAGCAGCCTATCCCCGCCGACGGTACTTTTGTCCCGGTCGAGGATGACGATTCCACCGAAACTAGTTCACCAAACCTTCAATCAGTTCCTCCCCCGCCAACTTACGGGATGCCTTCCAACCAAGGGTGACCTAGGCTCCATGTTGCCACCTCTCGTGGCAACCCCTGTCATTTTTAGCGCCCTGCTACTCCTATCACTCAATACCACCGCACTGACCATCTCAGATGCCAATATCCCTCAATACCCTCCCGGGTTCGTCCCGTTGCCTATACACGAATCCCTAAACACCGGGGACAAACCCCGATACAGGTTCGAAAAGGCCCCCGTATATTCGCATATACCAAGCTCGCGGATCGCCACACTGGGATCGATCGCAACATCTTCCCGGAACGGCACAGATCCAACTTAGAGTGGGAAACAAGTCGCGAGGACTTAATCACCACCGAGCAAAAGCGGATGAAAGTGTTGGGGAATTCTACAAGAGATGGAGCTGAAACTCTCCAAGATCATGGAGCCACTCTCCAAAGACGAACAGATGCGGATCTTCAAGTCCTCGCTTAAGATCGTCCATCGTAACACTCATCGCCACAATTTCTTCCTGCATCTCCGGCCATGGTCAATGCCGGCTCACGCTCGAGAAGGATCTCAAGGAAAAGTTGGCTACCGCACAGCCCATACCGATACCGCTGCCAGCTTGCATTCAATCCCGCACCGGCCCCGGCAAAGGGAAAGATACGTCTGTCAACTACGTCCATCGTGGACAACAGCCGGGTAATGTAAACCCACCTCCGCAAAGCAACAATTCTACTCGGAAGCGGCTGCCGTACACTTCGACAAGTTGGACATGCCACCGAGCAAGATGCCGGAAGGGTTAATCAAGGAGGGTCTCCTTAAGCCTGCTGCCAATTACAAACCCAAAATTCCCGTAGCCTAATGCGGACAAGAGCAAATATCGCGCCTTCCATCGCATCACGGCCATACCACCGACAACCTGTTTGGGGTTACGATACGAAATCCGTAACTTGATAGAAGAAGGCAAGTTAGAGCGCCCGTGGGCCCAATACATCGGAACCCTTTCCGAACAATAACGGCGTGAATTCCATTGAGTGGGTGCCCAAGAAGAGTGCCACGAACCGCCCGCCTCTTTCACCGGGATCCTCCTCTAATGTCCACATCGCCTACGATGTTTGCGATCGCTCCGCCTCGCCCGGAGTACGAGTCCCGAGAAACCGTCCGAGCAATCCTCCGAGAAAACAAAAGAAGAAATCCTCTCAACAAGAATCGAGAGAAAGATACGAAGCCGGGGACACCAAAGGTAGGTACACTCGGAGAACCTTCCGGGAGGTTCGACTACTACGTAATGTACTCCGGCCGGTCCTCTTTGCCTCCTGTGCCATGCAGCCTTTAGAGCGACAGGGGGTGGGAAAGCCGAAAAGTCCCGCTGAAACCGTAATTCGCACTGGGACACCGGAATACCTCGAGATCTTGGTAATCTTATCGCTAGCCGTAAGCCTAATCCTTCGCGGGATCGCCTAAGATTCAATTTGTCCAGCTTCCGAGCTCGGACCAAGAAAGGAAGATCAAGGTCGGCCTTGGCAATCGCACTCGATCAATGTGCTAACCAAGGGCGGCAACCGCCACAAGCAAATTTCTCAACACACTCCCGAGTTTCCAAAGAAAGGCTTTACCTCGCAAGAGGAAGACAGAAACGGATGGCTTGATGACTCTCCTTCTACGGATAGAGACGAGATCTACGACTCCCGCTTGTATGGCGCATGATCACGTTACGTGATGAAGACCTACCGAGAGATGCCTCGAGGCACAACGAAGCTTCCGTACATCACTCTCAAGCTCAACACCATATCACTCCCCGAGTATTGGTAGATAACGGGTCAGCCGTTAATGTTCTCTCCTCTCGGACATGACGCGAGCCCTCCGTATCAATTAAAGCCATCTCGATTCCGTCGCCCGGACTATCAAGGCCTATGACACTGCCTCGCCCCATCCTGGGGACGGTGACTCGGGAACTCGGTTCGAAACCCAAATGGTGCCAAAGAAATTCCATGTGATGGACATCCCATCCGAGTTCACGCTTCTTTAGGACGCCCTTGGCTACACCACATGAAAGCCATAGCTTCCACTCTCCATCAGCCGTGTTAAGTTCATTAACCGGCAGGGAGATCTCGAAGTCATCCGAGGGGATAGTTTCCTCATAGGAAACGAAGCCAAGACAAAGAGCTGCGTGTCCGCACTGTGCACCGGGGTTACCTCCTTCGAATCAACCAAGGGACTATCGGGGCAAATCTCATCGAATCCTCGTAGTCCGGAGATGCTAACTATGTAAACGTACTCGAGCAAAGTGCACTCGGCGCCCGATACATCAAGTTCAACTGTCGTTTCCAACATTTGGAGGCAGATTGGAAGGAAACGCTGAATATCGCCATGATGCGGGCACGTAAACCCCCTGTCTCTGCTCAGAGATTTGTCAGCATTCTCCAAACCAACTCTCTGGCCCTGCCAGGCGAAGAAATCTTCGTGATAAAGGTTGACAAGCACCGTCATACTCATCTCGAATGTATGACAGTTGTATGGGCTGTCCTACGAGAGGGATTCCCCGCTAATCCTTTCCTCTCAAGCATGGGGTACGAGATTTTCCTAGCTGCTCCAAAGAACGCAACCGACGCAATACGTCCCTACGTCTGGATTGAGTGATCAGATGACGATGAATCAGGACTCTCTGGAGTCGAGGACGCGGCAGACCCGCAGGCAGACCTCTGCATTCACATGCTCAGTTTTGAGGACGGAACTCCTTCCGATCAAGTCACCTACGACCAAGGCTCCAATACCATGGAAATTGTCAAGCTCAACGTCCAGTACGAGCAGCTATCCGACAATTGGAAGCAGTTGGTTGACACAACGAAGAATCCCTCTGATCAAGTGACTGACAACGACTTCGTCAACATCATCTATTCCAGATACCCCGATGATACCAAGGATCCGGTCCTTATCGTCAGATTCTGCAATACCAAGGTCACCCTCGACGACTGCCTGCTCATGGTAAACGAGGCTTTGGCCAAGCGAGCTCAGAGCTCATCACTACTTCCGAGTACCGGCCCAGCTGGCAACCGGCCCGTGCCTTCGCTCAAGCTTATACCCTCAAGAGCCGCCAAGGCCAAGGGCAACAGCGAAGGAGACCAAGCTCCTCACCCCTCCACGAGGCAGATCAACCTCGGGAACGCTTCCGGCGGCCACCCCGAAAACATCTCGTGGAAAGCCTTCCCCGCAAGGCGTAGCCGCCTTCCGACATAGGAAATGACCACCTCAAAGCATCAACATGCTCCAGCCTCGATTCTACTCCTAGCCGTCACGGCCCCGATTCGTACATCCCGCCAGCCGACCGCTAGCTCTGATAGACTTGGCGATCGAGCGAGATCACGAGACTGTCAACATTGCAGAATTCAATACCCCCGTGGGGTCAATCAAGCAGATATGGGCAAACTTCTTGGTAACCGAGATCAAGGAAGGCCGCATGGAATGTCCCAGTCCGACTTCCTTCGTCAACGTAATCCAAGTGTTCCCGCCATTCGGCGATTTGAATGTAATCACGGTTCTGGACACTAGCCAGACGGTGCGCACCTACGGAGACTGCTTAGCTCTCGCGAGGAAAGCCCTCATGGAACTAGCCGCTCAAGAAAGTCGTCTTTGGGACGAAGACCAAGCTCGAAAGACCTACAGGGACCAAGCCCTTAAAGTGTCACAAAGCCTTTCGTACGTAAAGCTAGAGGCCACTCTAGACCCGTTCGACCTCAAGAGCTTTGCTCATGGCAACTTCCCGACTACCGTCCTGTTCTCATCCAACCCCTCTCGCAGTGCAAGGGTGGTCAACGGTCCCGATGACCTAGGAGATGGAACGTCACAGCAGAAAGAATCCCGGCGCTTACCTTCCCTGGAGAAAGCAAGTTCTACGTGAAAGCGACGACGAAGACGATGAAACCATTCTCTTCCAAGCCGGGCATGAAGTCAACAAAACCGGACTCCCAAGGGTCCTGGGAGGATGGGAACGGATCATTTCCGCACTTAAATTGAAAGGCCAACTCAGGGAGGAAGGTCTATTTAAAAACAAGAGGAGGATGGAAATTCGTCTCGAGCAACTACTCAGTGGAAATTCCACAGCCTACGGCATTCGTTTACGTAAACGATCAACCGGGGCAAAGAAACCAAATACATGGGCAGATGTTCGGGAAGCCGTGTACTCACCTTCCGACATACCCGCCACTCGGATAAAGCAAAGGAGAAAACTCTCCCCGATGGAGGTTTACCTAGACCGCCGCACGCAGCTTCAAAGAAGCACCGGCTATTCTCACATGGGAAGAAACGCAGAACTCACTCTCGACGCAGCTCCGCCGCAAGAAGGTTGATCCGGGGCCCGCAGCGGAGGAAAACTAGCAAACCACGAGTATCGCTGCACCCAACTCCGTAATGCCTTGAGTATGCTCAAGCAAGAAGGAAAGGAACGCGATATACCGTGAAGAGATCAAGGAGACCGTTCGCTTGAGCCGAGAACTCTCCAACTTCCCCCGGAGGGTCAGCAACGCACAGTTCAGTTCAGGCAACCACTGTTGTGCACTGACATTCGAACAACTGCGTCAAACCGTAAACTACCTCCCCGCAGAGGCACCTAAGCCAGTATCCTGGGACAGAATCCGCTAAGCCGCCGAAGCTCCTGGAATTCATCTTCAATCAATGAGTTGAGGGAAGACATATGGCCCTATGCTACGAGGAATCCTCCTCTAACTATGGCTCAACTCGTAGCACTGTTCGTAAGGGACCAAACTCCGATGTCCGGCGTCCTAACCCGATCGGGTCAAATCCATGCATTACCACCTAAGGCCACCAAAAAGCCGACGGAGCGACTGCAACCCGGCAAGCCCGAAGACGCAAATTCCTTGAAAGAGGACCCGATCCTCACTCGCCTCAAGCGACTCAGCGAACATTTCTCTTTGGTCTCTCGCTCACCTCCTCTTATCCTCACAAGCTCAAGCTAGAGGAAAGCCTGGCCCGTACCATGGTCCCCGTAGACGCAACCCCGCATGAAGTCATTCGATGATCGGCAACATCCACTATGGCAACATAATCACCTTCACAGATTTGGACCTTCCAAAATTTGGGGCCGATCACAATGAGCCGCTCTACATCACAAATCGGTTGGACGAGCGTCGCCTTCCCCGCGTGTTGGTAGACGGAGGTTCCGGAATGAATGTCTTGCCCGCCAAGATGATGGACCTGCTTGACATCAAGCCCACAGATCTGAAGCCTTCAGTCCACACAGTCAAGGCCTATGACTCTACTTCCCGTACAGTTCTCGGGGTTGCCACTCTTAACATCTGGTTCGGTAAGCGGATGATCCCCACCAAATTCCAAGTGTTGGACATTCCAATCACTTTCACAGCCATCCTGGGGCGTCCCTGGCTGCATCAAATCAATGGCGTGGCATCCACCCTTCATCAGTGCCTCAAGTTCATGCAAGGCAACGAGCTAACCACAGTCCTACGACGGCAGGCGTCACCACCGAGGGGACCAGCACCAACGACATTCCAGTATTAGAAATCAAGCATAATGATGACATGCCATTAACTGGATTCACTCTGGAGACCTCCAAGATCCAAATATGCAACGTGGACCTTCCACTGTCTCACGATCAGATTCCTCCTGCCATGAGGATGATGAAACTCATGAACTTCATCCCAGGACTGGGGCTCGGCAAGAGGCTGCAAGGCCAACACCAAGTTATTGAAGTCAAGGACCACACCACGGTCCAGGGGCTTGGCTACGTGCCAACACCGGCTGACATCAAGGAAGACAAAAGGCTCGCCCGCACCAAGGCAGCAGCCCGCAAAAGGGGAACCTCCGACGGCACACCCAATCTCCGACCTTACAGCTTTGACCTCGCTCATTACTTCACCAAGGGAACCAGCAGCAGAACTGAGGGGACCGACAAGGGAACCGACAGCAGAACTGAGGGGACCGACAGTGGAACTGATGAAGATGAGAAAGAAGCAGAGATAGTCAGTACGGAGACTACAGGAAGAATGGAACAGCTAGCACGGGACCTCAAGCATTTCAGAGGACTCAAAGCTAATCCGATAAGGGGAGCGTTCCTCGACATCACAGCTCTACCTGGACCAACTGCCACCACAGTCCAGCATGAGTACACATTCAAGGGAATCCCAGACTTGGAGGAGCAACTCAAGGTACTCTCCATGGGAAACAGATTGTTCGGATCAGCCACCGAGGCCACATTCGAGACAGTAAGTCCAAAGCAGAAGGAACTAGAATTCATAGAAGACGCTCTCAGTGGACCAGCTCTACGAGTCCTGCTTTGAAGAAGTCATGGAGCCGCCCAACTTGATCGATCGGCCCTCCGACAATAGCATGATTGCCATGATTGGGACAGCAGGCTGCCTCTCGGTCCCCGCACCCTCATCAAGCATCCAAAGAATGCCACCGAAGAATTGGGTAACTTTCACCGGACCAAGGGCAAGCCAAAGTGCACTGGAAGACAAGCCGGGCCCGCACCCACGTCTCCCTAAACCCGATCTCAAACCCTCTCGAGCCGCCCTTGTCGAGTCCAGTCCTTCCGAGTCATCCAATGGCCTTACGCCGGAGGACTATAATGTTGTAGCCAATCATGTATTCCCGTTCTTGTTTAATGAAAAGTCTCGACCTTTCGGAGTATCCTCTCATTGCCACTTTAGCAACCGATAAGTTAACAAACAACTTAAAAGACGTTAATAATTCAATTGATAAAGAAGCGCATACATTAAACGAACAATACATTAAAGAAGTTCTCGAGCGTGTAGTTGACCAAGAGGACAACCGGCCCAAGCCGCCGAAGAGGTTATGACCAAAGTGAACCCGGGGTCGGTGCAAGAGCCTAAAGAGACACAAGTGGGCGGTTTCTTCGCCGATGCGAGAAAAGGAAGCCCCGATAAACCTCCTCCGGGAGTATGTTGACGTGTTTGCTCGGTCATACCAGACATGCCAGACTCGATCCTCAATCGCGGAGCACGTAATTCCCCTGGATCCCGAATCCAAGCCTCAAATGTAAGCCGCGCAAGATCAAGCTGAGTGGTCCTTGCAAGTAAAAGAAGAAATTGAAAAAATGCTCCGAGTTGGTTTCATCGTAGTGATTGAGTACCCGACTTGGCTCTCCAACATCGTGACGGTCACCAAGGCCAACGGAAAGGTCATATGCTGCGTAGATTTCCTGGGATCTCAACAAGGCCAGCCCAAGGATGATTTCCCATTGCCTAACATCGACATGCCGGTCGACACCACGGCAAATTTCGAAGTAAAGTCCTTCGTGGACGGGTTCGCTGGATACAACCAAGATCAAGATGTCCGAGGAGGATCGTGCCAAGATCGCCTTCACCACTCCATGGGGACATCTTGTTACACGGTCATGCCGTTCGGTCCGAAGAACGCTGGGGCTACTTACTACGGCCGCAACATCCCTCTTCCATGACATGATTCACAAGGAAATCGAAGTATACGTCGATGACATGATCATCCACTCCAAGGGATCGACATGCAAAGCACATGACAGATCCGAGGAAGTTCTTCAACCGTACTCGTAAAGCACTCCATGAGGCTAAACCCAGCAAAGTGCACCTTCGGCGTCAAGCGCGGCAAGGTACCGGGGTACATGGTTACGCAAAGAGGTATCGAAGCCGATCCTGTGAAAATCAAGGCCATCATCGACATGAAGCCGCCTCAAACCCCGACGTAAGTAAAAAGCTTCATGGGAAGGCTTCAAGACATCGGGCCGCTTTATCAACCAGCTTGACATCTTCTCGCGAGCCCATGTTCAAACCGATGAAAAAGAATACCGACATCAAAAGGGACTCCGAGTGCCAAACGACTTTTGAGAAAATCAAGACCTACTTGGTTAATCCCCCACCCGTGCCCGCCACATGAAGACAAGCCACTACTCCCGTATCCGACAGCAATGCACACGTCAATCGGAGCAATGCTTTGGCACAAGAACAGAAAGATTCCAAGGTTGAGCATGCAATCTACTTCATAAGTCGAAAGCTTCAAGGAAGTGAACTCGGCTACTCAAAGATCGTAGAAAACTTGTACCGCCTTGGTATGGGTAGTCGGGAAACCGAAACACTACATGCAACGTATTCGGTGCTCCCGGGTCTCCAAAGTGGACCTGTCCGATATCTCTTTGACAAGCCATCTCTCGTCAATGCGGCTAGCCAAGTGGTCATTCTTCCCGGGCCGAGTTCGACATCAAGTACATGGTCGAAAATCAACAAAGGGCGCAGTAATGGCAGATCAGCTGGCCGACTTCCCAAGCAATGAACCTAAGGGTCCTGATCCGAAATTTCCGGACGACCGAATCTTTTCACTTGACAGCGCAAACCGCTGGAAACTCTTCTTCGATGGGGCAGCCAACAAGATGGGGAATGGTATTGGAATGCTCCTTGTCGATCCCAAGGACGAGCATACTCCCATAGCCATCAAGCTGAATTTCGAAGCAACCAACAATGCAGCAAAATACGAAGCCTGTGCAGCAGGTTTGGAAGCCGCCCTCGAGCGCAACATCTCAGAGCTGGATGTATACGGAGACTCAGCATTGATCATCAATCAAGTGTCCAACAAATGGAAGACGGTAGATTCTGGCCTTCAGAAGTACCACTCGTACATGGAGGAGCTCATTGCTCAGTTCAAGGACATCTCTTTTCATTATTTGCCAAGTGTAAGTACGCCAATCCAATTCGCAACCTTTTCGATGCATTTTAATATAATAAAACTGCATTAAGGGGCGTTTTGGTAAATTCCCGGCCTATCCCGAGACTTCCGGAAATGTTCCATGAGTTTCCCGCGAAGGAAGTACCTTTTGGTACATCATTCATGCCAAAGGACCCTCGGGAATAAAACCCGCTGACCTTTTGGGTATTTTCCCGAATGTTCCGTAACCGGTTTTTGGCGCCAAAAGCGGTTGAGCCACCTTGTGTCACGCGACAGCCTTGAGGCATGGAAAGTGGACGCGTAAGGTCGTGCGACATACTAAGGCGTACCTAACCGCAGCCTATAAATAAGACCCTCCCCTCATTGAAATGGATCCCAATTCTAGCCTACTTGTTACTCGTCAAAATAGCATTGTGACGAACATCCCAAACACCAAACCTCTCTCTCTCCTACCTTCCAACTAACCAATTCCTCCCATCCAAACCCAATTCTCAAACTACACCAATTGGAGCCCTTGCACTGCAGCTTTGAGATCCGCAACGACGAATTGAAGGATTCTATATCTCGATCGGATATAGAATTCGTGGAAGCAACAAGGGTAACGATTCCCTAACCCTCTCTCTCCTCTCTCTCTCTCTCTTGCTTAATTCCTTGTAATTCTAGCATTATATTTTGTTTGGATTCAAAGAATCGATCCTAGCTATTCGAATTACTCAATCCCAATCGCAATCTCTCTGTTTAACTTACATAAATTGTGTAATTGAGCTCATATTGATTGATTTGGTTGAATTTGGTGTTCGGGCCCCTGGGGGTGTGGATCTACCCATATCCACACTCCCCGGGTCGATTTGATGTTGTTTATGTATTTCGTTCGTAATCTAGCTAATTGATTAGATCCGTATAGCTTTCTACGTCAATTCGTGTTCATTCTGTAAGTCTTACCGCGAGATGGTCCATTTGTGTCACGCGACACCTTTGTCTCCATGTGATCCCGTGTCACGCGACATATTTGGTCACCGGTACGACGTGTCACGCGACATAAGTGACCTATCCGCGAGACCTCTTTCTTTGTAATCTGCTTTAAGATTGTTTGTATTCGTGGATGTGGCCTCCCTAAATAATGGGCTCACAATTTGTATTTCCTCTTTTCATAATCAATAAGACGTATTTTACCACATCTTGCTTATTATCAATGTATGCACACACTTTGGATTTACTTGGATGTTTTTTGATTGAAAGACTCGTCTACGGACGAGGCGTGTTGGGTGAACTCTCGGTTCTTCCCAACACGTAACCTGACCTCCGAACCCATGTTTTTCTCTCTAAATAAAGGTTTTCAATGTTTCCTCTTAAAACGGCGTGGCGACTCCTTCTTTTTCATTTAAACCGGGAAACCCAAAATTTTCCGGGGGCGAGCGCGCATTCAGTGGCGACTCCGCTGGGGATGAAACATTTGAAAACCTGTTTTTCAAGTGTTGAGTGGGTCAAGCTTTTATTTAGTCAAAACATCCAATACATCCATTTTGTGTGCATTATTCGATAATCATTTGTGGTTCATACATCTTGTTGATTATGAAACTTGTGAGCCCTTTGTGCTTGTGGTCACTTTTTGTGCATTAGTCTTCTCTTTGTGTTGCTCTTGCTATGATAAAACAGGGGCTGATTTGATGATTGAAGAGCCGCCGGTTCGATGACCACCTGTGTCGTGCGACACCTTTGTCTCTCGGTTGTCCCGTGTCACGCGACAAAGGGTGGCCACCGAACGTAACATCGAAGACCGGTTTGAGGGCGCCCTTGAATCAAGCGTGACTCAATTGATTTTTGTTCCCTGTTTATCCTGTGTGAGGGTGTATGTTGTTTTCTTTTTTTAAAAAATATATATATATCTATAAAAAAAAAAATCATTTTCATAAATAAAGGAACATAGCCATCCCGCACACTACACCACGTAGATTTAGAACCCTCGGGTGCGATTGACGGCATCGCGGACGGCCATGAAATTCGCCTACGCTTGAGCGCCTGAAATCAAACCTAAACCCCTAGTGCGTTATAGGTGGCACCACACTAAACCTTACCCACGGTTGGTTTTTGACACAATGTTTTAATTACAACAAAATGAATTGTTTTTGAAAAATAGTATAGGTCCTTATACCTTCTCCCGAAACCTCACACCTTGTGGGCATGTTGCCAAATGCAACATGATTTCACGTGGGGACATGTCACTCCCGTGGCGTGTTCTAAACAAGAGATCATGCCGCATTTCCAACATGTACCGACGAGAGGTCATGCCGGATTTTTCTTCGAAATTTTTCGAAAAGACCCGTTATGCTGCCCAAATTTCCTTAGAAATTTGGACGAACCTTTTCGTTCCATAAAGATGTTAGGGTTTGGTTAGGTATCATTACCTATTATATGTTTCAAAACAAAGCATTTGGTGTAATTCGAACGTTGCGTCATTAGGTTCCCCGAGGTATAGTTAGTATGAATAAATTCCAACCGTCTCTAGGACTTAAAACGCCGATTTCTACTTGAAGATTAATAAGTGTTGCACGAGTCCGTCTCCTTCCGTATTCTTCCCTCTCCCGTACCTCCTCAAAATTCTCTACTCCCCTCTTTATACACGCTCTCTCCTCTCCAGATAAGGCAAGTTGGGTGCGCGATCCGATTCCCGGTGTTCGTTTAGTTCGCGTCTTGAGGCATAGCTTTCATGCATTTCGCACCCGATTCAATTTCGTAGATGTCTAGTGCAGAGAAGAGTATGACCACTCAATATGAGGATTCATCTCGCCGCGGATCAACAAGTCATGCATAGTCTCCAGGTATGGAAGAGATGAGGGCTAATTTGGAAGCCGCTCTAGCTAGAGAGCGTGAGACTCAATTACTCGCTCAAGCTGTGGAAGAGGCAAGACATTCTAAGTTCGTAGATGCAATGAGAAGCCGAGGTATTGCCGTGATCCGACGCGCCGATGGAACTTATGAAGAGATCACCGAGTTAATGACACCGATCTAGGAGCCGGGAATGTTTCTCTCCCTTTTCAGCCTCAGACCCAGGGGTGCACAGCCGGCTTACGCTCGAATCGTGGGCCGCCGGTGAACTCTCAAGTTGGTTTTGGAGGAACACAATGGGTCTTCCATGATTTGACCTCCTCACCAATTCTCAATGCTCCCGTGCCTCTAGGCCAATTTGGATCCCAGCTTCCGAACAATCAAGGTCCGTGGCTTTCCGTGTTCTCAGCCTCAAGCAAGGTCGCCTCATGGTCCTCAATTCCGTAGTAACGCCTAGTATCCGACCAAGATCCTTACTCCAGTGAATCAGCCCACTTCGGGATGGATCTATGCAGCTCTACTAGACGGCCTCGCTTCAAGAATACATGTCTCTACCTTTCAATGGATTTAGCTGGATTTGGCTCATCATCTATGCAAGATCCAGTGGTCAATGCCTTACAGGCCCGCCGTGTGCTTTTCTCGAGAATCGTAATTTCCCAACCAGCCAATTTAATCATTTGCCAGCTCCAAGCATCCGGGTTAGCTCGGTCGTCTCTCTTCCAACCCGGCCAGCTTTTGAGCCTTCTTCAACTATTGCTCCCGCTCTTCCTCGCCTTCCCGGATGACTCTGAGGTAATCGCACCGTTGAAGCAAATGCAAAGCAACAAATTGACAAGTTGAAGGCAGGATCAAGTGGACTTA